>JADMLL010000009.1:9242477-9283481 GCA_016920875.1 Columbicola columbae | reverse complement strand
AACAGACACCTCATTCAAGTTTCCATCTTTAAGTGCATCTTTCAAAAATGAATTCAACGAGGAATTGTGCATTATTTATGAAATGAGGTGTCACCACTAACATTTATCACTCTCTACGAGTGTACAATACGACAATGACGTCTTACGAATTTAAGAATAAAGTTTCAAATGGCACTTATATATTGAATTCCACAAGAGTGTAATAATTATGAATAAGATCAACACAATTAATGATATGAATCCTCCGTGACAGTGTAAAAAAGATTATGAAATCAGGTTCACCTAATTGCGCAATATTTTTTAAAACGGAATATCCATCAGAGCGTGCAATATTTATGAAATGAAGAGTTTCCGAATTTATGTAATCAATTCTCTATGACAGTGAAGGATCACCATACTTCCGTGAAAATCTCATTTCTGATGACACGCCTGGTGGATATTTTATCTCAACGCTCTTCAGACAACCGAGCGGGCAATATTTATGAAAGAAGATCGACAGGAAACTGTGCAATATTTTGAAATGAATCTCAAAATATTTGGTGTGCAATATTTGAAACAGATCTATTATGTGCAATATTTATGAAATGAGATCTACGCAAATTATAAATAAAATTCTATGACAGTGTACAACTTTATGAAATCAGATAATGGCAAGTGCGCAATATTTTTAAAACCTAACGTCCAAGAGAGTGTGCAATATATATGAAATTAGATCAACCAAGGCAGTGTGCAGTCGTTATGAAAAGAATTTTTCAAAGAGTGTGCATTATTTATGAAACGAAATTTTACTAAAAGTATGAATCACACACAAAAATTTTGGTAGATGTGCACACAACTCTCGATGAAGTCCTCCAATGAAATGAAAACTGTCTCAAAAGAGCTTTTCACGTAAGTGTGCCGCGTAAGTTTGATATATTTTTCTACATCCGGTGTGCATTACTTATGAAATAAATTTTCGTTCAAAGTTTCACTTTCTTGGTGATGTTTCATGGGAAAGTTTCATTTTTTGACTCGATTTAACGCAACCTCCAACTCACGACTGTACACAAAACGGAGAGGAAATTGAATTCAGCAATCAGCCATCTTTATTTCTTTAGAAAAATGGAGTCCAACCTTCAAAAATTAAAAGACGACAATAGACTTCTTTAGAAAAAGAAATTGAAAATCAAAATTGGAGTATTCAGCAGTATGCACACACACATATCTCAGGACTTTTTTTAAAATAATTTTACGGAGTTCAACGATTAACCTCCATTTTCGTTTCTTTTCATCTCTTCTCTTTCATATAAATTCAAGTTAGAGAGCGAATACCTGAAAATGGACCTGAAAATGCCGACGGAATGAGTGAGTGAAAAATTTTTGGGTGCGTTAATCATATGAGAAGCGACCAAAAATGGAATTTTTTGATTTATTACTTCATTCCTCCCTTCCTCCTCTCAATCTTTGTCTCCGATAGAAAATTCTAGAGACGTGAAAGGTGTTAAGAACACGACAGAAGCGAACGGCTGAAAGTTCGGCCTGAAAGCAGACAATTCGGAGGAGACTTGTTAAAATTTTATTTTGAGAGATGTTCGGGTAGATAGGAGTAGAAAGTCCCCGAGGAAGCTGATATTCCGTGTAACAAGGGGATGCTGGGGATGCTGGAGAATAGCACCACACGGAAATGAGGCTGGAGGTGTATGAAGAACGTGGGAGGTGCTGATTGAAATGGAAATGTACCAAAGAGGAAAGAGGTCCTCCAGGAGATCCGCCAAATTTGTAATTTAATGTAATATTAGCCTTACTTATTTATTTACAGGTCTGTTTATGTATTTATGTAGTTATTTATGTATAGACGTTTGTTTATATATTTATCTATGTAATTTGATGTTTATTTACTTCTTTCTTTACTTAATTGTTTGCTTACTTACGAGGACAAGTCAACAAAGTTCTCACCTCCCTGAAGGTCAGGTCTTGTACATGTTAAGAAAATTAGCAACACCGTTTAAAGTAATTCTTTGTTATTTCATAAATAATGCACACTCATATAAGGAATTCATTTTAATTTAAACAAAAATCATTTCATAAATACTGCACGTGCACTTTCATATTTTCAGTCGTTCACACTTCTTATAAATAATGCGCAACAGCACAAAAATTTTTCTCATCGACTCTCTTCTTGAATTCATTTCATAAATATTGCACGCTCTCGTGTTGATCTCATTTCGTAAATATTGCACACTGCCTTGGCGATCTACTTTCATGTATGTTGCGCACTCTCTTGAACATCGCGTTTTAAAAATATTGCGCACTTGGTGAACATCTTATTTCAAAAGTTTTGCACACGGTCACGGAGAATTTTATTCATTAATTCGTGTAGATGTTATTTCATAAATATTGCACTTTCTTGTTGAATTCATTTCATAAATATTGCACGCTCTCGTGGATGTTCTGTTTCAAAAATATTACGCACTTGAGAACATCTGGTTTCATAAGTTGTGCACACTGTCATGAAGAATTTTATTTATAAATTTGCGTAGATCTCATTTCATAAATATTGCACACACTGGTATATCTCGTTTCGTAAATATTGCACACTCGCTTAGGAATTTCTTTTTCAAAATATTGCACAGTCTCTTGTCGATCTTCTTTCATAAATATTGTACACTTTCGTGGATATCTAGAAGAGCGCACAAGACGGAATATCTGCGAAGGTGTGCAATATTTATGAAATGAGATTTTCACGGAAGTGATGTGGTGATCCTTCACTGTCATAGAGAATTGATTCATAAATTCGGGAACGCTTCATTTCATAAATATTGCACGCTCTCGTGAACATTCCGTTTTAAAAAATATTGCGCACTTGGTGAACATCTGATTTCATAAGTTTTGCACACTGTCATGAAGGATTTCATTCATTAATTCGTGTAGATGTCATTTCATAAATATTGCACACTTTCTTGGTTCTTTATTTATTTCATAAACGAGCCACGCTTTCATTTTAAACGAAAACTTGATTTATACGAAGGTAAGTCAAATACTATCTGCAAAGTGGTTTATAGTTTTCTTCAGTTGGTAGTACTGTCGTGATGAGATGACTCATAATGCCAGGAGCTAACCTGTACCGACGTGGCAACACTAAAACCAAGCATTCCTCATATAGAAATTGATCGACCTGTATATAGGTACATACCTAGTTATAGTATAAATATATCTTCTACGAAAATAGATAAACAAGAAGATATTGTAACACTAGGGCACACAGTTTAAAATATATTATATATTATTATTAAATTGAGAGCGAAAGGGAAGTACACATAATTCTAGGTCTCAAAAAAAGGCTCAAACCTTTCTAATATCCCTACACGAAAACATAATTAGAGTCACGATACGATTCGAGTTCAATAACTTTCGGTTTTCAATCGATTTCACGCATTTTTTTGATCGATGAACCTTTCTTTAAGAAATGACTTTCCAAAAAAATCCAAAATCATTTTTTTGGGGGGAAGGGGGCAGGACGGAGCGGGGCGGGTACTCATTGATAAGTAACGTGGTCCTGGTATTAGGTCGGTTTCGGTTTCAAAGTTAACTTCTCCTGTGAGTGTTGGTGTTTGTTTAGACACCAACACCATTAGGATTAGACCTCCGTTTCCGGTTTTGACTACCCCAAGTCTAATTCTTATGTCCTTCTAAAATCCAGTGGAGACGGTGAAAGTTTCTAAAATGTCTCCTCCGCCATTTTTATTTATTTAAATTACTGCACCGGTGTCAGAGTGATGATCTTCGACTCCTTTGGACTGTGTTAGTCTCCTCACCTTTTGACTTTTATCTCTTGTTTACAAAACACCGAATCGGGAGAAGATATTATTTATAGATAATGTTCGTGACCTGCGGACAACAAAAAGAGTTCGTCCAAAAGAGACAGAGAGATACAGGAAGAAGAAATAAAGGAACACCAAAAAATTGTGTCCTGGTATTTGTGATCTCTTTTCCATTTCGTCCGTGTTTCCATTCAGAATTTATCTCCATTTCGTTATAGAGATAATTCATTATCTACTCGGACTTTGAGAGGGATTTTGTCTAATTTCATTCTCCTACTCTCCCACCCACAGACTAACTCCGACGCAAAACACTCAAAGAGGAACGAAACAGAAACAGACAATCAACAGATAAATAAAATACCCGCGACAAATCGCTCAGATAATTTCTCAAAAACAAAACAAATCGATCAAACTGTCCATCGGTCATCATAGTACACCGACAAAACCACAAATAATCGCGTGAACAAATCGGTGAGAATTCCCGCCAAAATCCGTTACACCAAATCAAAGGAGGAAGGAAGGAACGGGAATCCG
The DNA here is from genome assembly GCA_016920875.1 of Columbicola columbae. Classification (NCBI taxonomy): domain Eukaryota; kingdom Metazoa; phylum Arthropoda; class Insecta; order Psocodea; family Philopteridae; genus Columbicola; species Columbicola columbae. The sequence goes on along the minus strand of JADMLL010000009.1, from coordinate 9,279,147 downwards.
TACCGACAAACATTCGTAAGAGACAAAACTCGAAATTATCTACGGCCCGACCGGCCCGCACAAAAATATTTATTATTTTAATAAATTTCCTAGCGCAGAACCAATGAATTATCTGATTAGAAAAAATTTTTATTTCCTTGTAGAGATAACCAATTAAAAGGAAACAAAAAAAAATAGAAATCAACGTTTTCGGGCCGATAATTTAATTAAATCTGGTGGTCTGAGCCCCCAGACCCCCAGCCCCTTTATATGGAATCCACGATGAGCAAATTATCCGGAAACTGCGAGTGTCGTAATAAATCCTCGAGTTTTACGATTTGAGATTCCTTCGAGAAGTATTTTACGGCACAACTCGAGTACTGCAAAAAACCTTTTTTCGGTACTCGCACAAAGAGGTTTCTGATGGGTTACACTGTTTTCGGATAATTGCTTACAGAACGGAACACCATACCTGGATGAGCGATTCAAATATTAATCAGCTGAAGAATGTTATAATAATAAAAATGTCTGCGTCCATGTGTTTCCTTCCTTTCGAGTATTTTCTGTGGGGTTTTGTTTTTATACAGGTTGTTAGTATCCTGTTGGAATAACTTCACATCAGTTGAGTAGTTACATTCCATCAGCATATACTTCTGGTTGTTTCCTAAAATCACTTTTCTTCTAAACTCTCGCCGCTAGATATTGTTATTATTAGATTGATTACCGTATATTATTATATTATTGCAAGAAATCGTTATTTCAAAATTATTAAGAACCTGAGTTAATTTTGAGTATCTATGGTGGTTCGTTCTGATCTTTACGCAGCATCCTCTGTAGTGAACGACAGGATCAACCTGTGGACTGGATGACACGCTTATTTTAGCCTTTCCCTCTTCGCGTTTCTTCCTCTTGTCTTCTTTTTCTGGTTCTCACTTGCTATTTATACTTTTCTTCGCTTCTTTATATCAACTTCTGCTTTTTTTCCTGTTTCTCGGTCTCACTCTGTCACTTTTTGATTTTCCCTTTTTTAATTTGTCACTCTTCCCTCCTCTGTTTCCTAAAATCACTTTTTCTAAACTCTCGCCGCTAGATATTGTTATAATGTACATGCGTCTCAAAAATATCGGTATTTTACTCATAATTATCCCCTAGTATAACAAGGAGTTGGTCCAGGCTTTAGGGGATGAATATTGCAAGAATTCGTTTCATAAATAATGCACACTTTTTACTTACATTCAGAATTCGTTTCACTAAAAGAAAAGAGAGCGATTTCATCCAAAAAGGATATTTCCAAATGCACACCTTGAACGGTTACTCATTCCAAGAGTACTACAAATTCAATAAAATCGTTTTTCATAAATCCTGCACACAATTTGTAAAATTCCATTTCGTAGTACTCAGTTTTAGGAAACTTTTCTTTCATAAATAGTGCACGGTTCAAGGACGTTATTTTTCAAAAATATTGCACACCTTGAGCGATTACTCATTTCATAAATACTGCACAGTTTTAGAAAATCGTCATTTCATAAATCCTGCACATAATTTAAGTAAGCAGTACTTGTTCAAAACAGTTTAAGCACCCCGGAGTCCAATACAACTCTAACTGTAACTGTTTTAAAATACAACTGAAGCAGGCTGTTCAAAAACCAATCAGAAAGTAGTATCGTATATATACGTGCCGGTAAAAGTGATAAATTAGGCGAATATATAACCCGGCGATTATTCATAATCACCACTTAACCTTGGTTTTGAAACAAATTATTGAATATTTATCAAATTTACCGGGTAGTTTATAACATCTCTAACTCGTAGCGAAGAATTTATTAAAAGTTTGCTCAGGTTATGAAGTGAATATTTTATAAAATAACCGGCGAATGTGATAAAAATCGTTAATTGGTCACATTAACCAAACTTAGTAATGAATAATCACCGGAAATTTTGGGTCATGTGAACCAGAAAATATCGGATATGTGTTACGGTAAAAGCGATAAATCGTGATAATATATAAATAATTCCTGGATATGTAACTAATTATTATATAGGCCTATTTATCACATTTACCGGTTAGTTTGCAAAAAAAATTCAACTGGAAATGGGAAATTTAGTCAAAGTTTAACAAATTTAACAAAAGACAAGGAGTTGTAGCTCGCCAGTAACAGTTTACAGACCTACGATTTAGAAATACAGGACTGAAGAAGTGACATAAGTCAAGCATTTGAACCAATTTTGATTAAATTCCTCAGTACGAGCTGAACATTTCATAAACTAGCCGGTAGCTGTGAAGCTTTATCCAGTCACGAGAGGTAACAAAAAAGACGAGAAATAAACAGCGACAGATGCCACAGAGTTGGAATGCTAATAATGGGGCAAGGGAAACCCAACAGAGAGTTCTTGTTCCGTTGTTTGAGTTTCTCTTTACGGGGAAAACATAAAAACGGTACTGGGCCAATAAATATGAATTTACTGGTGTGTCTTCTTAGTTTTCTTCTCTCGATTAACAGTTTGTCTGATGTATTAAAACAGAAACTCAATTTGCATAAATGATGTATGAAGAAATCGACAGCAATTAACCATCACAGTTTTTGTTCTCTGTTTCTATTGGTTCTTCAATAACTTCGCTGAGTTTTAACATTTTCGGGACTGTTACTGTTAAAGTTAGCACTGCTAATCATTTGGCTGTTCAGTTTTTCGGGTATATAGAAGAAGAAAAAGCTGACAAACCTCTACATTCGTGTCTTTGTCTTCTAAACCCTTATTTCAACATTTTCTTAATAATTTTGTCTAGTAGGTCCTAACCTATATCAACGGTTCAATCACCTACTCTCCGTGGTCACGTGACACAAGTTTTGAGATTTTGACACTCCAACCCAATAACGAGTTCAGCTTTTGGTATTCTTAGTTGGGTACTCAGATAAAGTGACCAAGCCAGGAAACGAAACAAACACAAAACTACAAAGAAGAGATAAGACAACAAAACAAAACGAAAACTCTCGAAGTGTCTTCGCGGAAGCAGAAGTCATTCATAAAAACTCTCACACCTACCACACACAAGGAAAGAGAGAGAAATTTGGGAAAAAATGAAATAAATTCCTCACGCAACTCCCTCCACCGCCCTCCTCCAGAAAGAAACGGCGTAACAAGAAACCAAAATTAACGATTAAACAAAGAGGAAGACAAAAAATTAATAACAACAACAACGCTAACAACAATAACAACGACCGAAGGTCCACCACCACCACCAGCAAAGTCCGGCCAAATCCATTACGAAGGTAACCATGAAGCGATGGGCCCACGGGGTCAACTTCCCATGAAGATCAGCCTCCGGGTTGTTGGATGGGTCAACGCTTCCGCACCATACCGTACTTACCTGTAAATAAATTAGAAACAAAAACTCCAATTAAAATTTCGGCCATGTTTAAAAGCAAAATTGGAAAACGTGTGGAAATCACGTTCCTCGGGAAAATTCAAATTGAAAGTTTCGCTCTACATGCTTTCATTTGTTTCATTAATAAATAGATAACGGAAATTGACTTTTTTTGTAAATTGTTTATTTATTTATTTATTTTTTGTTTGTTTTGGGATTTTTGTTGAAGGAAATTTGGTTCTTCGGAGAGAGAGAACAAAAAAAAATTTGAAAGAGGGCAATGAATCACGAGTTCTTGAGCATGTGTCGTCGATCAAGAGAGAAACGGTAGCTAACCCATCCGCGCCTTCGGTAGACACGCTACGGTCGAGCAAATCCTACAAATAGTATTGCTGTAGTCGAAGGAACCAACACCACAAACCCGCCATATTGAAACCAACAGCTATGAGACAACCAACAGTAAAGAAGTGGACACAGTAAGGATTCAACGGGTGAGGGAGACATACAAACGCATATATTAAAGAATCCAACCGTGTTGAAATAAAAGAAGCAGAGGATTGTTGTGTGCATTATTTATGAAATGAATTACTACTCCAAGTGTGCAGTATTTATGAAATTATATGTGGCCAGAAATATTATGTTAGGGTAAAAGTGATAAATCAGGCGCGTATAAATAATTCCCGGCGATTCTTTACAATCGCCAATTAGGTTTGATAAATGTGACGGATTACTGAAAAATTATCACTTTTACCGGCTAGTTTATAAAATATTCGACTTCAAATCTGAGTAAACTTTTAATAAATTCTTCGCTACGAGTTAGAGATGTTATAAACTACCCGGTAAATGTGATAAATATTCAGTAATTTGTCATATTTACCAATCTCAATTGGCGATTATGAATAATCGTCGGGAATTACATATATATATTCGCCTAATTTATCACTTTTACCGCCACATATATATATACGATATTACTTTCTGATTGGTTTTTGAACAGCCTGCTTCAGTTTTATCTTAAAACAGTTACAGTTAGAGTTGTATTGGACTCCAGAGCGTTTAAACTGTTTTGAACAAGTACTGCTTACTTAAATTATGTGCAGTATTTATGAAATGAGTAATCGCTCAAGGTGTGCAATATTTTTGGAAAATAACGTCCTTGAACCGTGTACTATTTATGAAAGAAAAGTTTCCTAAAACTGTTCAGTACTCACGAAATGGAATTTTACAAATTGTGTGCAGGATTTATGAAACAACGATTTTATTGAATTGTGCAGTACTCTTGGAATGAGTAACCGTTCAAGGTGTGCAATATTTTTGGAAAATAGCGTCCTTGAACTGTGTAATATTTTTGAAATGAAATCGCTCTCTAAAACTTTCTAGTGAAACGAATTCTGAATGTAAGTGAAAAGTGTGCATTATTTATGAAACGAATTCTTGCAATATTCATCCCCTAAAGCCTGTACCAACTCCTTGTTGTACTAGGGGATAATTATGAGTAAAAAGCGATATTTTTGAGACGCATTTATATTATTATAACAATATCTAGCGGCGAGAGTTTAGAAGAAAGTGATTTTAGGAAACAGAGGAGGGAAGAGTGACAAATTAAAAAATGAAAAAGGAAAAAGTGACAGAGAGTGAGACAGAGAAACAGGAAAAAAAGCAGAAGTTGATATAAAGAAGCGAAGAAAAGTATAAATAGACAAGTAAGAAGCAGAAAAAGAAGACAAGAGGAGAAAACGCGAATAGGGAAGGCTAAAATAAGCGTGTCATCCAGTTCACAGGTTGATCCTGTCGTTCACTACAGAGGGATGCTGCGTAAAGATCAGAACGAACCACCAGAGATACTCAAAATTAACTCAGGTCCTCTTAATAATTTTGAAATAACGATTTCTTGCAAATATTTATTCATCCCTTAAATCTGAACCAGCTACTTGTACCTGGTTTCGTACCTGAACTTCGTATTACCTTATGAATGGAAGTTGACTGTTAGTTGGGGCTCGAAATGAATTTCTCATTCCGGGGAGAAGGAAAAGCAAAACGGAGGGAAGCACAAAAATTCTCTCAGATTACATCGAACCTGAGATTGAAGGCATTTAACCAGGATCCGAAATACCTGGCAAAAAGGAGAAAAAAAAATTTATAAAGACCTGCTCGAGGCCGGATCACTATAATTTCCGTCGATATTCCTTAATTCGGTTTGATTTTCTTAATTTTTTGGGGCCGTTTTCATTATTTTTAATTGAAGTCTGGGAATCCGTAATTTCGGTTCGAAAACTCTGTTTTCTTATTAAATTTACAAAAATGTTTAGAGGAAGAAGAAGAAGAAGAGGAAGAGGGAAGATGGCGACGGGGGAGAAAGAAGAAAGAGGAATCGAAACCTGGAAAGATCATTGCTCGGCCTACCGTATTCTGATTTTTTTTTTAAGGTTTCGATGTTTCCTGGAACCTGGAAATATTTTAATTATGAAAATTAATTTTTTTTATTTCTTTCCTTCCGTCTTGGCTGGAGAATGGTTTGAGGTGGCACGTCAGACCTCGAGGAATTCGTCTGGGAGACTCTTGTCTCGTGGTTTCGCATTAGCTTCGTCTGGAATGGAATCGTTTCGGTTCACACGGGTACCGTTCTCGGGTTAAAGTTGGTACAACTGTGTTTATTACGAGGTGGGGAGTCCAAGTTTAAGATTTCGGACTTGAGGATGATGACCATGATGATGGCCAGTCGGAGGGTATGGGAAGTTGGCTGTAAAACGGAAGAGGAAGTGGATGAGGTTGGTCTGGTTTGAAAGATTTTATGTCGACTATAAATCAACTCATTAAATTCTCCTTTCAAAAATAATGCACACTTGGGTGAAAATTCATTTCATAAATACTGCACAATTTTAGAAATATTTCGAACATGCTTCGAATATAAATTTTTTTCCCCAAAGTAATGCATGAAATATTCCTCACAAAAGTGTGCATTACTTTTGAATTAAATTCTTGCCAAAGCTTTGGGTTAGTTGAGAACCAAATTTTTGGAACAACCGTGCATTATTTTTGAAACTTATCTACTGAGTTAACTATCTATCGACTTAGGTTATATAGCTGACTTTCAATCCCGTTTTTCACCCTTCGCTATATACAGGATGTGGAAGAGGCCTCCAAATCGCAACCATAAACCCTCCAATCAGGCATTTGGACCACAGGTTTCTACCTAGATAATACCAACCTTGCTGTTGGCTGTTAATAGTAAACAACCCGGAAGAGTGTGTGAGATCATTCGCAACATTTCAAACTTTTTAAAGGAAACCGATTCTTTGTACTGTTAACCAAATCCAAAGATGACCTCTCATCTCTCCTCCTCACCCCCGAAACCCCAAATTCCGACCTTGAAGACATGGTAAACCTAATTCCTTCAAATTAGCATAAATTTCCAATTTCAATTTGGTTTTTTTATCTACTCGGGATTTGTTTAATGGAAAAACCAAAAACCCTAACCGATTAATTTTTTCCTAATTATTTGGGTTCTTTAATGTCAAAAGAAAAAACCCGAAAGCGCCGCCTGCCGCCATCTTGACAAAGGAGAAGAGAAACAGAAAACAAAAAAATCCCATCATCAAGAGGAAAGGACACAAAAAAAAGACGAAAAATTTTAATTTAGTTTTTGTTTAACACGAATCATCAAATTCCACCTTTGAAGGTGCTACAAGATAACTTATCTATTAGTCGTGCGGTTTTTATTTTATTAACGGATTCGAAGATGCGAATGGGGTGGGAGAAGAGAGGAGAGGAGAGGAGATGAGAAGAGAGAGAAGACGTTCCCCCCAAAGGTGGAATTAAAATTTTTAGCCCGACTATATTTATAGAGTTTTCTTAAAAGCGTTAGAATAAATAATAACAGTAGATAAAAATTATTTTAAGAATTATCTATTGGTGATTTTCTGGGGGGGTGGGGAGAAGGTGAGTACCTGGAGGAGAGGAAGATGGGATTTGGGTTAGGACTGTATAGTTCGTTTGTTTGTTCTTCAGAGGAGTTGAGGAACGTTTGTAGGTTATCATGAGCTCGTGAGTTAGGTTTGCGTATCTCTGGTGGTGTGTTTTGATCCTTATCCAGCATCCCTCTATAGTGAACGACAGGATCAAGCTGTGGACTGGATAACACGCTTTTAGTCTCGTGCCGTGAATCTTTCTTCCTGTTTCCTTCTTTTTCTGGCACATCTCCATTTTTGTCTTTTATCTTTTCCTACTTTTTTGCTGTTTTCTCTCTTCTTTTCTTAACTCTCCTCCTAAATTATGACTTTTCTTCTGCTGCTGTTTGATATTGTTATAACTGACTGCGTCTCGAAAATATCGCTTTTCCTTAGTACAACAAGGAGTTGGTTCAGCTTTTCGGGGATGAATAAATACTGCAAGAATTCGTTTCTCTAGTAATGAAGACTTTAGAGAGAGATTTCATTTCAAAAATATTGCACACCTTGAGGGGTTATTCATTCCATGAATACTACACAGTTTTAGAAAATCGTCGCTTCATAAATCCCGCACACAATTTGTAAAATTCCATTTCGTGAGTACTGAACAGTTTTAGGAAACTGTTCTTTCATAAATAGTGCACAATTCAAGGACGTTATTTTCCAAAAATATTGCACACATTGATTACTCATTCCATGAATACTGAGCAGTTTTACAAAATCGTCGTTTCATAAATCCTGCACACAATTTGTAAAATTCTATTTCGTGGGTACTTCACAGTTGTAGGAAACTTCTCTTTCATAAATAGTGCACGGTTCAAGGACGTTATTTTCCAAAAATATTGCACACCTTAAGCGGTTACTCATTCCAAAAGTCGACCGTCGATTCATAAATCCTGCACACGAAAATATCTTTTTCCTCATAATTATTCCCAGTACAGCAAGGAGTTGGTCCAGCTTTAAGGGATGAATAAATATTACAAGAATTCGTTTCATAAATAATGCACACAATTTATTTACATTCAGAATTCGTTTCACAAAGTACTGAAGAGTTCGAGAAACTTCATTTCATACATATCGCGTTGTTTTAAGAGTGCTACTTTTCGAAAATATTGCAACATTTATTCACTTCAAAAGTACTGCACAGTTTTAAACAACCACTCATAAGTACTTCGTTGGCATATTTATTTATTTATATTATTGTATGGTCAACCGCCATTTTTATAAATAAAAAGTAGTCAGTACTCTATGTAATGAGATTATTCGAATAGTGTGCGTTATTTTTGAAACGAATCCTGTACCAAAAATGTGTATCATCAACGAAATGAAAGGAAAATAAATATTCGAATTAAATTAAAAACGGAAGTTATTTGTTACTCAACGTAATGGATAGTTAGATGAACCGATTTCCTTTACTTATACTTATACTTCGACCGCCCGAAATCTAGGCGGAGATGAGCCATTCAATCAAAGTTAAGGTTTAAGAGCCTGAGGAGCACCAAATTCCTTTTCTCCAGGACTGAGTTCATGACAAATGATGACGGAACAAAGATGAACCTGATGTTGGGTATATAGCCAAAGACAAGAGGAAGGAAGAGTGTTTTCCCAAAGGGGGCGTATAAACGGCGAAAAACAAGCAAAAAAAAATTCCAAAAAATTGTGGGAACGTTTCCCAAAAAACCATCTAACGAACGTGTTATTTAAAAATGGCGGAAACTCACAGCCGCCCTTCGCTTGTAACCTCGATAATTCCACTCTCGAGTTACATTTTTATTGATTTTAGGGAATTTTTGACACTTGCGGAATGGTCGGCGAGGTTTAATTAGTAGTCCGGGTCCCCGAAATGACACCCTCGAAGGGTGTTGTTTGGAAGTTTGGCCAAACCCCCGGCCCCGGCCGTCTTCTTCTTCTTCTTCTCTTTATTGTCAGGGAAAATGCTTCCTTTGGCTTTCTCGGAAGAATTCTCTCATATTACAGGAGAAAACATGGACCTTAATTACAGGATTTAGGATAAATTAAAGGTCATTTGAGGATTTTACGGTGGCGTCGAGGGCGTGTGAGTTTAGCCAAATTCAAAGGCGAGCAAACGGACAGACACCAGATGCTGGGATTCGAGGTTTGGAATATCGGAGGAAGGTCGTCTGCGGCGAAACGCCTCAGGTTTTGGTGGACTTCTTCACTACCAAGGTATCGGTCTCTGATGGTCATTCTCGGGTTAGGAAGCTGAACAACATGAAACAATTTATGCAATTTCCTTCCTGTAGCTTTCTGTCTTCTAAAAAAATTTTTTTCTCTTAAACCCATTTCACACTTATGCCTTTCTTTTAACACACTTTTGTGCGCGATTCATTTCATAAATAATGCACACTCCTGTACACCACTAATTTCAAGACTATGAAGAGCATGTCCAACATCTTTCTGCTGAATTTATTTCATTAAAAATGTACAGTTTTGTAGAGAATTACAAGAATATAAAGGACGACAGCATTTTTTACGCGACGCACAAATTTATCATAAATATTGCACACCTCTGTGAAGTATTAACACCAATTTCAAGAGGATGTAGAGCACGTTTCATATAGAAGGCAACACCTTCCTCAAAGAATTTATTTCATTCAAATTATACAGTTGTACAGTACGACAAAATGTACAAAACGGCCACATTTCTTAAACGAAGTAAATTTTCAAAATTTCATTTCATAAATATTGCACATATCCATGATTCTCATTTTGTAAATGTTGCAAGCTTCGGTGGCATTCTAATTTCATAATTATTGCACACTTAGACGACGTTCTCATTTCATAAATAATGCACACTTCGGAAAGATTTTAGGTCAATTTTTAAAGGAGGAACTTTTTCTGTAATTACATTCGTTGAACTGGTTTCAAAAGTAATGCACACTTTTATAACTACAGTCATGATTTGAATAATTCGCAAGTTGTAAATTTAATTCATTTTAGTGATTAGGACAATTCAATTTTCCACACAATGATGTGCAGTATTTATGAAATGACTTTACTGTTTTCCTTACTAAACGAATCTTTCACGAAAGTGTGCATTAATTATGAAGTGATCGCTTTCCCGATACGAGCGGGAATAATTTGTCGAATAAATTCATTACAAAAGTGTGCAATGTTTATGAAATAAGAACGTAATCGAGGTGTGCAATATTTTTGAAATGAGAATGCTGCCGAAGTGTGAAATATTTAAGAAATGAGAATGTCATCGAAGTGTGCAGTATTTATGAAATGAAAATGTCACAGAAGTGTGCAATATTTATGAAATAAGGACGTAATCGAGGTGTGCAATATTTATGAAATGAGAATGTCACAGAAGTGTGCAATATTTATGAAATAAGAACGTAATCGAGGTGTGCAATATTTATGAAATGAAAACACCACCGAAGTGCTGTATTTATGAGATAAGAACATCATCGAAGTTTATTTATAGAATAAAATGACCGCTAGAGGGTGGTAGTGAACATTTTTATCAGTTCGAGTGTTATGGCGTTCAAAAGTAGTTGAGGATGGAGAGAGAGGGAACGTAAAAAACCGAATTTCCTTGGGGATTCCATCAGCAATTTATTTGTTATTACCCACGAGAGTCGAGATAAAATAGAATTTCAATGACTTCGGGAGATGATTCCCATCTCGGATTGGCCTAGCGCTCAACAAATTTCAAATTTGCCCAAATTCCATTTGGAAAACATGGCAAAATTTTCGCGAGAGAACCGCCATCACACAAAAACCAATTAAACACGATCGAATGTGCGGTCACACAGTCCCATCAGGTCGGTGAGTGGGTCACTTGGAAGAACATCCACAAGTAACACACCAGGAGTCAATATCCGTTAGTTTAAATTTAACAAAATGGCGCCCGAAAAATTTCCTCCACGTCAGAAATTCTGACTGATTCCAAGACCTTTTAAGATCTGAAGAGTAATACTGCCTCCCCCGTCTCGTTTCAAAAAACCAGAAATCATGTGAAGAAGATTTTTCAATCATCGTCGTGGTCGTGGTAGTCGTCGCCTTCGTCTGCTGCCACGAGGCGTGAGGAGTCAATTATTATTGTTGAGAGACGTCATTCAAACTGATTGATTAGATACCCGTTAGAATTGTCAAGTGTGAAAACGTTTTTTTCCTTTTTGGTGGAAGCGTTTGCATGGCAATGAGCAAAACAATGTCTGTCTGTCTACCCCTCCCGAGTTATCTCGTTGGTATTGCAAAGGAAAAACCGGTCAAGAATTCCCGACCAATCTCTCAAACGAATTTCTAATGAACCTTGGAGTCTGTCTGACGAACTGAAGTGTCTGCGACTCTTGTAACGTGTCTTGTACAACTGACACCTACCATCTCTCACGCAAAGTTGCTAAAAGTTTTTTTTTCTCCACCATTTCCGGTTTTTCGATTCTCTACAGACGCTTTCAATATCGATATCGTGATGGATACGTCCTCATGTGCAAATTGCTGATTTGAATGAAAGTCTCTCGACGTAACGATGGCAGTTTTACTAACTTCCGGTTTATCTAACGGCTATGTGTCTATAGTACCTCAACTGCAGCAAGGAGATTCAGCTTGGGATATACTCTATGGCTGTGGAAGTCACCAAAACAGCACCGTTTGGATGGTATGACCAGTCCAAACTCATCTCCTTGTGTCTTGAATGACGGTAGACTCACAAAAGCGTGGTCACACGATACCATCAAACAGGTTGATGGGATTACCACATAATCGCGAGCTTATTACCTGGCAATTCATGTTGACAACGACTCGCATACTGCCTTCTCCTCCGCTGATAGATTAACTGACTAAATAAGGAATTAAATTACCCCGACCGCCTCCTCCTCTCCTTCCTCCTCGCCATTAACGCTGACTAACGGAATTCTGTTTGAGAAGTATTTCGGCCCCGTTTTTCACCTCTTACTCTCTCGACAAACGTTTCCCTTAACAATATTAATATTGAGCTGGAAGACCTTTTTTTATCTGGTTATGTTCTCACACAAGATAACAAAGACAGTGCCTCCCGCCACCGCCGCCATTTTTAGCGCCGCTCACTTCTAAAAAGGCTTGAAAGCAAGTAATGCGCGGAGGTATTTACAATTATTTACGGTTCAATTACCGGTCGTTTACGGCCGGAAAAAAAACGTCCACGCATGGTTATCTAAATGAAAATTCCAGATTATAGGGGCAACAACAATGAAATTAATCAATTAGGTCTTGTTTTTGGCCCCCTTTCCAAGAGTGGAGGCCGATCTTTGGAAAGGTGTCCAATATTGGCAACTTTGAAAGTGAAGGTGAATGCGTTCGACGAACGGTTTCTTGATTCGCCTGCTTTGGCTCAACTCTCTTTATTGAAAGGGGGTGCGACTAAGATCATAGCTCTCAAGGTTCCTAAAATTAGAAAAATTTGGAAGTACGGCTCTAGAATTACTAAATTTTCGGAAGAGGGGGTAAGCAAATCAAAATAATTCGGTTTAAGGTGCCTGACCCAAGCGACTGTTGGTGTTGAATGATCATAAACTACAGATCAACTTCTTGAGATAAAAATGAGGTCGTTTGACTCAAACTAAAATTAGTTTAGTATAGTTTTGGTATTAGTTTTGAGGTTCAAACCCATTTTTAGGTAAAATAAGATGCGGGAGAGGGCTCGAACTCACGACTACAACTTCTCTACAGACTTCCTACTGAAACCAATATTTAAATACTAAATCCTGACGTCATGCGCAGCAGCGCTTTGAAGCTCCTCACTGCCTCTACTCAGCGCCTCCGATTATAGCTAAAAATCTAAACAGAATCGAGTTCGATTGTGACGCTTCGAATTACCAGCGACGCGCCTATGAATACCAATTTCCAAGAGGAGTGCCGTGGGAAAATCTTGATTCAACAAAAAGCGCCGCAACTCTGTGAACCACTACTTAAACACAAACCACCACCAAGGATTTGTTACTTGAAAATTTTAACTAACTAAACACAGAACAGAGAGAGAGAGAGAGAAGGCGACCAGGGCACAACTAATCCTCGTGCGATCGCTGCACCATTCAAAGCCACAGACTCACCAATTTCCCAGAAGATATTTCGCGCGGGAGAAACAATGCAATAAATTACCGGATGATGGGAATCGAAGCAATGTTGACGAAACATAAATTATGAAAACATAAAAACGCGGGAAGAGAAAAAACATTCATTCCAACAATATTTATTGACAACACATCACGTGCGCACGGTTTTGTTTGAGGCGGTGTTTTCCCCTCCGCCGCGTTCGCACAATACCGGAGTCCGAGCGCCAATTCAAAGGTTAACAAGAATCGCCGATTACAATCCAAACGTATACACTGTCTCGTTATTTATGGTCCGATCATCGGGAATAAAGTTAACCAACAATAGATCATAAATATTGCAAAAAATATTTATAACAATTATATCATATAAACAATTTGTAGTGCAATGTGAGGGCGGAGAGCCTTTCCTTTTGTGAACAAAATACCACCCCGAAGGTGTTCGGTCACTCACAGATAAAGATAAAGACCGCGTGACCTGAATTATTTGCCTGTTGTTCGTGTTCGAACTGTTCTTCCAGCTGAATCTCAAGTTGGCTGAGAACTTTTCGAACGGACTAGTGGCCCAGTGGTTGGCTTTATTCGGGAAAAGGTTCAGGTACTTATGTGGTTTCATGGATTAATAACTTTTATTTAATTCCGTTTTTATTGGTTTTTACAGTTTCTCTGTTTCTTCAATTTGCGGGTGATTGGGTTGACGAGAGACAAGATTAACAGTGATGGTGGTGGGTGCTTGTACAGTTATACTCTTTTGACTTATTTAAAACCGTTTCCGGTCAGTCTGATTCAGTCTAAAACTGGTGAGGATCTTAGATCATGACCCTACTGTATCCTTTCTGATGATGTTAAAATGCCGGCTATGGTGTCTTCTCCATCTAGTTGATCTAAGGTGTGGTGTGCTTGAGGTACTCGTATCTAAGTATCTCTATCTTGAGGAGGTAGACCTAGTTCTTCATCACCTCGTTTCAACTGCTTAAGTCATTTTGTTTACCTTAATATGCTGACACGACCTTGGGTCACAGCCGTCATGGGTTAGAAGTGGGTCACAAAGCCACGCTTGAAAGATTCGCTCTAAATTGGAAGGGATGTAGGGATTATACACCAATGTTAGATTTACGGCAGCGGATTCAAACAAGCAGGTAACCGCATCCGAACACAATTTTAGGTTAAGACCTAACGAAGGATTCTACCAAACCCAAATACACAAACACAGATTTCAAAGACGTCGGATGGATCAATAACCATACAAAAATAGCAGCACGAAGACTATAAACAGATCACCGAACTCTTAATTAACATATCACATCCATCCTAACCACCATCCAGATTATCTCCTTAAGCTGACACCATTAACCCACTTCCGCTTCAGGTTTATCATAATCCTGCTATCAGTTCAACAGTCACAATCAACCCTTTTATCTACACCGATTCCCAGTGACCTCGAGTCACATCCAAAGCCTTCACTCCTGGAAGTAGAAGACAGAGACAGAGACAGAGAGAGAGATGAACACGTGAACTAGGGGAATGACCACCCAAATGCTAAAAGTGTAAACCTGGCTTTGGGCCCAATAGCCCCTGACGATGATGTTGCACTTGATGATGCAACCGAAACGCAATAATCGAAACATAAAGACTCAACCACACCTGAACTGTCTACTAATGCTCATGTGCACATCCTGCCAACTCGTCTTCTCTTCATCTTCTCCTTCATTTCATAATTTTTTTTGGTAATAAAAACGAAGAAGGAATGTAACGGATTTTTATCTATTAACGGAAACATAATTTGCGACAGAAATGTAACAGCAAAAACGTAGTTAACTCTTGAATAAGTTAGATTTTTATTATAGATAAACGAATAGATAGATAGATAAATAAATAAATAAATCCCGCTTCGAGGAAATTGTTTGTTTAATTTCATTTCGGATTAATTTCTTTCTTTCTAGTTTTATTGTTACCCTTTTTTTAGGCGCGTTTAAATTGTTGAGAGACTGTGATGGTATGGATTGTCTATAACTCGGAGACGGTTTTGATGTTTGTCTCTCTCTCTCTTTCGCTTTTTGTTTCTTTAAAATCGTTGGCACGTTTTTAAACAAGTCACGACCTGAGAAGTGTTGACTGCATGCCTGACCATATGTCGAATTCATTAAGGAAGACTTTCCTAGATTCGCTACTTTTGGGTGGGAAAACCATTTTCACGAGGATACTGTCTTTGAGATGTTAGTAATTCTGTGGCTTTAGGGAATGTTGGAATGTTTTGGATGTTCGAGGAAATGTGTGGACAACTCTCTTTGGGGTGTATAGTCATCCGCCATGTTTGGTTTTATGTGATTTTCGACTAATATATGACCTATGACATCGGTTTAGACTTTTATTTGTTGATTCTGCTGTCGTCTTGTATGGTATATAATAGGTCTGTTCGTCTCTGTCTCTTTATCTCGTTGTGGTTAACTTAACCCATCCACGTTCCTGCAGAATTTTAACCTAACAGAACCGATTGTAGTTCGGGAAACAAACCTAAGTTCAAGTTGGTTTGTCTTGAAAGGTGTTTTACACCGGGTCATGTGATTGGTTTATTGAAATTATCTACTTTTATCTGTCTAAGGACTATAATATACAATCACGACCGGAAATATCTACAGCGGAAGTCAACTTTAAAACAGCGCAGCAAAATCTTCTTCTATTGAACACTATATCATCTCGTTTTCGTGTCGTGACCTCTCTATAGCACTTTACAACCCACCATGACCCTCCCACTTCCAATACCATCGAAGAGGGACCAAAATCACGACCTCAAATCGACTTTTAATGTTTATATCAACCTGTATCCATCCTTTCAAAGGTTGGATGACCTTCAAGACGCTCCACCGAAAGAATCTAAATAAATCATCTGCTCAAATTACCGTCGCGACTCGGAGGAAATCTAATCAGGATTCCCTTCACAATTGCACAATAGCTAAAAAGATTATCTATGAAATTATTTTCTAACACATACCTGAAAACCAGAAATACAAAATTAGAAAAATTTTTCTTTCCGTCGACATTTTATAAATCCTGGCGAAGGAGAGAAAAAAAAAATTTCTTCGAGGTCCTTGACTCCATTTTGATAATTCGTCGAGGACTCAAACTTCGCATACAGATAAGGTCAAGTAGGTTAAATAAGTCTTCTAATTATCTATCAAAAAAGGAGAGCGATGAAAGAAAAATTATTTTTACATAAAAATTGAATAAAGAAATGAAAATTCATTTAACAGTCTTTATCCCCAGCTCTCCTCACCTCTCCCAGGCCTCCTCTTCCTGGTTCCCGTCAATATAAACCGTTAACGAGGAACACATTCTTATCGTTAAGACAATCATCTATTAGCACATAAAGAGAGAGAGAGAAGGAAATTATTTAACACGTTAATTGCAATCGATTACAAGGAAGATAACGTTGACAATGATTAGGACCATGAAAACGACTTGTTGCCCAAAAAAAAAATCGATTTGTTGTCCGATTTTCTAAATTTATCTGCTCATCGAGGACCATTTCCTAGAAACAAGGTAAGTTATTAAAAAGAGTTTAATAACCTAATGTGTACACCCCCGCCCGTCCTACCTTCCCATGAGACTGTTAATCAACGGTGAAATTAGGTCACTTTTGGTTTTTGACATTGGCGGCGCTACCTCCTTTGGCACTCATTCCCGATGCTATAGGATATGTGCCGTTTTAATGAATAATCACATCGTTGGTGACGTATTTCGCGTCAAACTGTTTTCTTATTGTCACCAGTGGCGTAGGTGATCTTAGGTTTTGGTCTAATCTACTCCAATCTATTTCCGGTGGCAAGCTCACACAATCTTGAGCTAAATCCTCCCAAGTGGTTTGGGTACATGGAGGAGCGCTAAAAGACCTTGTTTTGGGTTGGAAGGGTGTTTGATAGTAAATCGTAAACCTTTTATAGATTAGAGGGTCCTAAATTGTATCTAAAACTTGTTCTAAAGTCTAATTCTTGTGATATAGACGTACAACAGCAGATTCAAAGATGTGGGTTGCTGAGTCGGGCAAAAACAAGCAACCCAACCGACCCCAAACTTAGGTTAAAGCCATCCCAGTGTCATGGGTTATGATCGAACATGAGAGACCTTGGGTTGTGTATTGTAAAAGGTTTTAGGTTGTAAATCGGAAAAGATTTATGGGTCGGAAGATCAAAAATTGTGACTGAAGACGTGATGACTAAATTACTCTAACATATCATGCGGGATTTGGGAGGTGAGGGTGACTAGAAAAACAATCAACCCAATCGAACCCAACTTTAGGTTAAAAACACCCAAGTGACATGGGTTAAGAACTAAACCCAAACACACATTTCGAAGTGACACCATCAAACCCAACCAGAGAGGATCGCTGCTAACTTTCAAAACCATCAAGACCCAACAAAAAGCTATAGCGACTATAGCAGAAAACGCTATAAATAGATCAGGGGGCCTTTCTTTTATGGGTTATTGTGCTCTAAACAAAAGACCATCGCGTCTTCTTCCTTCTCTCTCCAATTACCATCGACTTCTGATGGATTCCATTGTTTTCGGTGTCACGTGTGAGGTTCCTTATTTGGAGGAATTGCCATCATCATTATCCCGGAACTTTGACAGAAATCTCCTTCCGCGAGAGTCAAAGGCAAAAACAAAGGCATTTCTCTTCCCGCCCCCCTCCTCCAAGTGCCTCCACCAGCCCCCCGGGGCCCCGTTTAACGATCTATTTAAAGGAAAAGCGGAAAGGGAAACATTAAATCGGCTAAAAATGGCGAAACCTCAAATCGATTTCGCGACGCGCACGCGGAAATCATATTAGTTTTTGAGGTTTTGAAGGTTGCGACCTATCTTTTTCAGGTTGCAGGTGGCTTAATGATGATGATAATAATGGGAAAAGGGAAAGAAATGAAGAAGGAAAGGAAATAGAGAGAGAGAGAGAGTGAAAAATTTTTCTTTTGGAGAAATTATAGGTAATTGCGCTTCGGGAATTCGTAGCTGAATTTCCGCTGGAGATTTCGAATCAGGTTCGTTTTATTGGGCAACTTTTCGCCCGTCAATCATTTTTCTCAAACGAAAAATTCCAGAATGGCTCATTTAATATTTGTACAAGTTGATTGCCAGGACAAACAGCATCGGACTGGTCGAGTAGATGAATCTTCTCTCTCACTCTTGACCGCTCTACGGACACGTCCATCATGATAACTGTACTGTTTCATTGTGTTAAGGAGGATAGAAATCGATGCGAACCTTTGATTTCGTTTGGAAACCTCTCGAAAGGACCCTTCAACTGTTGGAGAGGTTTCCCTCGAACTGAACCCTTCAACTCAGTGACAACACCAAACGTACCTACACCTGGACGAAGTTTAAGAGAGATGGGCTCAAAGTTTCTATTTGTAGAGATGCTACATGAATATGGGATGTCACGTGACCAAAATACAATCTTAGGAGGGTGATAGTGGTTTTGGTAAAGCGAGTAGATCAATTACACTTTTAAAGAGACAGCAAAAGTCAATTTCAGGCCGTGCTGTTGATCGTTTGGATTCATCTTTGAAAATATTGGAGAACTGTCATACGACCCAGAAAGCTGAAACACTGGTCACGTGACTAAAACTGATAGATGTGAAGTACCCCAATCGAAGACCACTTGGTCAACTTTGACTGAAACGAATTCTTTCAACCGATGACGTTAGCTTTGCAGAAACTGTTCCAAAAGTTTCCGGAATAATTTTGAGTAATTGACAGTTATGACCGACGAGGCAGAGCTTCGGACTCGGATAATTCATTTCATAATTAATGCACACTTTCGGTGAATTACTTTCAAAAATAATGCACACCGTCGCAGAATAATTTATTTCAAACGTACTGCACACTCTTCGAATGTATTCTTTTCAAAAGTAATGCACACATTCGAAGAAGATTTCATTTAAAAAATGATTACACACTCTGGGACACAATTCATTTCTTAAATTGTGCATTCATTTCAAAAGTAATGCACACTCTCCTAAAAAATCCATTTGATGAATAAGACACACTGTTTCGGAAGAGGAGGGAAGGTTTGGTTGCAAAAGTCCAGCAGACAGAGCTTTGAAAAAATTTCCGAGAAGAGATTGCAGACCGAAATTGAACAAATGATCTGAAGAAAAGAGAAAAATCACTCCGGGGACTTTTGGGACAGATTCTGTATTCGCAGAGGTCGAATCGACTACCATGACTGAGATTATCCAATGAAAACCAAAATCTGATTGTGGCACACGTCACCTCGGAAGTATATACGAAGAAGAAACCTGATGAACAAAACAAGGACGAAGAGGACAGGTGAAGAGCCGACAGAAATGAAAAGTGATGTCATCAAGAAGACAAGATGGAGGAAAGGGGGTCAAAAGATGAGAATGAGTCGAGGACGAAGTCGAGACAATGAAGAACAGAGAGAGTAGCCAACGAGAGCCTGAACCCATGATTGACTGGTTGACTCTTATTTTTGGCAGGTTCTTCATCGGCGATCTATTTCGAGATGACTCCATTTCAAGCGAGAAGATAGATGAGAGTGGTTAACAGTTAATAAAACGAGTTGGAGAACTCTTTGACCACCGCCAATTAATTTTATATCAGTTAAATTAATTACTATACTTCGAGGAGGGAGTGTTATGGTTAAAAGCTTTTCCAGATTTTATTATCCTGGAGTCAGAACAGAGCGCATGGAGTTAGAATCAAACTGGAAGCTCCATATTGTGTGGAATGAACGCCCGGCTAACGAATAATCAACGACCATATTCGGACACGAACCTAATCGCCATGCCATTGTTTCTCAAATTGATGGTACGCAACCGAAATGTTGCCATGAGGAGGCCATCCCATGAGTCGCGCACCTTGCGCTCATCTCCATTTGTTTGCACGTCTTCATTTCTTTCGCCACGTTATGCTCCATCATCCAAACTTAGTTACGGCCATATGACCAGCCCAAAACCGGTGTTACTCTCCTGTTTAGATTATGGTAAAACGGTATCATCTAGACGGGAGTCGTCATCGAGTAAAGGCACGAAGGTTGAAGGCCGTGTCCTTCCGTGTCCGCCAGGTGTTGTTGCAAAACCCAAAAAAATTGTTATAACTTCCGTGAAATTAAAAATGATTCAGTTCATGTTTTCTGGTTAACTTTCCGACGGTTGGTACGACTGTCCTTGAAGGTGTTTTTACAAATTTTTTCTTGCTTTCTTCTCCTTTTTCGGGTTCCTTGAAGTTTGAAACAATTTGGATGCGAGTCCTCCGTGAGACTTATTATTTGACGGTCGGGTCGTCATGGTTTTTCGCTTTTTTCCCAGGTTTTTCGACTTTTTCATCATCCAAACACTTACACTCTACTGTAAACCTGTTAACCGTACCTGAAATTTTTGGAACATGTCCCTCAACTTTCCCTCAAAATTTCTTTCCCCTATAATTGCTCATCTCGATTCCAAAATCGAGGAAACCCATCAAAATACAAATTTGAAGGGTTTCATTTGACTTTTAGTACTTTATACAACTTCCGGTGTTGTATTATGTCTAGAAACTATTACTGACGTCAGCGGTTTTTGTTTTTGAGTTGAAAATGTCGTGCGCGAAGAGTTTTCGGAATCAAAATCAGTAGCTGGATGTCGAGGAAGCAAACTCACAAAGGTATTCTAACTGACTTTGGTAACCGTCACTCTGTCGTTTTTTGGTTGGTGGCTTTGATTTGCTTCAATATTATGTGGACCAGAAAGTAAAATTGTGATATGTATGCTACGGTAAAAGTGATAAATCGGGCGAATATATATGATGTAATATAATATAATTCCCGGCGATTATTAATAATCACGAGCTAAGCTTGGTAAGTCTTCCTAGACTAAGTGTGCATTACTTTTGAAATGAATTGTTCCTTCAAATGGGCAATACTTTTGAAGTAAACTCTTCCTTCGAGTGTGCATTACTTTTGAAATGAAATCTTCCCTCCAGTGTGCATTATTTTTGAAATGAAATCTTCCCTCAGTGTGCATTATTTTTGAAATGAATCTTCTAGTGTGCATTACTTTGAAATTCTCCAGTGTGCATTATTTTTGAAATGAAATCTCCTCCAGGTGCATTATTTTTGAAATGAAATCTTCCCTCCAGTGTGCATTACTTTTGAAAGAAATCTCCCATCTTGTGTGCATTACTTTTGAAATGAAATCTTCCTCCAGTGTGCATTATTTTTGAAATGAATTCTTCACTCCAGTGCATTATTTTTGAAACCATTTCTTCCTTCGAGTGTGCGTTCATCTGAAAGTGATTCGATCACAAAGGAAAACTGTCAACGATTCCCAACTATCGACTCTTAGTTGCTGACTGTTTATGTTCCTGTTGCTGACTCTTATGTTTCTGCTTATGTTATGAGTTGACCTGTTAAGAGTTTTCTGTTCTTCCTTCAGTCTAATACAACTAATATCACATACAAGCCCCCTTCCTCCCTAACCCCCAAAACTCATTCTCACGTAAGGTGTAAAAATAGAAAAAGTTTTCTTCAGCCAACTTTTTCTTTTTAATCAGGTTTGTTATTAATTCTCGCCATTATCCTAATTAATAGGAAAACCGTTAGGTTTCCATCGGCGGAAGAAAACTTTTCTTTCTTGTCATCGACCCATCTAAGTCAGGTACATAAATGAAAAAAAGGGAAAAGGTCAAGGAATCGTTTATGTAGCTCAACGGGAAGGTGATATGGTCACTAATGGAAGTAGGCTCGTCGCCATCGAACCTATTTTTGCGCTTATTAACATTCTGCCTTCGAAAAATTTTTAATTTTAATGTCTGAAACGCGGCCTGAATGCAGGAAAAGGTTTCAGGTATTCGCTCATGTGCATAATTATTATTCAAAAAAAAAATTTTTTTTTCTTTTCAATATTCAATGATGATGGCCGTCGCTTGGTTTTAATTAATGAAGATACGTTTTCGGTTACCCACTGAGCCTCAGACGATTGGCTGACTTAAATGAGTTCGTTTGCTGTTGTTAGTGTCACGAGATGTGATGATTTGTTGGCCGATGTTTGGGTCTTTGCACTTTTCTCTGCCAATTGTTGGTCGTCGTAACATCGTCCGCAACTCGTGGGTGGGAGATAGAAATCCCGGGTTAATAAACTAGAAGACTGTTATGGACTTTGTTCTTGAGCTTCCGGGGAGATGTTGTGTTTGGTAACCACTTTTGATGTAAGCAATTTTTGTTTTCATACTGAGAATGATTCGCGTTGAGGGTTTTGAGCATCGACAGCAAAGGAGAGGAGGATGAAGGGACGAACAATCTGAGGAAATTTGTTTGAAGTTAATTTCCTATATGTTTCATTTCAAAAGTAATGCACACTTGAAGGAAGAAATGGTTTCAAAAATTATGCACACTGGAGGAAAGATTTTATTTCAAAAGTAATGCACACCAGAAGGGAGGATTTGTTTCATAAGTAATGCACACTTAGAGGAAGAATTCGTTTCAAAAGTAATGCACACTGGAGAAAAGATCTCATTTCAAAAGTAATGCACACTCGAAGGAAGAAATGGTTTAAAAATACTGAAGGAAAGATTTCAATAGTAATGCACACTGGAGGGAAGATTTTATTTCATAAGTAATGCACACAGTCAAAAGATCATTTCAAAATGCACACTGGAGAAAATTTATTTCAAAATAATGCACACTGAAGAATTTAAATAGTAATGCACACTGTGCATTACTTTTAAATGAGTTACTTCAGTCGACTGTATTTCAAAAATTTCAATTTAATCTAAATCTGGCTACAGGTGTGCATTACTTTTGAAATGAGTTACTTCTTCGAAACATTATAATTTTGTGTACAATTTCTTTTTACCTGAGTGTGCATTACTATTGAAATGAAATCTTCCATTCGGTGTGCATAATTTTTGAAACCATTTTTTCTAGGAGTGTGCATTATTTATGAAAAAAATTCTTTTCGTCTCAAATTTTCTCCAACTCTTTTGAATTTGTCTCGTGCTTCCATGATCAATTTTTATGATTTTTCTTCTGCCACGACTTTTACGGTTTCAGGTATAAATTGATTTTTTAAATTGCTTTTAAATGTTATACAATCTGAGTGAGATTAGTAGAGAAAATGGCTTCAATAAATAGTCAACGACACGTCTTTTGGCTGAAGACATCCTGAAGAAGGTGTGGTAAGAAGAAGTGGGAGAGGAGGGAAGGAAGCCACAACATGTTATAACATATACACAGGCTTAAGTTGAAGTGTATGGAAACTTTGGTGTAGCTTTCTTGTATAATATAAACACCTACACAAGGGGGTTTTGGGTGATGTGACCGGGGATGTTGGAATCTGGGTTTGGTGACTCGCTCTGGGTCGATGTCTTGTGAATGTGGGTTGTGTGTGTGTCAGTCGTCGGTTTTTCTTTAATAGAAAAATGTGGTTCG
This sequence comes from Columbicola columbae, assembly GCA_016920875.1. NCBI lineage: Eukaryota > Metazoa > Arthropoda > Insecta > Psocodea > Philopteridae > Columbicola > Columbicola columbae. Next base: position 9,255,378 of record JADMLL010000009.1, on the reverse strand, counting down.
AAAGGAAAGGGCATCAGGATGGATGAGAACTCAAATCGATGTCTCGAAGAGAGAGTTCACTGGAGCATCGTTCTTCACGAGAACGATTTCCTGATTGCGGAAATGTCTTCGAGGACACGATACGAGGGCAGGGCAAATCGTGGTTTATCACATGACGAACGGTTCATTCAAATTCGAGGCTGGTGGTTGTGAACTTTGTTCTTGTTCCTTTCCATCGGATCGACGACGAGAAATACCTTCCGGTTTCCGGCAAAAGACACTTTAACCTAAAGCTCATTCCAAAAGTAATGCACAATTCCACAAACAAATCGTTTTACGAATAATTCGAGTTTCTATAAATAATTCATTTCATAAATACTGCACACTTTTAGTAAGAATTCATTTTATAAATATAGCACGCTTAACCGTTGTTTCAAAAATAATGCACGCTTAATCCAGACCTCGTTTCAAAAGTACTGCACACTTTAAACGAGACCTTGTTTCAAAAGTAATGCACACTTTACCCAGGAGCTCGTTTATAAACGAATGCGCACTTTAACCGAGATCTGGTTTCATAAATAGTGCACACCTTTAGCAATAATTCATTTTATAAATATAGCACACTTAACCGAGATTCTATTTCAAAATAATGCACACTTTAACCGAGACCTTGTTTCAAAAGTAATGCACACTTTACTCAAAAGTTCGTTTCGAACTATCGAGTAAAGTGTGTCGAGTAAAGTATCGAGAATTATTTTCAAAAGTACTGCACACTTAAACTGAGATCCCATTTCTAAAATAATGCACATTTTAACCGTGACCTGGTTTCATAAATACTGCACACTTTTAGCAAGAATTCATTTTATAAATATAGGACACTTAACTGAAACCTCGTTTCAAAAACTGTGCACACTTCACCCAGATCCCATTTTAAAAATAATGCACACTTAACCCAGACCTCGTTTCAAAAGTAATGCACACTTTCGGGCAAAAATCCTTTTTATAAATAATAAAAATGCTTTCAAGACTGCCTCTTAAAGACGTCTGCGACGATAATTATCTACAAATTATGTATCAATAAATAAATGAATCTGAACTGTGATTTGAATCGTTCACGAAACGACGACACAAATTAGCACTGTCATCTCATAACAAACACTCGAATCACAGTGATGCAATCGTGCCTGACGTCATACTTGCATTTCATTAATGAATTACGCTTTCGAGAGACATCTGATCTCTTCGAAGAACCTTCCGAGGGGCAAGAGCATCATAATTAAAATAAATGACGAGTCCTTCGGGGGAATATTTGCGAAAACTGTTTTTAAAGGATTTTTATTTGTGAACCTGAGGGCGTCATTCATCATTCTGTAAACTCCTCAAGCGGTAGAGGAAAAGTTAGATGGTCATCAAATGGTTACAGCGTTTTGGTTAATGAAAGAGAGCCCACCTCTCCACCTTTGTTATCTTAGGTTCATTTAACAGATACCAAAAGCGTGTTGATGGATACTAGAAACGGTCACGAGGGTTTAAAAGAAAATGAAGCAAAACATCCGAAAGGAGGAAAGGAGAGTCAATAACGCGTCAACTAATTAGTAATTAGAGCAAAAGACCGGACCGATGAGCCCAATAAGGAGATGTCGATGCCGAAATCCATTAAAGGACTAAAAAAATAAATAAAATCGACCACGTCATGGCTGTAAAAACAAACGCGAACATTGATAGGATGTGATTGAACGCAACGGGGAGCCAAGAGCAGAGAGAGAGAGATGGAGATGGTGTCTGCCACATCAAAATTAACGAATCGTTGCCGTAAGCAAACATTCGTCAAGGAAACGTCCGCCCGGGACGGCAAACTTTACAGGTCATCTCAAAAAAACGGAAATACTCAGTTGCGCAAACCTCTTCACGGTCACTACATCCTGTAAACTTTTACGGCTAATCCGCCATTTTGTTCTGTACTCCATTTCCGCGTTCTAAGAAACCAGGATGTGTAACCAGTGAAGAGTAAAGACAGAAGAAGAGAAGAAACAAAAGGTACAGCGAAGATATAGTCGTACAACAGCAAATAACAGTTCACTCAGGTACGTAATGACAATGGCAACGAACCTACCATCTCCTCCTCTTTCAGTGGCGTAAAAAAATATATTTATCTGTAGCTTTCTTTTTCTTTTTTTATATAGCGTAAAACGGCAAATTATCTATGTTTTAACATCCGTTGAAACGTTCGACTCACAAAAAACAAAGGAAAATAATTTTTTGCTCCTGGTTCAGGTTTTACATTTCCGTGTGGTATCGGGCGAGTCCATCGGATTCCGGGCTCCCCAAATCACTCGCCTAATTATAAGAATTACCAACTGGCAAACATGCGACTCCTTGCGCAATAATTATACGCGCGTTTTCTATTAAACAGAAATGATTTTAGAGGAGGGCGTACTCATTGAGAACGAGATGTTGGTTTTAGACCAAAGGATTAAGAGATAAAGATTCAGAGATTAGGGAATTACGGCCCTGGGCCTCACGCGAACCCAAACATTATTGTTTGTTTACATTTTCCTTTTTAATTTTAAGTTGGTGGTACTGAGACGCAACTTTTCCGAATATTTTTTTAGGTTTGTTTTCGTATAAATGACCTCCGGTTTCTGGTTTGTGTGTTTCTGCTTCTTCTTCTTCTCTCAAATTTTTTGTCTTTTCATCGATTTTATTAGACTAGACACTTGCTACCTGATTTTAAGTTGTGATACAGAATAGTTTTTTGGTCGTAAGGAGACAAGGAGGAATGAAAAGATGCTGAAAAGTGGGAGAGAAAAGAGAATAAGAGGTGAGAGAGAAGAGTAGATGAGTTTAGAAATGACCAAGGAGTGGGATGTATTAGTATGATTAGCTAATCTGGAGGAATATTTGAGGAACAAACTCCAGAACTTCTTCTTTATAACTCTATTTTAAACTACCTCATCCAAGAGGACTTCCAGATTCTCACAAATCCTCTTGGATGAGGTAGTTTGGACCTAACGATAAGTAATGATCATGGATCGTAGGACTAGAAACCTAACAGAATTACCAGGTTGAAGTTTTTGGAGGAACTCTATAATTGGAAAAATAGCTTTTGGTTTTATAGTCTATAGTATAGTATAGTATAATTTATAGTTTGGTTGGTGGTTGTTTTAATGCCGTTTTTTGGGTATAACAGGATGCGGGAAAAGGATTCGAACTCACGACCATTGCATCCAAGTCAGGAACTTTAACCACTACACCACTCCTTCCACTATCTTTTGATCTACTTTCTAGCCTCCCAATGATATTTAGCATAACGGAGGAAGCTGTGTGTTTTATGCTGTCGTCAGCAACAATTTTTATACCATGTCACCCACGGTGTTCAAAATTACAGTTCTTTAGAGCTGTAAACTATAAAAACTCATCTAACCAATCACAAAACAGCATTTTCTGAACGCCTACTAATTTGTCGGATGGATGAGTTTGAAAAGACACCGTATCTTCTACTTCTGTAGGAGATATACAACAGAAACGAAGCGCTTACAAGTAATAAACAAGATGAACGCTAAGCCTGATTATCCAGAGAGTAAATTTTATCTAAGTTTGTGGCTCAAAAACCGGAAGAAAGGTGATATACTATACAAGAAATTTTCTGTTAAACGGTCGAACAAATTCAGGTACCAAACAGAAAAGAGAAGAGTAGAGCAAGTGTAGAGCCAATAAGAGAAGAGCTGACCAAGTGAAACCTGTTCACGAATTGCATAATCATTCACCTGCAGGCGGATTCTTTTAAAATTTTTTAACAAACTCCGATCCATACAGAAGTAGACAAAGACTTCCTCTAACTACCAAGGTCAACACCGAAGAGTAGATATCACTTCACACATCTCACAGAGTATGGTACTAACACGATACTAAAAGACTGTATAATGGTAACAATAGTGTCCCACGGGGTGGACGTTATGATGTCGTTGGGTTGGTGTGAATATCAAGTTGAGTTTCGGCGACAGACTGCTTGTGACACGTGTTTGATAAATTTGGTTCATCTATTTGGAGGACTGAACTTAAGTTCAAGATGGCGGTTCTAAAATTCAGGCTGAGAAATCGGTTGAGAGAAGTCTTGGACTGAACCTTAGTCTATACTTCTCGTAAACTTTCGTCTCGTCTTGTTTAATTGGTGGCTGAAGTCGGCACTGATTTTAGCAAAAATTTGACTTGAACGGCCCAATAACCAAAGAACAAAATTTGCTAACAACTGTGAACGTCTCAGCATTCACCAAAAAAGGATGAGCTTGCAAAAAAGCTTCTGCTAGAACGATCATTTCTCAGCTTATTGCCCTAATTTCAAATACGAATCACGACAGAAGAGAATAAAACTCATCAGAGAATATAGCAATCGTTCATCATCTCACAAACCGGTAGATTCCTTGCTGTTGTCAAGATTTTCACGTCGTGAATCGGTGCTGCGGTTTGGATTTCACCGAGATAACATCTCACAAGGATGTAAATTTATGATTAAAATTTCTGCTATAAAACAGACTTTAAGAGAATGATAAAATGCTGTTGGAATAATCCTGCGAAAGTGTGCTGTAAACTTGAAAGACTGAGTTTATATTGCTGTTGTCTACATCTTGTGAAAAACGACTTTTTGTTGCGGTCATGTTTTCGCGAACATAATTTTTCGTTAGCAGTGAAAATTTATGGGAAGGAAGTTTTACTACAGTACACACTGGCGAGAATGACGTTTCTCCCTTACGAGGTTGTAAATTTCCACTACAGCCATAATTTAAAATACAAAATTTTCTTCCTGTGATACGAACTTTTAAAGGTTTTGCTGTTGCCAACTTTTGTAGAATATTTCTAAGTCTTACATTAAAAAACCAGAAGAAGGGGCCGTTGCTGTTGGTTTTCCTTGGTTTAAGAATTTTTGAAGGTGAACTCCCACTGATTAGTTTGCTGTTGTCGGGATTTTTCGACGATAGCTATTCATTACACTCAAAATTTGTCAAAAATAATTTCTGACTGTGGTCTAAATTTCGTCAGAAGTGACTTCTTACTACGATTAGTATTGAATTTGTTAGGCGCCAGCATTGGCTACCTTAGAAGACATGACCTCCGGTTTTGATATGACTAATGCATTTCCTCTTTTTAAAAAAAATGTTAAGTATCACCTACTACTTCCGGTTCTACAGTAATTAGGATTCTACTTTTGGTTACTATGAATTAGAAAAGTGTTCAAAAGCCAACCTAAGATTACCGACGATGAACGAGTGACAAAGGAGACGTTGTGAGCTTTACAAACATACACAAAGACGATGCTTATAAATACCTAAAGGCGTACCCGAAATAGTCGTGGCGGAAGAAAACTCATCAAAACTGATCGTGGAAGAACAAAACGAATTCAAAAGACTCAGGGAAAATTTGAGACGGAAGGAATATTTTCCATAAATAATGCACACTTTTAGTAAAACTTCGTTTCAAAATTAATACACACTGGTAGGTAGAACTGGTTTCAAAATAATTGCATACTAGAAGAAAATACTGGTTTCAACAGTAGTGCACTCGAAGGAGTGATTCATTTCAAAAGTAATGCACATTCTAAGAAAAACTGGTTTTAAAAAGTAATGCACACTAGTGTGAAGAATTGGTTTCATAAATAGTGCACACTCGAAGATAGAATTGGTTTCAAAAGTAATGCACAAAGCAGAGACACTAATTTCAAAAGTATTGCACACTAGTAGGAAGAATCGGTTTCATAAATAATGCACACTTGAAGAAAGAATTGGCTGAACACTCTAAGGAGAAATCAGTTTCAAAATTAATGCGCAGGAACTCCTTTCAAAAGTATTGCACACTAGTAGGAAGAATTGGTTTCATAAATAATGCACACTGAATGAAATAAGTCATTTCAAAATAATGCACACTCTAGGGAGGAATTAGTATCAAAATTAATGTCCACTCGAAGGAGTAACTCGTTTCAAAAGTAATGCACACTTGTGAACAGATTTAGACTATAATAGGCTTAAGGTAATCAAATGCCTTTGTTGAGTTTCCACGAAAAACTGTTGTCTTCGGTGACGTACACGTGAAACCAATCGCCACGTGTGCGAGTGTGTGACTGTGTTATTCAACTCATTTCCAAAACTGAATTCATTTCCGATTAAAATATTTGAGAAGTGAGCGTCCGGACATGTTCGATTCTGAGCAATTCATCATCAAATCATTTCAATTCCTCCGAACCTAATTTCGGGAGGAGAGGGCAGCGGCGGCGGCCGGGAGGGGAGAGAATTCAAAATTTCGAAATCAAAAATCCTAATCGCGTTTCGGAAAACGATTTTTTATAAAAATTAGATGGATGATCCCGTCTCCGCCCACTTTTTTTTTCTCCTACTAAATCATACGCACGCGTTTTCTTCTGTTCCTCTTCATTTTTTTGATTTTCCCTGCCCCTTGCCCCCCCGGCCTCGTCCGATGGGATCAACAATTCGTAATTGATTACACTTTGTGAAACTTCCAATTTAAATTTGAAGATTTCCGCCGGAAAAGAGAGAGAGAGAGAGAAAAGTTCAGAGAGTCATTAGCGGTTTACCAAATCATGTTGATGCCCTCGAGGACGTTTCTTCTCCAGTCTTCCGATGCATTTCCCATCCTCTCGGTCCTGGACAAGGTCGAATACCAAAAGTTTTTTTTTTCTTCTTCTTCTTCCTCCTTCGTTTCGTTTCCTTTTTCACGGTTCATTTACCCAAATTAAGTGTTTCGCAATTGGAGGGATTAATCTCGTGAAATTAACCTTTTCTTCCTCCTCTTCCTCCTCCTTCTCCTTCCTCCAAGGTTTCATTCCTACGTCACGTGTGATCGAATCAAAATCCTTTTTTTTTTCTTTCTGGAGCGATCATGCCTATTTCCCCCGTCGTACGTGATTTATTATTGGCCATTTATCTGTGAGGTGGTCTCAACCTGTTGACGTGAAATCGGTCGGCAAACTCAAACCCAAACCCAAACTCAAAAAAAAAATTTGATTCCTCGTGTTTATACAAAAAGAAAATGGGCGGACCGGATGACGGACAGACGGACGGACGGACGTACAGACGAGAGAGAACGCCGAAATGATTTATTAATTGATTGGTTGATTGATTTCGGCGGTTTAATGAGAATTTAAAATTTCAATTAACGAAAAGGAAACTGTTAACCCGAATTAGTTCAGAAGCGAGGTGAAGGACGAGAGAGACACGCTAGACTCATATTGGCGCCAAAAATTTAAATTTCGTTTCGATACATCATTTTCCAGATTCATTTCCGGTTGTAAAATAATCTCTACGCAACGCATATTTTATCAAAACACTTTTTCCATCCGTCGAAACCAGTTTTTCCAGGGGGATGACCAACTAGACTCATGGCTCGGGGCACGTGGTCAGGTCACACGTTCCATAAAATATTCGCAAACATTTAACAGCGTACATTCTAAATCATCGTGGCGCATAGAAGTGTGAACGGTGTCACGTGACATAATACCAATTTAAGGTCTCTTTAAGTTTGGCTAATGACTTTGAGAATAGTCCGAAGAACTTCCTGTCAACACAAATTCTTGTGCAATGATTTTGAAACTAAGTAAGAGTGTCGGTGTGCAGTTGTTTTGAAACGAACTCGACTTGCTAGTGTGCAAAACTTTTGAAACGAATTCGACATGCCAGTGTGCAATACTTTTGAAACGAATTCGACACGTTAGTGTGCAATAATTTTGAAATGAATTTGACATGCCAGTGTGCAATACTTTTGAAATGAATTCGACATACCAGTGTGCAATACTTTTGAAACGAAGTCAATATGTTAGTGTGTAACCAAAAATAAAATTTATTTATCAGTTAGGCTCAGCATTTGTAGAGATACTGGTCACGTGACAACACTAATTTCTTACATCGTTACTACTGACTGGATGTTTCGTTTCCGGTTTTCAGTCTTTCCACTACCATGATCTTCATAAAGTACAACGTATAACACATCCAAAAACAAATAAATAAATAAATAAATAAAATCTACAACTTTGTTAACACTAAAATAAAACGAAGAATACAGCTTTTCGGTCACGTGACTCGCTTAAATATTGGTTGTCATTGTTTCCAGGTTTGTGTCACCTTTAAACAAACAAAGTCCAGGACTTGTCCGAACAAAAACACCAACTGTATGTCATGTCGTGTTCCACGTCTCGTTTCCGGTTTTGTGTCTTTCTGACATCTATTACGAATGTCACGGGATTTGTTGTAAGCACTTCTCGCGTGGGTGTATCTCTAGTTTTAGTCTAAATATCAAATAAAAGTTGTGGAGATGAACAAAGCCCGCCTGCGCTTATTCCAGATGTCAGATTACTATCGCGTTTCCGGTTCTTAGATAATTTAAAGAAAAAAATTTTTTGATGTCGTAGGCGGTCTGATATATAGACTATCGAGCCGCTTTTTGGAAGGTATATGTCTACATGGGAGAAGATGGGAAAGTGGGTAGATAAATAGCACCTAAACGAACGATTCTGGTTGAGGTTAGTTGATGATAATGACATAAAAATTTATGATAAATTCATTTCAATATGGAGGAACTCACTGGAGGAAAGATTTCACTTCAAAAGTAATGCACACTAAATGGAAGAATTCATTCAAGAGAGAGAAATGAGTGACCTGGAAACGAATAGATAAAGAAACAACAAAGAAAAAGAAAAATTAGAAAGAAGTTAAAGAAAGGAATAAGAGAAACACCAGAGTAAAGAAGAGGAAGAAGAAGACAGTAGTGTAAAAAGAGAAACCCGGAAGGAGTAGAGAAAGAGAAGAAGAAAAGAGGAAAAAAGAGAGGCACGAGAAGTGGAGTCGAAAGTAATGCATACTCGAAGAAAAAATGACTTCAAAAATTATGCACACTGAATAGAACAATTCATTTCAAAAGTAATGCACAGTCGAGGGAAGATTTTATTTAAAAAATGATGCACACACGTGGAAAAAATTTACTTTATAAATTACACACAGTAACCTAAATCTGTCTACAAGTGTGCATTACTTTTGAAATAAGTTACTCTTACGAGTGTGCTTTACTTTCCAAAATAAATTCTTTCATTTAATATGTACCATTTTTAAAACCGTTTTTCCTTCCAGTGTGCATTACTTTTGAAATGAAATCTGCCTCCAGTTTGCATTCAAAAAATGAAATCTTTCCTTCAAGTTTGCATTTTCTACATAATGCACTTTTAAATTAATTCGTTCATAATGTTGCATGTTTAACTGAGTGGTTTCATAAATGTTGCATGTTTTAACTAAGACCTGGTTTCAAAAATGATGCACACTTTTAAAGAGACTTTATTTCAAAAGTATTGCACAGTTTAATCGATATTTCGTTTCAAAAATAATGCACACTTTAATCGAGACTTCGTTTCAAAAGTATTGCACACTTTAATCAAACCTCGTTTCAAAAATACTGCACACTTTAATTGAGATCCCATTTCAAAAATAATGCACACTTTAACAGGACAGCCTGAATTTGAGAACCACCATCTTGAATTTGAGTCCATTCCTCCGACAGATTTATCAAACACATCTCACAAGCAGTAAGTCGCCAAACCCGGAACTCAAGTCAGCACAAGCCATTAGCATACATCTTCTCTCACACCCTCCTTCCCTCCACCGCCATTTTCCCATCATCCACTCTTGAAATTAAAAATTCCAATCAGAAGAGCAATTATCTGGTGTTAAATTTGTGGCGGAATTCGAATGCTGTTAGCATTTTTATCTATATAGAACCGTTCCATTCTCTTATCTATACTGCAAAACAATCCCCTTCCCTCTCCTCCCCGTTATAGAAATTCAATCATTTGACCGAGTTTCGTTTTCCTCTTCTCCTCCTCCATCTTTCTTCTTCTTCATCCTCGTCTTATTTTTTTTCTTTCCCTCGAATTTAAATTTCGTGGTTTTACGATCCTCCGTTATTGAACCGCATAAAAGAAAATTATTTGCGGAAGTCACGCCTGCGTATATTTCTCTCTCCTCGTTCACGCGACTTTTATCTCTCCCGTTTCGAAAAACTCTTTTGCACTTTTCTATATCATCATCATCATCATCATTATTATTATTGGAATAGTTAATTCGTAGATAAATGTCCCATCAGTATCGTTTTTATTTTTATTTATTTATTCTTTTGCTAATGATGTCATTGAAAGGCATCACGACTTTTCGAATATTTGCCAAAAAGAAAAAAAAATTCGAAACTCGAATCCCGCTATCTTTTATGGCCGCCATTATGGTCTCCATCCTCTCTCTCTCTCTGAGAGACTGTAGGGGACGTTTTAAGGTCGTCGGCCATAATTAATAATTTTATTGAATAAGTTCCCGTTGTGGAATTTCGATTTTCTCTTTATTAGGTAATTTTACAGATTAATTTTATCTATCCTCCTCCTCCTCTCCGTCTTCTCTATCATCCTCTCTGTCGGTTTAGTTGGGAATGTCTTTTGCGATTATCCATATATAATAATAATTATGATTTATGGTTTAGATAAAGACAGCTTCGATTGTCTGATCGACTTTCTCTATATAGGGTCTTTGTGTTAGGTATGTGAGGAATTTTTTTACTTATTTATTTATTTATTTATTTACTTTTTCTCCCTGCCGTTAATAATTCTCAGTTTTTATTATCAGACATAAATACCAGTCAAAGTACCCAATAACAGTTATGACACCCGGGTAATACAAACATTCAGGAAGGAAGGAGTCTAGAATGTTCTAGAATTTTATCTGTTGTACGAGAGACACCATTGTGTCGAAAGAGTGACCAAGTCGAGGACAAATGAAGATAGATAAATTTATCTATCATTTTAATATTCTGCTGTCTTTGGGATGTTTAGGGCGTCTACAAGGTTGAGGACTGTTTTCTTTGCTGCAGCCAGCTCTTCTTCAACAGTTAGTCAGCACATCTTCTGTGGTGATTCTAGTCGAGGGCTTGATTTTGGGATCTGGTCTTGACCTTGACATAATACTCTCTAGGTAGTAGATACTCCTGACAAACTCTATCACTTCTTCATGTAAGGTGACCGAGATTCACTTCATCATTCACTGAATCAAAGGTACAGCGCACTTTAACTGAGATCCCATTTCAAAAATAATGCACATTGGCACTAAGACTTTGTTTCAGAATTATGTATCCTTTAATCGAGGGGTTATTTCAAAAGTTCTGCACACTTTAACCTTTTTCCCTACCATCGTGTCGACGACGAGAAATAACTTCCGGTTTCCGGAAGGAGGTATTTTAACCTAATGCTCATTTCAAAAGTGATGCACAATTTCACAATCAAATCGTTTTACGAATAATTCGAGATTCTGTAAATTATTCATTTCATAAATACTGCACACTTTTAGCAAGGATTCATTTTATAAATATCGAACACTTAACGGAAGCCTCGTTTCAAAAATTATGCACACTTCACTGAGATTCCATTTCCGAAGTAATGCACATTTGTACTAAGACTTGGTTTCAAAAGTAGTGCACACTTTAAGACTCGTTGGTTTCAAAAGTAACACTTTAACCCAAGTCACTACACACCTCAGCACACTCGCTTTAAAAGTCTGCACACTTTAACTGAGATCCCATTTAAAAATAATACACATTTTAACCGAGACCTGGTTTCATAAATAATGCACACTTTCATGCAAAATTCTTTTTAAAAATAATGAAAATGTCTTCAAGACTCCTTCTTAAGAACGTCTGCGAAGATAATTATCTTAGTAAAAATTATCTACAAATTATGTATGAATAAATAAATGAATCTGAAGAATTCATTTTATAAATATAGCACACTTCACCAAAACCTCGTTTCATAAATTGTGCACATTTCACCGAAATTTCATTTCAAAAATAATGCACGCATGCACCAAGAGATCGTTTAAAAACTAATACACACTTTAATGGAGACCTTTTTCAAAAGTACTGCACACTTTAACAGAGATATTGTTTCAAAAGTAATGCAAACATGAACCAAAACCTCGTTTCAAAAGTACTGCACACCAAGACCTTGTTTCAAAAATGTACAGCCAGAATTTGAGAACGGCCATCTTGAACTTGAGTCCAATCCTCCGAGTGAATTTATCAAATACACCAAAAAAAATTTCAAAGTCGAAGAATCAGCAGTCACACTAAGACCAAAATCCTCAGCCTAGTCACACCTCTTCACCCACAGCACCCATTTACTCAACCTAAATCAGTAGAAGAACAATTGTTAAAACAAAGATTACAAAAGTCTGACGGGAAAAGCTTAGATATAGATGAAGGGACAGCGAACATGTGAAGTCTTATCTGTTGGAAGTGAGTGAATTCATTAACACCACCAACAACAAAAGGTTAAAAACTTTTAAGCCATCAGAATAGAGTGCAGACTTCCGGCGTTCTTCAGACCCGTCATAACACCTCTTAATTATTTCCCATAATTGCGAATTCAATCTTTTCCATCTCGTTCCCACCGTGTCAATTCAGTTCTATTTTTTAAAATCCGCCTAATTTAATTCTCCTAAACTAAATTATTTATTTATTTATTTAAATTTTTAATCATCATTGTTGCTATTTTTCTGAAAAAGTACCCAAAGAAACTGTAAGAGAACGAAATAGAAAAGAAAGAAGAGGACAGAAAATAAACAGACAAAGAACTAAGGGAGGGATAGGAAAAGAATTAGAAAATAGGAGAAAGAAATGAAGGAAGAAAAATTAATGCACTCAGAGGAAAGGAAAGAGAAGAGGTAAGAGAGGATATATAAGGAAAAGGAAGACATAACAACAAGAAAAGAAAAAGGAAATGGAACGGGACACAAAAAGAGAAGAGAAATATATATCATAAAGAAAACACCAAAGTAGGCATCAAAGACAAGAGGAAACATAGGAAGAGAGGTTAAAGAAAAAAAGATAAAAAGAA
>JADMLL010000009.1:9029660-9242377 GCA_016920875.1 Columbicola columbae | reverse complement strand
AAAGACAAGGAAGAAGAATGAATGAAGAAAAACGGAAGAGAGGAAATAAGAAAAAAAAAGAACTAAGATACTAGATGAAGACTAAAACAGATACAAAGGAAGAAGGGAAGGAACCAATAACGACACAAAAAGAGAACAAAATGTAAGCAAAAGAAAAGGAGACAAGGAAGAGAAGAAAAACAAACAAAAAGAGGAAGCGAAAGAGAGGAAGAAGAAATGAAGATAGAAGACGAAAATAAGAGTTATAACCCAATAAATAACAAATTGCAGAAATGGAAAGGACACCAAAGAAACAAAAATGAAGACAAAGATAAAGAAGAAGAAGGAAAGAAGGACTAGAAGACGAAAGAGGAAAAGAAGAAGAAGAAGAAGATGGTGCTACGGACAAAACGAACGAACCCCGCTGCTATGTAACGGATTTTAAAGAATTTTTTTCTCTCTTTCAACCACTTGCCAGATACTGTAAAAAATATTCACGAAATCGAAAAAAATCGATCGATATCTCGTTTCCCTTCGACTTCGACTTTAGAAAAAACCTTTCTTTCTCGATATTTGACTTTTTCGTCTGATAACGAACCGAGAAAAAGGTCACATAAAAATTTTAATTTCCGATAGTAATATACTTTTGTCACGTCTCAAAAAGAATCTTTTCGTCATGACCGAGAGAATTAAAAAATGATAATAAAATAAAAGACGTTACCGATGGGTTCTCCACGTCCAAATTCATCATCATCATCGGGGATAATCAGGTTCGTCGACGAAACGGAAGTACCAACCAAACCAAACCAAACCAAAACCAAAACATTTTCCTTTCGAAAACCTGCTTCTGGCGAGAAGCCACCGGATAAGACTACCGATTTATCCGTCAGTCAGGAAGTCATCTCTCACTTATTTCCCTTCCTATCTATCTATCTTCTCTTCTGTCATAGTTATCTACTCTTTTGTAGATATTCCGCCGGATGACTTTCCATTTCCTGGTCTCAAAGGATTTGTCGAAGAAATGTTGAAAAAAAAATTTTTTTGTTAACACAATAACACAAAAGATCCTTCCTTGTCCTTCTTTCGTTGATGTCATCTTAAATTTTATAATAAATCAATGTGCATTATTTATGAAATGAATTATTAATCAAATTATGCATTAATTTTACATTAAAATCATCCGTAAACTATGCAATATTAATGAAACCAATTAGTTTCCGAATAGACAGCACATAAATTTGGCCAGAGTCTGAATTTATTTTAATTATGAAAGGAAGTGTGCATTATTTTTGAAATGACGTCTTGATCCATTTATCCATTATTTATGACACGAGTTTCTAAAGAACTGCACTTTAAATATAAAATATAATCTCGTTAAAAGTGTGCAATATTTACGAAATGAATTATTTACAACAGTGTGCACTACTTATGAAACGAATGCTTCTTGAAACTGTGTACCAAACAAGTCTGAGACGAATGTGTTTTAAATAGTATACAACGTTTAGCATATAAATGTTACTCATAGTGTGCATTATTTATGAAATGGAATCTTGTGTAAAAAAGTGTGCAGTATTAGTGAGACCAATAAGTTTCCAGTAGTTAGCACTTAAATTTTGTTTACAGTTTGAGTTATTCATGAAACGAATTCTTCATACGAGTGTGCAATATTTATGAAATGACGTACTGTCTTAATTATCCATGTGTGTTTTTAAAGAACCGTATGTTAAATTTGAAATAAACTCTCGTTAAAAGTGTGCAATATTTATGGAATTAATTCTTTACAACAGTCTGCATTATTTATGAAATGGAATATTGTGCAAAGTGTGCAGTACTAATGAAACCAATAAGTTTCCAATAGTTTGCACATAAATTTTATTCTCAGTTTGAAGTATTCGTGAAACGAGTGTGCAATATTTATGAAATGATGTCCTATTACAATCATCTATTATAAAGAAATTAGTTTTCAATAGTTAGCACGTAAATTTGGTTATAGTGTGCATTATTTATGAAACGAATGCTTCTTGAAACTGTGTACCAAAGTCCGAGACGAATGTGTTTTAAATAGTATACAACGTTTAGCATATAAATGTCGTTCATAGTGTGCATTATTTATGAAATGGAATCTTGTGCAAAGTGTGCAGTATTAATGAAACCATATTTCCCAATGGATGGCTTATTAATTTGGTTTATAGTCTGAATTTTGTATGAATCATATTCTTAATGAAAGTGTGCATTACTTTTGAAATGAAATCTTATGCAAAGTGTGCAATATTATTGAAACAGAGTCTCCTTAGATACTGTATATCGATTACTTTTTTGGTATACTTGTTACCGTCGGAAATGTGCATTTTTTATGAAATGAGTAGCTCATAAAAGCGTTTCTTCACCACCACCCTGTGCATTACTTTTGGAATAAATTGTCGGAACCCTTAAAACCTAACAAAAGCTACAGATCCGAGCTTTCTGGATTGATTTCGTATAGAAATCTGATCGGTGACCACAACCCATATTCAAGGGTGAAAGGGAGGATGAAACGACGACAGCTACCATCTCCCAAGCGAAGGAGAGAAGCAAAATGCCAAGCTGGCAGACAACGAGGATGAGAAGAAAGGAGAATGCAAATTCCGAGGGTCCACAACAGAGCCAGAGGAGGCGGATCCGAAAATCCAAAACAGAAAAAAGTCTCGAGGAAAGAGTACTCTAACATTAAAGCCGAGTCCAAAATCAGCCCACTTCCGGTGGTTTCTTCTAAAAATTTCCAAACTGTAAATACCCCCGGACGTTCTTTGAATTTAAAATCAATTTCCATCTGGATTCAAAAATAGCGAGCGTACCTGGAAAACCGGTTCCGCGGGTCTATTTTTAGCCGAAACCTGATTTTGTTTTCGTCCATTTTTCACTTGGCCTTAATGTCCGCGGATGAACCTGTTTATCACGGCCAATTATTTCTCTGAGAGTTTTGCCTCCTCCTCCTCCTCCTCCTCCTTTCCCCAGCTCCTTCCCTTTTTAATTAGTTCACACGATTCTCTCCTTGTCTCTTCACTAGACAATTATCTATTAAAGCTTTCATTATCCCATTATCTAAATACTACATTATTGTCTCCTGACTCCAACAGATAACGGAATTCCCAGTCGTGGAACCGCAGAAACGCAATCCGTGAGAATGAATTTGAGGGACCCGCTAACTTCTGCAGGCATTTTTCCAACCGGAGGAATGTAACCCAGCGGTAGGTTCCAGTCGGATGTCCGAACCTGTTAGCGGAGGAATGTTTGAGGTGTAGGCTTGCTGTGAGGATGAAAGGGTGACCGCTCATCAAAAATTTAAAAGAAAATTTTGCCAGAGTCCGTCCGTCCGTCCGTCTGTCTTTCACTAAGATTTCTCCGCCATTTTTATTTGTGTTGAAATCTGGTGATCGTTCCTGACAGGTACGACCAATAGGTTTTCCAAATTCCAGTCAAAATTCTCCTTCCTGGACAATTTTGTTCTAAAATATTTCTCTGCTTTTTTCGTCAATTAACCTGCGAAAGTGTGCATTACTTTTGAAAATCCTCAGTGTGCAGTATTAATGAACGAATAAGTTTCCAGTAGTTAACACTTAAATTTTGTTTACAGTTTGAGTTATTCATGAAACCACTTCACAGTGTGTGCAATATTTATGAAATGACGTCATGTCACAATTATCTATTATAAAAAAATTAGTTTTCAATAATCAGCACGTAAATTTGGTTACAGTGTGCATTATTTATGAAATGGATTCTTAACAAAATGCATTACTTCATTACAAATTCTTCATAGGAGTGTGCATTATTTATGAAATGACGTACTATCATAATTATCTATTACAAGAGACGAGTTTAAAAAAAGACTGACCTTTAAATATAAAATAAATTTTCAAGAAAAGTGTGCAATAATTATGAAAGTAATTCTTTACAACAGTGTGCACTACTTATGAAACGAATGCTTATTAAAACTTTGCACTGAAGTACTCAATGAAAATGTTTTAAACAGCTTCCTATATTTAGCTTAAAAATTTTGTTCATAGTGTATTAATTATGAGTTGAAATCTTAATAAAAGTGTGCATTAATTTTGAAATGAAATCGAGTACAAAGTGTGCAGGATTTATGAAACCGAGCCTCCTTACATACATTCATCAGTTTTCTTTGTTAATCGTGTTACAAAGGAAATTTGAACTTGTTTATTAAATGAGTAGGTCATGAAAGGCGTTCAATGGTTTTTCATCACTGTGTGCATTATTTTTGAAATAAATTATCACCAAAACTCTAAAACTCACAACAAAACCCACACTCGACAGCGAATCCATTACTACTCTCCAACAACTCCGAAACAAACAAACACTCATCTCTTCCCAAAGCTCAATACAAAGCAAATAAATTTGTACGCTAAATTTAATTCTTTAAATTAAAATTTAATTAATTAAAACAATTCACAAAAAAATGAATTGAGTCCTGACTAATTTAAAATTTAATTTAATTATATATGGAAATTTCACGTCAAATAAAAATCCACAAATTTGTTAACAAACAAACCACGTATGAGGGATTTAAATATGACTGTTTCACGTCAAAAAAGAGATTTTGGGGAGGATTATGGGCGGGGGGGTTGAAACTTCTCATTATTTAAGCACAACGGCTTTAAAATCAACCCCCGCCCTCCACCTCCAATCAAGGTATCGACCTTTCCCAGGCCCCGAGCCTCACAAACAATTTTTTTTTCTATAAAAATATAAATCCTCTGTGAATGTTGGAAGATATTAATTATCATCATCTTATCTACGAGATTTTCTTTTCGTAGCGTCCACTCAGATAATCTCCTTTTTATTATCTATATGGAGGGGGGGAGTAGTCAACAGAAACACGTTGACCGTATAATTCATGTTTCGAGTTGACAAAGAAGTAGGCATTAAAAGTATAAAAAAAATAATTTTCTGGACGTGATTGAGTGTGATGCATGTGTTGTGTGAGGTTTGATTTATGTTTTGAGATGAACATTAAACCGGAAGTGATTAAAATAGGTTCAGCTTCAACGGAAACTATATGATTTATGGTGGCACATGATCCTGTCGATTCTTAGGTCGGTCGCTTAAAATCACATTAGTAATGATAGTAAGTGTTCGATATTTGGAATCGGTGTCATTTCGCCGCCATTTTTTTTTTTTTGCTCGAATAGAACGCTTTTCGGTTTGAGTTGTTTTGTCTTAAATTTGTCAGCTGCACTTTGATTTCTGTATTAGCTGTCATGAGTGTCTTGCACTTTTGGTTGTCTTGGAGTTGTTATTCCTTACTTATAACCATTTTTGGGGTTTTGTTAGGTTCATTCAATATCAAAAACTTTTGGGTGTTGGGAAAGACCTGAAAACAACCCAAACCTCCCAACTCGAACCAGAAGACACTGTCTCGACCTGCTGAGTTTCTGATTTCATCACACTTTAGTGTTCATGACTTTCCTCACTTCAATGCAAACAGAAAAATTGCTCTGAACGCGTTCAAACCGAAACATAACCCAATCCGACCCTGCAAAACTAACCCAACACCTTAGAAGACCAGTTCCAAAAGTTCCCGGAATGATTTCCATCCCAAATCATTTATTCAAAGCCAATGTCGGTTCGAAGGTCGAATCCTTTACAGACTTCACTGCCTCATCAGTCATTTCTACCACAAAAGAAAATCATTCCGGTGACTTTTGGGACAGGCTCTAAAGTCAGCAATACCTTCCATCATTGAGCTGAATATCTGCCTTCTTAGACTAAAATTAGCCTAACATTTTGGACTTAAAATGAATCGAACATAATCTATGGTTTTGGTTCCAAATCTCTTCTGTTGCTGTGACCATTCTTCGAGTTTAACACGGTGAACCCTTCCCAGAGTGGAGTCTTAGGGAGGCTAAGGTGACACAGAGGGCCAATAAAAAAGAGTCTAGTAGACATTTCCTTTGTTCTCGTCTTAATTCTAGTCACAACGATTCAATCAGAACCGTCGGAAGAATCAATCAATCAGTGAATGAAAAAAGAAAAGAAATTCATTAACACCAGAAGGATATTCTATTATTAATTATATTAATATAAGCCTAATTAAGTATTGATTTGGGTACGTTCGTCTGCACCCGAAAATCTAGAAGCCTCACATGATTCCTCCAACAATAACTCGAAGCACGTTCGAATCAACATTCAAACCCCATGTCTTCTTACGAGTCTAATAAATCCATCCAGGTACTCCTCACGTCTAACTTAGGACTCGTTCAATCATTTAAGGTATTCGTCCGGGGGAATCGAGTTACGTGACCAAGTTAGAACTCACACTTAGCTTCCGAGTGAAGCTCGAAATACCTGAATCCGGAGGAGCGTCAAGTGTTTTTCAATAACGTTCATTCACCTTGCGGACGGCGAGAGGCTAGAACCTGGCTTCCTGCTCGGTAATCTCACCCACGAATCCCATTGGTCGAAAACTTTGTACCTAACATCAGGTTCACTGGACCTATTTTTTTTTTCTCTGATTGATTCCAATAATCAACTCCATCTCTAATTACATGATGTTTTCCCCCTAAAAGGTAATTTTTTCTTCTTCTTCTTCTTCGTCTTCTTCTTTCCCTTGCGGTTTTTGAACTTTTATTATTTTCGATTCAATTACGTTCTTGTTACGTGTGTGCGTTCATGCTCAAGGTCGATTCCTTCATTTTGACGATTTTTCCGACTCGATACCTATCATACCTTCCAACTCCTTCCTCTAGATTCCTCTTTCGAATAATTGTTAGCGAGGTTTGGTAACGGTGTACCTGAAAGTGTTCTGTTTCAAATAGATAAACTGAGATGGGTTACAAGATAGGTGTGAGGTTAGGTTGTTGTTACACAGACGGTTTATATATATATTATGTAGAGAAAATAACGTAGATAAAATTATGGAGAATTGATTCCTCTTCTTTTCTCCACATAATATATATAAACCGGCTGTGAAACAACAACCTAACCTCTAACCCATCTTGTAACCCAACTCAGTGTATCTATTTGAAACAGAACACTTTCAGGTACACCGTTACCAAACCTCACTAATGAAACCAAGTAGACCTAAACCTAGGGACTGACTTGGAATGAGCTAACAGTTATCTACTTTTACTAAACGATATGAATGTCAGCAAAGACAAAGTCGAGTGTGTTACTCAGTTTTAACCACTCAAAAATGTAACCTGTACCTTCTGTAAATGCACGTTCTAACATGAGACTGATGTTAGAAATTTCAAAATTAGAACCAAATCGATTCTATTACAACACCACAGCAAACAGCAGAGAATAGAATTAAGAGCAAAACAGTATACCTGACGGAGCTAAAAAAATTTACTGAAGTTATGAAGTAAAAGAAGACCTCAAACACTGAGCAGGAGAGTCATTTGTAACTTATTGAGTTATCCAAGTTAGTGTTTTAAATTATCTAAAGTTTTGATTAGTTTTTAATTAGGTTTCCCAGGTTTTTGAGCTGTTTCCGTAGCTGATCGTTTCGCTTTCTTCGTTTGCTTGGTCTTCAACTTTGGGGTTTATGTCAATTTAACGGAAACTGAACTTAAAAGAGATGAACGTGGCCTACAAAAAAAGAAGATAAATTATCTATACGCCAAATAGAGTATCAGGCCAGTAAAGCCCTCAAAACCTGAATTAAGGTGATCGCGTGGGTGTTCTTAGCAAGTGACCAACCTCACCCAAGTTGGTCATCCTAGTTTCCAAAACTTTCGGACCCACAGATTCCAGGTTTAGTCTCGTTTAGCCGGAAGGAATGTTATCAGGTAACGGATTAGGAGCTTTGAAGGTAGTTTGTCTCCGTCCTTTTATAATCAAACCGTCATCCGTTTAATACGAGGCGTTGACTTGTTTTATGGGGGGTTGTTGAGTGGGGAGGTGGTATAAGAATTTTTTTTGGAGAGGCGTTTTCTAAACAAACATAAACGACCGAAGACGAAAAACATATTTTTGACGTGTTAAATGTAAATAATATTGTCCATGGTGGTACCCCAAGTCCGGGGAGAAAGGTAGAAGAGCCGGGAAAAGACGGTACGTCGCGGTTGACAAGCATCCAAAGCGAGGATCAATTTAGAGTGGAGTCTTCCGTCGTACCAGCATATTACCGTAATACCGAGTACCAGTCATAGCTCACAGTTAAAAGAGACTTCGACTCAATCCAGTTCAGGTAACTTCCTAGTTCATGTTACGGTCACGGGTACGTCAGTACGTCGACAAACCATTGATGTAATAGCCCGGTGTCGACGTTATCGAGACCGGATTCGCAGAAAGCTAAGAAGAAGCGGTTTGAGTCTCCTTCGAAATAAGAAAGTAAGTGATACTAAGTTGGTAAGGAAGAAGGAGAGAGAGAGAGAGAGAGAGAGAAAGAGTGAAGAGTCTTCCTCAAACCTGAAGATTGCGGCAAGGCAGCACTATTGCGTGTTCTCGCGGGCTGCACACACGTCAAGGCCAAGGCCTCAAGTTCAGGTTCGCGTTAATCTTGTGTGCCAAGGACCTATTATCTCTGGCGACGACTTCTTTCGGTTAAGTTTTGGGTGAAGTCTGAATTTTCCGTTTTATCGGTGATTTAAAAATTTTTGTTTTGTTTTTGGTTTCAAATTTCTTTTCCAACGCGACTCGTGGGTTGTCTATTTGGAAAAAAAATTTTTTTTAATTCAAAAACCGTGATATTTGGAACGTTCTTCAGGACTTATTCATCTGGGAATCATACACAACCACCACACAAACAGGTAAGTTATTTATTTACTTTTGTCTGTCGCAACTCCGGCCCCCAAGAAAATTTTTTTTCAACACCAAAATCGATTTTTAAACAAATTTTTTAAACCCAAAATTCTACTTCCGTTTGTCGTCTTTTCTACCAAACCAAATTCGCAAAATTTATTTCCATCAGCAAACCGCTACCCCGTAAAAATAAAACCGGCAAACTTACTACCGGAAACCTTAACTACTCCAAAAATTGCACTGAGCCCTATTTTGGGGACCCCAATACCCCAACTTACACCAAAAGGGTATGACTACCAACCACGGCTAAACCCAAATTCTTGACAATTCAAAACTTTCCTAAATTCCTCACCCCTAAATTTAGGTACAAATAAGTGAAACCTTCCCCAGAAGAAAAACTCAAAATTTTACAAAAATATCCTCCGAAAATTAGTTTCTCCAAAGTTTCAACCGACCAAACCCCCAAAAATTTTTCTTCTCGGAAATTATAATTTTAAATTAGATTCATAATCTCGATTAAGAAAATAATTTCAACGGAATTTATTTATGAGTCCATTTGGTTCCCCGCTTCCCCCCCTCAAAATTTTTCCACAAAAAATAATTTACATTGTAAGAATAAAAATAAGAAAAACCGGAAATACTACATCCAAACTCATCGCTCTTTTCAGTTCTGACCGAGTTAGGTATGAAAATAAATTGCGAAAATCTCTTACTTCCGGTGTTTTCATGATGGACGTAATTTTTGTTTGTGTGAGAATTTGAGAGAAAATTTTTAAGGCCCCAAAGTCTTCATGACGTCACAAAACCTCTAAATTGCAATTTAAAATTGAATATATGCCATGACCCCCGTTTGGGTGGCTTAATTATGCCTCCTAACGCTATTTGAGGTATACAAACAGGAGATGTCGTGGCGAAAGTGGAATGTAGACGAACCGGGAGAGGAGCTCAAAAATTTGGAAATGATCGGGCTGATTAAATTAGAATTAAAACCTTTTCCCCTCACCTCCGCTCCAACTAAATTAAAGTCCTCGTAAAATTTTGTTAAAACATCAAAAGTTTCGGTTTGAGTGAGCTTTCGAAAGGGGAATTTCGTTTGAAAACGAAATCTCCACACTTTTCCTTCTCGTCAAATTGAATAACTGAAACCTTTTTGAGAATAATTAAATTGACTGAGTAAAATTTTAATTAGGTTAATTTCAACTCTACAAAATGAAATTTAATTAGGTCAATTTAGATGGTGAAAAATCGAGAAGAGATGACAACACAACGAAGAGAGAGCTTTTAAGAATTTGAATCTTTGAGAGTTGCTGTAGTCTACCACTCCTTTCCAAGGTTTTGTATATGCTCAAATAAGCTCACATAAAGCCCTATACAGTCAAATTTATAAGTTGTCACTCTGAGAATCTAATTACTTCAAATTTTACTTTAAAAGCTCAAAATACTGTCTACAGCGACACCAAACCCATCTGTCTTCATTTGCTGCTTTTGACATGCTGTAGCTTCTTAAGTAGATAAAAATCTCTAAAGCCCTAGTACTCAGACTGCAGCCCAACAAGCTCTACTGAGTGGCCCAGTTACTAGTGAAAATTTGTGAAAGGTCGATTGCTCATTAAGTCTGAATTTTGGAACCTGACCAGTACGAAAAAGTTTGGGCCTGTGCTCAGAAACTGCTAACATTGTATTAACACATTTATGAGGCAATATACAGAAAATACATACAGATGTACATGCAGAGTATGAACTGTACGCGTCTAAAGCCGAACTTGTAAAAGCTTTTTCTTTAATAAGTCGTGTGGCTGAGTTGCATGATCACAACGGAAATTTGGTCCCGGAAAGCAAAAGCTCTAAAGATTCACTGGAATGAAGTTTCAAATGTCACCTTTAAAAGCTCTAAAGTATCCTTAATCTCAAAAACAAAATTTTGACAAAGCTTCAATGAAAGTCGGTTTAATTAATTCTCGTAGATTTAATAAGAGAAAGCTCAAAAGAGCTTTTTTGTAAACTAAAGAACTTTTCACTGTTCAGTTTTATTGATGGATTGTATAAAGAAGGAAATCAATTTAAAAATTCTAAAGCTTCACTGTAAACAGGATTACTGTTATAAATTCATTTCGAAAAGCTTTTCCAGAAAGTTGAGAATTTTCTACTCGACTGTAAACAAAAGCTCAAACTCAAAAATTTTTGGATTAAAGCTTATTTTCAAATTTTACTTTGATTTCTGATTTGTTTTAAACGTATTAGATAATTTGTACTAAACCAACTAGATAATTTCTATTTTCCTCCGAGCACAACACATACCTTTCGTGTGGTTTAGTGGTCAAAGAGCCTGAGTAAAGAAGTGGTGGTCGTGAGTTTCAGCTAACTCCAGGCACTAGCTTGGATATCCTCTCACTGCGGTATACCCATTGTAGAAAGCTCTGAATGCGAGAGGTTTGTGTGCTACTTATACATATATACTTATTGACAAATTTTCAAAATAACTGTTACCAAGTAATTTAAGTATATAATATAATATCAATCCAATCAATGGATTCAGTAACTCTACAGCCCTGTGTGGTGGGCCTTGGTCCTCTTCAGAAGTGTTCTCCATTCCGACCTATTTATCACGCAGTTTTGGGTTAGAAGTGCTCGGATGTGTTCCTGGACCCTTAATCCCGGTTTTCCGGGAATGATATACTGATGGTTTTAATCCTGTTTTTCACTCTTTTTGGGTACAACAGGATGCGGGAGGAGGATTCGAACTCATGACCATAACGTCCAAGTTAGGAACTTTAACTGCTACACTACGCCTCCTGCATTTTCTGGGAATCATTTCGTCCAAACGATATTAACCCATTAACGCCCTGTGTCCTTAAATGAGGACAGCAAGATTTTCACCAAAAAAAAATTGTTTTCCTCACATCCTGTTGGAGGTATCGCTACGGGAAAAAATTAGCCGACACTTCATCGAGAATTCAATCAAAATAAAATGAGCCACAGTCAAATTTTGGTGTCCTCATTTGAGGACCAGGGGAATTAATGTATTCAATTCATACGCAATAAGAATACCAATAGTTTTAAAGTTTGCAAAAAAAGTGGGCCAAACGAGGACAGCAAATTTCCCGGAAAATTTTTTAAAAAATTTACAGAAACCCATTTTTGACTTTTTCATGCCAGACTCCAAAAAATTTCTACGATTTCTATACCTGGGCGGTAATGGGTTAAGGAAACAATTTTAGGTCAAATTGGTCAACCCTCAAATATTAAAAATGGAGCTGTAACCCATCACCTGTACTTAATTGTGTCAGTATAACGTCCGTCTTCATGCTGTTATACCCAAAAACGGATTGGAGAGCCGTTCAGTTACTATAAAAAGCTCCAAAGCTTCCTAAATCAAGACCCAAACTAAGGAAGAGTCAGCAATGTCAAAACCCAAAATTTAAATATAATTCCCACACCCTTAAAAAAGTTATCACTTCTCAGTCAAGAGTATCTTGGACTACTGACCTAAAATCTCTAGAAGGTGTGGGTTGGGAGAAGAAGACTCAGAAGTAAAAGAAAAAGCACAAAAAAAAAAAGAATTCTCTCACAACGTTGGCAACAATGACGACTAAAAATATATATTTATACGGAGAAGTTAGCCTAATCACTCGGTATTTGTGTTTAATCGTGAATAACCCGCATTTCGAATAACAATATCCTTCTTTTCATGTGTTTTATTCCCGTTAAGTGTGAGTCGGATCCGCGGAAAAAGAAACAGAAAGAGAGAGAGAGAGAGAGAGAAGTTACAAAGTTACAAAAAAAAAGTGAAAACAATGTCTGCTCATTTAGGTGTTACTTTTTATGTTTAGACAGACAGAATGGGTAAACAGCCCGTGATTACTTAACAATCCTCTCTCTCGTTAGATCCAAACACCGTTACATTGACACCAAAAATTTTTTCGCCCAATTTTTACAAACCGCCTGGTAATTTTTTCACCCCCCCCCCGCGGCCCAAAGCCAACCTCGAAGCCGCCTTTTGCATGCGATTGATTCCTTTTACTCCTTTTCCACGTTTCAGGTAGAATGATTGGCGTCCGAATTGGAGCGCCTCGTGTGATTACATTCGATTTTTTATTTAAGCCGATTTCCGGTTTCCTTTCCTCCACCGCCTTCTCATTGGAAGAAATAAAGATTCTGTGATGTCCGGAAAATTTTTGGTACCTGGAAGATTGCCATCTTGGTTGAATGTTTCGCACTGTTCTGGAATCTATTTATCGTGCGATGACGTTTTGTCTTTTTTTTATGCGATCACGTTTCCTGTTTTTGGTTTTGCACACTTTATTTTTTGCGATCCTTGTTTTTAGTCGACATTCTTTAGTCGGTTAGGAAGTTTTTAGTCTCAGGTTCCCAAATTTTTAAAAGCTTTTAAGTCGGTAAGGACTTGTGAGTCGTGTCGAGAGATTTGGACGTGGTTGAAGCTTTGTGCCAGACTTTTGTGATTTTAGTGTTCACTATTTGCAAGAGATTCTATCGCTTTAAACCCATTTGGGTTGGTTTTTGGTTTTGGGTGAAACCTAATTGAAACCTACTCCGGGAACCTACTCAAAAATTTCAGACCCAAATGCTGTCGTCCGGTGTGTGTTGCTTATAAAATAATGACAATGTGCAATATTTATGAAATGTACTTTGAATGAAAGTGTGCATTATTTATGAAATAGATTCTCGATCAAAGTACACATTCATATTTATGAATTTTATATGAGAGTGTGCAATATTTATGAAATTAATTCCTTAAAAAAGTGTGCATTACTCTGGAATAGAATCACGATCGAATTATGCAATATTTATGAAATGAACTTGAACTGAGAATGTGCATTACTTATGAAATGAGTTTTCCAATATTTGTGAAATAAACTTGGAACGAAAATGTGCATTATTTTTGAAATAGATCCATCGGGAAACGAGTGGGCATTGTTTATGAAACGAATTCGTGGTAAAGGTGTGCAATATTTATGAAATGAGTTCTTCATAAAAGTGTGCAGTATTTATGAAATAGTGAATAAAAGGCTGAGAACTCAAAGATTGGTGTTCGACACTTATACCGTACTGTTATGTTGTCACTGTTCCCTTTACTTCCAGACGCTATCTCTCATTTTAAAATACAGAAAGCATAGCTGAAGACATACCTACTACTTCCTCATCCAGGTACAGGTTGCGAGTAACTTGAAAGGGAAACAAAAATTTCGTTTTAATGTTTGGTTTCACATGTCTGTAAGCATTTTGATCTGATCTGCTTAATTTCATACCAGTCCTTCCTAATTTTTATCATCACTGTCTGTAAAATGATCTTCAAAGTCCTAGAAACTAGAATCTTAGAGAGCTAGGCACAAAGTCTTACGAGAAAGAAGGGAATGAGTATCAAAGCAACTTTTAAAAATTTTCTAAGAAGGAAAGGAAGCGGAAACATCGAAGCCCTCCATTCAAACCTGGTTCATGTATTAATGAAATTTAAAATATAGTTCGAAGGTCAACGCGTACCTTGAAATTAATAATGAAAAACCGTTATCGATTATGGACGGTGTGAACACAAACCTGACCATTATGTGTATATATAGTCTTACGAGGCGGAGTTCTGGGGCATCGGGAAAAAGGTTTTCGAACAAATTTCACGGTTTCCGAGGTACAAACACTTAGGAAGGTATTCAAACCTGAGGGTTTTCACGAAGTAAGCGCGAGAGAGAGACTGTACCTAGTTTGATTGAAAACCTACAAAGCCTTCAAACTATTTTTAACCGACCCAAAGGTCAAGACATTCTAGTTTTAAGAGATTCTCACATTCCGCGCACGATTGTCCGACATCGGGGGCAAGGGATGTTGGAAGAAGACTTACCCAAAGAGAACAAACAAAAGATGAAAACCTGAACAAAACCAAGGCCAAGGTATTGAAGAAGAAGAAGCCTGAAATCTAAGTGTCATTTGGTGTTTCCTAGCTCAGCGGCTAATCGAGGCTTATCTGACACTTGAACACTCGTTCCGTTCGTTAGCCTTTGGTTTGGTTAAGACGGCCAAATGATGCACCATCCCTTTTGTACGATTCAATCATTTTTAATTGCTTTGGATATTTACATATACACACACTCGCACTCGAATCCTTGCTTCCTCTCATCCGGTCTTGTTCAAGTATTGATGAATTTTTGTCAACTCATTATGAAAATGAGAGTCATATAGACCAATGATGAATCACATCTTGTGGAACTCACTGAGACCATATGGCGGATCTGTGGCGGGGCCGTAATTATTCTTACCAGACAAAAGTCAAGATGATGAAAAGATTCTCCGAAAGATGACTTACCTGGAAAGAAAGAAACAAGAAAATTAATTAAACAAAAATCTCTACTTCGCTTTGGTTCGCGTGATATTTCTCAACCCAAGTCTGGGAGTTGGGAGCTGATGAAACCTAAGAAGAAGACAAAAGAAAATGAAGAGGACACAAAGAGGATTTGCAAAGAAAACTGACTTCGAAGAAAGAACAGAAAACAAGGAAACGAAAGAAGACGATTTATCAGTAACCTATACCGAAAGTCTAGTTAAAATTGTATATACTCGGTTACATGTACTGAATATGTGTTCTAATATTAATAATAACAAACCTGCAGACGCTGATATCTCATTAACCATCCCACACGGCCACTGTAATACTGAATCGTATGAGCCTAACCGTAGTCACATCCTCAACACACACATAGCTGTGAGCGCCCTCTGTCCATTTCATCTTTAGGCCCTTTTAACATTAATTACTATTTGTTATACTCATGAAGATTATTATAATTATTGAAAGGAAAGTAGGAAAATAGAAAATGAAGATGAAAGAGACGGAGGATGAAAGGACTCCCAAAAATATTGTAGAAAGTAGAGGAGGAAGGTTTACCAAAAAATCCTTTTAATCAAGACAGAAAAGGAAGGGAAAAAAATCCAAAGGAGGAATAGAGAGAAGACGAAACACTTGTCCAAAACTGTTTCTGAACAAAAATCAAAACCTCAAGACCCCTCATGGCGCCAATTTCGAAACAAACGTCAAAATACCGCCAAAAACCGGGTTTTCCCCGGGCCCAATCCAGCTAATTCTCATTCACGTCAAATGAAACCCATCCAAATATATACAACACCAATCCAATCCAACCACCCGGGCAGGCATTGAACCCAGGCAACAAAACACCCTGACAGGACCCATTACAACGATCCCGTGGAAAAGGAGAAGAAAAAAAATCCGCGGCGTCGGTTCTTCTTTAAAGTCGACGCAAGAACCCACAATAACAGTCTCATTTCCGTAATAATATTAAGATGTATTAATTAGCATTCATTTCAAATAAATTGCACGTTTTGCAAATATTATAGTTGAAAATTGGCGATGGCTTCGGTTATTATATAGGCGCCATTCCGGTTCTTTACAAAACGGCCAAGAATTAATAACGATAAATTGTTTAAATTTTTTACAGTCTATAATACGAAACGATAACAACGGCCAGCCAGCCAAAAAAAGTTGTTTGTTGTTACTTTTTATAATATCAAAACATATAATCCGTTAAAAATTCAAATCAAACCATAAATAAATAAATAAATGGCGAAACGGCGGCAGACAGTTGGGTCCATAAACAAAATAAAGAAATCCGCGAGGTGTTTTACAACAGGACACACAAAAAATTTTGGATGAGATATTTACGACCGTCCGCTACCAGACATTGTTATAAAGACATTCCAAACCCGAGGAATTGGTAGAAGACCAAATTAAAGGGTAAATAGCACACAATAAAAAATTCTTCTGGGTTATAAAAAGTTCGTCCATTAGACAGTTGAGATTGAACGAGATATCAAAACAGTGGGGCGGGGAGGAGAGTGTGCGTGTGCTGGAACCTTAACAAGCATAAAGGTGGCAGTGAAACCGGAGATCACTATGAAATGGGTAGCGGGCCAATCAGGGAGACGTTTTATACTTTTAGTGCCGGCTGTAAATGTAATTGAAACCGAAAACAGTTCCGGAGTGAGTTGATGAGGTTTGATAAGAAGAAACAAGGGCGCGAATTTGTTGTTCTCGACTCTGGATACCAACAAGTTAGAGAGAGTTTGACAAGGTTGAAAGGTGGCGTCAGTGAAAGGTGACACAACTCTCGGACCATTCATCGAGAGAGGTTATCAACGAATCTTTGTTTTCTAGTTTCCTAGGCCAACTATGTCTTTGGTGACCGTTTACTGTCCAACTTTGAGGACATCTGTAACCGTGTTAGAGGGTCTTGAGCTGTTATATCTGATAGAAACTGTTGAAATGAAGAAGTCTTCTGTGGTTACTCTTTGGTTGTGACACTACTCTGGCGCTAACACAACCAATCATACAACACGCCTCATCTACTTTAGATTTATAAAAATTTTTCTTAAGTCACTAAAATACTGATTTAATGGATAAATCCTTCAAAATGGCTTCCAAACCTCAATTCCTTTCCTCCGAAGGACGTTTAACTCTTCGAAACAGATAAAACTAAGACATAAAAATCAAAACCCTAAAAATACACTCCTTCGACAACTAATACTAAATTATGACAGCTAAAAATTTGCCAACTGAAAGGAGATTAAGATAGAAACTGAAAAACTTTTTACGACGCCATCAATCCACGAGTATTAACTTCGAAATGAATTTTTCGAGCTTTGATACCCGCCAAAATCCCTCAGGACGAAGACTAATTCGAATCCACCACTCCTCTACGTCCTCCGCGCCCCAAAGGATTCATCCGCCGAACTAATGACTGCGATTTTCAGTTGACCGCAGAACGGATTTTTGCAAAAATAATTTTAAATTGGTTATATCATCGCAAGACGAATCCGCAATTTTTTGTTCTTCCTCCATTCTCTCCTTCTTCTTCTTCGAGATTGTTTTTTTCCTTCACTGATTCTCGTTAGTCTCCTTTTTATACTTTCCGCATAACCATGAAACACCACGAAAACGTTTATCATAATTATAGAGTTGAGGGGCCATTTTGCTCGAAATGAATTACATAACTAAAGAGTGGACTATGAGAAAGGACTTTTCTTAACACGAGGATAAAGATGGTCCATTTCCGTTTCCGTTCGTTTTTATGTTTCTTCTTCTATGATTAGAGGGTAATCCATTAAGGGAAGAGAAGATGATTTGTTGTTGGCTGCTAGTTCTTTCGGGACTATTAGTTCTTCCTCCATATCAAAAGCTATCGAGTAGAGGCTAACGTTATACCTTTGGTACCCAGTTTTATGCAGTTTCAAATCCAGAATATCTGAGTTGCTGTTGCTGACATCGCTGTTGTAGTTTTGTAAGTCGCTGTATCAGGAACTATGTGCTTCTGGATGGGTTTAACTTTTTATTGAGAGACTCGAGTACAAGAATATGGGACAGGGCTCCAACTGTTCAGAGGAAGAACATCACGAAAGCAATAGACGATGGCAACCTCGTACAGTGTCATTAATCATCTTCTTACTCTCTCATCTTTGAGTTTTTCGTCCTATTTTAACGATTTCAAGTTTTTATAGAGAAGCCAAATCGAGAGTTTCATTTTATAGTTTGACCAGTAGCAAAATGGCAAACTATAAATAAGAAAGACAAACCAAAACCAAAAAAACTTTTATATATTCGTTCACAATGAACGGCCACGAAAGTCTTAATAACATTATTAATCTCCAACAGAAAACAAAAACGTAAGAAACACCTCTGCTGTTGCATTCGAAGGTCACTGGCCTAATCCTTATAGTTTGCTGTGTTTGCTATAACAACACTTTAGTTCACAGCCTTAAATCTCTCCATCTCTACAGTTTCTGCAGAATCTATCACTCTCTCCACCGGACACACTTCACTTAATTCTCTCCTCAAAAAAAAAGAAACAAAAAACACCAGAGAAGAAAGTCTTTAACAAACACGATCAAAGAGTGAAAACAAAAACCAAACAAGTTTCGATGAAAACAAAATGAAAAAAAAGAGAGGATAATGAGACAACAAAACATTACACAATAGAATAAAGATGGCGAGATTTGACAACAACAAAGAATGTTGCACCACGCCATGGTATCTATCAAACCAAACCAGACTAGTAAAAAAAGGAGAAACAAAAACCGCCAGCAAGGAAACAAAACCACGAACAAAAAAGGGGCTAAGAACAACACCATCACCGCAACACCGATCGCCAAGCAGACGACAAAAATCTCCAAAACCATTCATTCATCCAATCAGTCAAATTTTAATTTTACTGTGACATATCAACCAAATCTTTCGGCATCATACCGAACCACTTTCGCGGGATCTCACAAAGATGTCTGTCAGTTGGCGACAAATTTCCCCGCCAATGGGAGAAAGCCACTGTTACAGCATCCCGTTTTATTTTTACCAACAGTCGCTAAATTTATTATAAAAATAAACCGTATAAAAGGGAAAGCCGCCATTTTTATTACCTATTCCCCTCCCCCCGTGGGCCCCAAAATCCTTTCTCATAAAAACTTTGGGAGGACAAATCGCTTCCTCAATTAAAAGCGGGAAGGATTTCAAAGGAACGCCGATTATGGCCAATCATTATTTTTATTTCCAAATCTAATGGCCCTGAAATTTTCCTGGAGTGATAATTGGCTGTGAAACCGATTAAGATATTATCTTTAATTAGGAATAATTATTTAATCTTCTGACCGGCTCAAAAGAGAGTAATAATAAAACACAAATTACTTAACAAAATATTTTCCTTTTAATAATTATTATTATCATCGTCTAGTTAACTGCCATCTGTCTCCAACTCCGAGTACCAATAATTGGTCTAACTTTCAAGGCGTAAATAGATATTTCCAGACTTTTGCCGACTCTAGTGTGCATTATTAATGAAATGACTTGAAGCCAGAAATATACATAACGTTTAAAATGTGTATATAGTGTCCATGAATCGAGATTCAGTCAAGAGAGCGTTAAAACTATGCTTCCTCACGATTCTAGGCCTTTATTGTATAACTGTGCATTATTTATGAAATGAGATCTTGCTGAAAGCGTGTACTATTTAAAAATTATAAAGTGAACATGATATTGTATATAAATTTTATTTTAATAATCTGAAATAAAATCCTTTCAAAAGTGTGCGATGTTAGAGAAATGACTTCTCCTGAGTATGTTACCATAAACCGTGCGAATATATACTGTGTATAATTCCTGGCTATTAATTATACTCGCTAATTAAGCTTGGGTATATGTTGCATATTAATGAATATTTATCACATTTACTGGTTAATTTATAAAATTCCAACATTGGGAATTTGATGAAAGTGTGAATTATTTATGAAACGCTTATTCTTAAGTGTGCAGTATTTATGAAATGAGTTGTGGCTAAAAGCGTGGCGTATTCATGAACAGAATTAATGTTAAAAGCGCACAATGGGTACGAAATTAATTCCTTTTGAAAGTGTGCAATATTTATGAAGCGAGTTCTTCATAAAATTCTGCAATATTTGCGAAATGAGTTTACACTAAATCGTGTGCGATATTTATGAAATGAGTTGCAGATAAGAGCGTGCAGTATTTATGAAAGAACTGGTGTTAAAAGTGCGCAATGTTTACGACATGAGATCTTTCTAAAATTGTGCAATATTTATGAAATTAATTTTTGTTAAAAGCGTGCAATAGTTATGAAACGATTTTTGCTAAAAGTGCTGAAATATTGCGAACATAATATATAATACGTGTTACGGTAAATAAATCTTTGATATATTTAATAATAAGCGTTAACTAAGCAAAGTCCTTTTAAAAGTGTGCAATATTTATGAAATGACTTCTTGCTGAAAGTAGACGTGAAAAAATTAATTTTAAAAGCGTAAATGTTTACAATACGAATCCCTTTTAAAAGTGTGCGATATTTATGAAATGAGGTTGAGCTCATATTGTGCAATATTTATGAAATGAATTTTCCCTTTAAATAAGCAATATTTATGAAGTGAACTTATGTTAAAACGTGTGCAGTATTTATGAAATAAGCTCCAGACTTAATAGCATTAATTATTTGTAGTTGTGTGCATCATTTATGAAAGCTCAACACACGCAACTATTAATACTGTGAAATATTACTGAAGTAAATTTATAATATGACAACATTTTAGTCTAAAAGACTAAAACAGTGTGTGCTTGTAAATAAAGAGTAGAAGTCAGCGAAAGTATTGCAAAATGATTTTTCGATTGTTAAACTGCGTAAATTATAGTAGTACCATACTACTTTGAAAAAGAGTGATATTAAGCAAGTTAGTTCCAATTTCATTTTCATAAGTGCTATGCAATATTTATGAAATGACCTTGCAACAAATAGTGAAAACTTTAAGAAAATTAATTTTATTTATTTTAAGAATCCACTTGTAAATTATAGCATATGTTGAAAAGGTAAATGAAAGCTTGATGCAAATTTATGCAAAATAATAATACCCTTTAAATAAGCAATATTGTATGATTTGAAGTGATGAATTTATGAGTGCACAAGTAGAAATAAGCATTTTTGGACTAAAATAGATGATTGCAAAGTTGTTATTTTGAATGCATCAATATAATGATTTAGGTAAAAGTAAGCTACTGTATCTGAGGAACTATTAATACTGTGAAATATTACTGAAGTAAATTTATATATTATAATATATGGTGACAACAATTTAGCGGAAGTCAGTCTAGCTGTAAGAGATTTTTGTCTAGAGAACAGAGCAATGTCCTAATCCCAGGAATCGGATGAAGGAAGTAAGTCGAAAATCGATTAGGATGAGACAGTAAGCTACTGCAGGGTAGTAAAGGAAGATGAAAGGTAGAAAAGAAGTAGAAGTAGTGTTAGGAAGTCTTGTGGGTAATTCAGACGGTTAGACCACCAGTACTGAGGAAAAAGACCAAAACACAATTCGGGAGAACATCGCCGCCATATTGCCAAGTTTGAAGAGACAGTGAGCACAGGCCCCAGAGCACCTCTCTCTCAGGGAAACATTATCCCGGGTCTTGGGTCTATGGGCGGTTGGGTATTCGCAAAATGATTTTTCGATTGTTTATGGTCCGGGTTCTTTTTTTAATGACTGCCTTCGATGACAAAATTATATGTCAAACGATCGTTAGTACCATTGTCTCGCTCGAGGATGTTTCTTTCGTCTTTTGGGTGTTGTTTTTTGGTGTTCAGGTAAGTCATGGAACATTTTTTTGTTGTTATTGAAAAAAGAAAATCACGAACTGAGAATGAATGTAAAGACTTAATAGGCGGGGAGGTCCAAGTTGAGAACTTTTTTCCCTGCCAATTTCATTTTCATACCAAAACTCGCCCATGTTTAACGAATCTGCTATCGAGTCTTGTTAGAATACAGTTTGTGGTTTGAAGAATTTCCAACAATCGAACTATTCGCAATGGTTTTTAAGACTGAATCAACATTTTTTTCTTCCTCGATGGGAAGGTAGAATCAAGATTTTATCAAAATCGAACGAAACCTGTTGACGGAGGAAGTAGTAAGATGATGAGAAGAAGTAATTAAACCGAAACTATAGAAACTTGTTGAGTGTTTGGAAGATTTTGAGAAAGGAAGACAAACATAAGAGTCGGAATTGTTGTCTTGTATTGAGAATGATGCTCAAGTTTTGGGTTGTTTAGGCCAAGCTACCATGATGATGGGGTTAGTTCAATTCCTCTCTCAACCAAGAAGGTAGTTAGTAAGCCATAAGGCTAGACACACCGTCCAAACGAAACACTTAGCTGTAAGTCTAATTCATAGCTGACTCTAACTCTAACAGTAACACCACCCAAAAACCATCCAAACACCTAACTTCAGAGCCAAAAACCAATATTACAAAATAAATAATGAAAACACACACGAACACTCTTAAAAACAAATTATTAAAATATTTAATAAGTCAATAAATAAATAAATAAATAAGAACCCGGGTCGTAGACAAGGTACATAAAAAAACGCGAGACCCGAATCGAATTTATTTAAAATTGATTAGCATTCCCAACGCCAAATGAAAATAATTTCAAAACCGGCCACCCAAAATCTACCAAACAGCATCAGGCACAGGCACAGGCACATTTTTCGAAGGACTCTCCACTAGGCTCAAACTGGAATTTGAATTAGTGTTAGCGACGTTTAACTTTTGGGTAATACACCAGTGGTCTCAAAATTTTTTGGATGAGCTTTGGAAGAGCTTTCTTCTTGCTTTCCCCACTTCTAGCTCACAGTATTCTTGTAGGAAGATGTCGGTGACAAGTCGATTTCAAAAATATTGCACAGGTAGGAGGTGTTCATGAAACAGTTTGACGATTCATTTTAAATATTTATTCCTTCCATAAATATTGCACACACTTTGAACGATTCATTTCATAAATATTGCACACTTTGAAGAAGAATTCCTTCCATAAATATGGCAGACACTTTGAACGATTCATTTCATAAATATTGCACACTTTAAAGGACAAATTCATTTCATAAATATTGCACACTTTGAAGAAGAATTCCTTCCATAAATATTGCACACACTTTGGACGATTCATTTCATAAATATTGCACACTTTGAAGAAGAATTCTTTCCACAAGTATTGCACACCGTTTTGTGATTTATTTCATAAGTTTTGCACACTTTTCCATGAGGACTTTATCTCAAAAAAATTTTGGGTGTCGAGATCGACTTTCTTTTCGCCAAAAATGGCTGAAGTTTTGAAAGAAAGCGAAACGTCTGACTAAAGTACGAAAAATTTGACCACAGCAGCGCAATAACCAAAATTCCGACATTACTAACACTGATGATGGTAAACAGCCGCGCAAAAATTCTAAAACTCACCAGAGGAATTCGAAAGTGTGGAAACCAAAACAAAAATTCCGAGCCGAATGTACCGTTGTCACAGTTCAAAGCAGCAAACTCATTCGAACAGACTAGAAACAAGGCTAATTAACAAGAAGGAAAGTTAAGAGATGGAAGGAGGGGGTGTTTGGGGGACGTGGGGGAGGGACCAGGGCTCCTCCTGACTGACAATGTCGTTCAAAAACTCGGATTAATTAAAATCAACCACAAAAATTGTTAAAAATGCGGAGTCACGGACATCCGAAGTTCATCTTGAACTTTTTCACACAAAAACCCGATTTGGTCTACTGAACTATTAAAGGTTTTTTTTTTTGGACTAAGCTTCTAGAAGAACTTGAAAAACTTTGTTGACTCACGGACAGGAGAAAGGAAGGCCATCTACCACCTACCCCCCACAGAAAACCAAAAAAGTATGCGCGACGGTTCGGTTACACCCTCGCATGAATCCTCCTCACAAAAGACCCATAAAATTCGATTTACGGTAAATCCATCACTGAGTCTGCGAATTTGGGGTCCACTTAGTCCGCGGGGGCCTACTCTGGGAAGAAGGAAGGCGAGGGAAAACCTCGCACAATTTGAAAAATAAACATGGCCAGAATAAACAATCGTCCAATCAAAACGGTCTTCCTAACTGTTCCATATACGGGGATTTATTTTAAAAATAAACATCCGAGAATGAAAGAAAGAAAAATTTTTGAAAATGGTTAAATCCTCTGATTCATTCAACATTTTTTTTTTACGCGAACCCAGCCAAATGATTACAATGAAAACATTACAAACATAACAATGGCGATGCGTGACCACAAGAACGAGAATTAAAATTTAAGAATAAATAAATAAATTCGAACAACGTGTTGTGTTTGTTACTATTTAAACCTATTTTATACGAAGATATGTGTTTTAGAGTTACGCGAAAGCGATTCTTCACCCGTGAAACCAGTTACAGTCTTTTTTTATGCGGTCTCTAAACGATTTTTTAACTCCCCTTGGTAACTACCACCTCTCTCCAAGCATGAGACACTATGTAGCTGTGCTAACTAGATTTAAGGGGCTATGTCTGGAGAACAGACCAGAGTCTTATCTCCTGGAAGGAGGCTTGGAGTTATCTGAGAAGAGGTAGGATAGAGAAAAGGAAAGCAGGAGAGGAATAAGGAGATTTGACTAAGTGGTTTGTGTCTTTTGGGACATCGTGGGGTTCAGAGACCGTGAGGACGCAGAAGGTGGTTGGAGGAGTATTTGCGAGTGAACCTTTCGATATCCTTCTTCCAAGCGATGATTTAACAATTTCTACTGGGATGTCATGTTTTTAAATTTAAATATGAGGACGAAAGCTAAAAGCTTCTTCCCCCGCTTTCAATTTAATGTCTTCTTCCTCGTTAACACTACTCCCAAAACGCTTTTACGTACTCCCACCAAGCTGCAGTCAGAAATCTAAACCAAAACTCAACAACAGTCAATCACCCGCATACAAACTCACGATTTCCTTTATCTCTTCCCTTCCCTCCTCTCCTTCTTCCTTTTATCTTCTTCTATTCAGACTTCCACCCACCTGAGCAGTCAGTTGACCGGGTGATAGATTTCTTGTACCCGATTTCATTCACGTCATCTTGCACTGTCATCCTCGACGACTTTATTCATAATCACACACAACCCAACACAAACAAACAGACAAACAAACGAACAAAAAAATTTATTTTTCCTTTTCATTATTTATAACCAAATTTAAATTGTTTAATTATTCGTATTTGCACCTGACAAACAATTTAAATAACAAAAATTTGTTTAAACAAAATCTCGAAACTGCAAATCGATTCGCAGGAAATGATTTTCCACGGGTGAAAGGAAACGCACACAACCTGGATTCCCTTTTTAATCTGCATTCGCGGGGGGTAGGGGAGTAACATTTTTATCTAGTGATAGTGAAGAATGGATAATTGGTTTTGGAGTCCCACGGAGTTGATTCCGTTACCAGAAGTTGTGTTGATAAAAAAAAAAATCAGAAGAAGACAATCGATGAACTAAATCCAGAAGACGAAGGACGCCTGGGGTCAAGGTGATGATCGAGCTTAGGCTATTCCGTCTATGTGGGAGAACATTTCTGAGAAAACGACCCAAAAGAGAGGAGATAACGGTTGTGAGGACGAGTCGCCCTAGATAAAACCTCTTTGTCTTACGATTCTTGAGATTTTTTGGAGTTTTCTTCGCCCACGATTCTGTCAAAGACTTGGCTCGTCGCCACCATAAAGCTTCTTAGAGTGTTGAAGGAGGCGCTGTCATTCTGGACACCCGGAAGTTGGGAAGATAGACAAGACTAGATATGGACCACTGGCGACACCCAAATCGAATTCTTGTGATTAGCAGGGAGCCACAACTTGGTGACACGTGTTTAGAGAAAAGCTTACGACTTGTAACCATGAAGACATTTCGCAATTCCGATGACAGTTTTTGAGTAGTCTGACAGAGTAGGCGTGAAGATTAACTCAAAGAACAAAATCATTTCCAACACTAAATAGTTGATGATGGTAAGCCAAAGTAGAGCATCTTGTACAAACCAAAAAGGTTTTTTAGATAAACTAATCCTCCCTCTAAGAAAACACCTAATTCGTGTGTTTAGCTTTGGGAGAGTCTGGTATTTAATGACGTCACTTCCTTATCGCAATTTTTTTGGGTTTCACTAACTCTCAAGACCAATTCGAGAACCACGCCCCACTCCAAGACCACCCGGTTAAGGATTTTTCGGGTCTTCTGGGCATACGCATCAACCATCTTCGACAAAGTTGTAATTAAGACAAATCATCCCCTAAGGGGGTTGGAGGTTGTTTTCTTGCGGATGATTCACCTTCAAACTTCATTCTTCTGCCACTTCTTCAACCGGAAAGGTTAAACCCTTCAAACCTAACTGGATTTATGTGAGAGTGAAGTCCTCCACCACCACCCGAATGCCAGATCACACTTCAAAGGGAATCGTGATTACGACACCCGGTCTTTCACTTATTCGTTCTTGTCGTGGTATTAGACGGTCGATCGTCGTGGAAACAAAAAAGCAAAAACAAAAAAAAATTGAAAGAAGAAGAAGAAGCAAAAAAATATATTTAAGGGCAAAAATCCGCGATTCGTTCCTCGACTACCAGAAAAAATTTCAATTTTGAAAATCTTTGACAAGATGGAGGTGAGAAGCGTCTGACGAACAACACATTCAAAGATGACGAATAACATTTCCGCCCGTTTTATTCTCTTTTCTTAAAGCCCAACCGCGCGGTTTAATTATCTTCTTCTTCTTCTTCTTTCGGTCTGATAAACCTGAATACGATGAGCGATTATGTTCTCAAGTTCCTTCCGGGCACTAGGGATTCAGGATTTTCCGTTTTTTCGACGATGAGCTCGAGGATAGCGCCCAGGATGTCTAATCTGAAGGTTCATAACCTGACAAAACTGATTCTGCTAGTATTACCTAAACCGGAGAGGAATGTTGTATATAATTTACGGTAAAAGTGATAAATCAGGCGAATTATCCCCGGTTATCATTCATAATCAACAACTGAGCTATGATAAATCATCAAATATTTATTACATTTACCGGTTAATTTATAAAATAATCAACTCGTAATTTAAGACCACTTTTGTTAATTTGAAGATGTTGCAAACTAGCCGGTAAATGTGATAAATATTTGCCAAGAATATTTGGTGATTTTGAATATAATCTCCGGAAATTATCCGCTGGAAGGTATGTTACGGTAAAAGTGATGAATGAGGGCGAACTTATGTATAATTCCCGGCATTATTCATAATCACCAACTAAACTCCATAAATGTGACAAATTACCGAATGTTTATCACATTTACCGGTTAGTTTGTAAAACACACAATGCGTAACTGGGAATTGATTAAAATTTTGACTATATAACGAATTAAACAGCCGGTAAATGTGATAAACATTCAGTAATTTGTCATATTGACCAAGCTTGAACCGAAAACTATGTGTACGGTTAAAGTGATAAATGGGACGGTTAAATAATGGCGATTATTCATAATACCAAATATATTATTTATCACATTTACCGGCTAGTTTATATAAGCATTCAATTCGTAACTGGGAATTAATTAAAAATCATTTTTGTCATAAAATTAATAGCCATGAATTTTACCAAATTTGCTCTACATATTATTTTCGGTGATTACTTATAATCAGCAGTTTTTTGTCCGAAAAGTAAAGAGCCAAGGATTTTACCAAATCTGCCGACTATTTTACGGTAAAAGTGATAAATGGGAGAATATATGTTAGTATAATTACTCAATATTTATCACATTTACCGGCTGTTTAATTCGTGACAAAATGTGACCAACATTTATCAAATTTACCAGTTAGTTTATAAAACCTTCACGTTGGAATGAGGAATTGAATAAAAGTTTGCTCAGATTACGAGTTGAATGTTGTATAAATTCGCCGGTAAATGTAATAAATATTCAGTAATTCCTCACACTAACTATACTCAGTTGTTGATCGTGAATAATCACCGGAAGTTATATTCATTTATCACTTTTACCGTAATAAGTATAATAGGCTCGACATGTTATAAACATAATTTCGAAACCGGAAGTGAGTTACTCGAGTCAGAAAGCACTCTACCTCCACACGAGGCATTTTCGTGATTTGGATGTGAGTGAGCTCAATCAAGTCAGAGATGCTGGATAATCAATTCTCGGTAAAGAGGCCACGAGAGATGAGGTGTAACCCGAGACAACCGACACACTATAACAAAGATTCTGCTCATTAATGTCAATCAATCAACCGACCGATGAGGTTTCGTGTGGAAATCAGGTTTCGTATCAACTTTTACACTTTCCTCCAGGCTTTCTTTAACCCACCAAGTGACTAACTAACTCGATAACTTTCCGAAGGTTAGAGTAACTCGAGAATAAACACCTTCAACAAGAACTTGGACTTTGTTTGTGGTACTGAGATGACTGAACCGCGTAACTTCAAGCCATCCGTGTATAAAGAAACCTGGGGTTGTATACATTTTTGGAGAGGAAGTGAGAGATGGAGACTACAAGCCAGCCTGGAATAAAGTGTGGTAGGCTGAAAAGGTGACTCTAAGAGACTGAAAGCTTGTCAGCAACTCGGGGGTCGGTAGAGTTTTGATTACTGTATCAGTTGTGACGTTGGTGTTGATCTATTTCCGTTTTGTTATACTATCTTCTTTATGTAGTTTCCTTATATTAATATCTCGGATGATAGCAAACGGTCATTTTAGAAGTATCAGAAGTATCAGCAAAACTTTTCTTCTTAGACTTTCGCCGTTGAATACTGTAGCGAACAAGGTAACACACGGAGACTTGTAACAAACAAGTCACAAAGACATGTAGAAACATGAATGAAGACGCGCTCACTTCTTGGAAAGAATCTACACGAAGAATCTAAATGAACCAACCAACTACTTGAGAGTCAAGGGGGTATAAACAATCATCGAACTCGAACGGCTATTTGAACGACCGAGCTCATTAATACACCTAATTCCGACAAAATGCCATAAAGCAAAATTTGGGTTACAAACACATATACACATGGGTTACGTGCAGTTTTACAGGACAGACACAAACACAACACAAAATGCAAAGTTTGGGTTACAAACACACACAAATATGGGTTACATTTGGGTCACGTACAAATTTACAACCCAGACACAAACACAACACAAAATGCAAAATTTGGGTTACAAACACATATACACATGGGTTACATTTGGGTTAGGTACACACTTTTGGAGCACAGACACACCATGCAGCTCCTTAAACATATCCACAGCGGTCGGGTTGACTGATAGGTGTTCAATCGTTTAAATTCTAAACAGTAACAGTTACAGCGTTGAGTTTGATTTGATTGGTGTCCGTGGTTACGTCTTCAAATTTGTCTGATGTTGGGTTATATAACCCATGTGCCAAACACGTGTTTATTTGACTCATGTCCGATCGTCTCTCTTGCTAAAAGTCTTTTGGGATATGAAAATCATTCCTCAAAGTTTTTTCTTTTCTTCTCGTCTTCTAAAGGGTTCGTATAACTCAAGCCATCATCACCATCCAATGGTCAATTTCATTTTAAACAGAGCAGAAGCGGATCCAGTTTCCTTTCCTCCTCCACCACCACC
Source organism: Columbicola columbae (assembly GCA_016920875.1). NCBI lineage: Eukaryota > Metazoa > Arthropoda > Insecta > Psocodea > Philopteridae > Columbicola > Columbicola columbae. The sequence continues at coordinate 9,212,696 of JADMLL010000009.1, read as the reverse complement.
ACCGGATAATAACAAAAATAATGAGCGGCGTCGGTAATGATTATCTTAACACTTAATACCTTCGAAATGAATGATTTGCTGGCCCCCGTCAAAAGAAACGTTTTCCGAGTGAGAGATTATTATGAGCAATTATACTGAGAAATGACGGCGTGCAAGTGGCCACATTAAACATCTAATATGTCATCTTGCTAATAAATAAACGTCGAGTTTGGGTCGTGATTCGACAATCACGGATCATCTTTCTTCCTTTCTTTTCCTCAGCCAAAGATGAAAACGTTCGTGTGCCACAGACCACGAGCCATCAGACGACATCCGAGGTCAGCTTTCAAGTGAATTTCTTTTCTCCTTTTAACAACGAGTCACGTGACGAAATTTCATTACGTATCTTCTCATGAATACAAAAGAACAATTCTTTTTCTCTTCTCTTTTTGAGAAGGAGGAAAATTTTTTACCCGAAAGGAGGAAAACTGGAGACCAGGTCCTTGTTCATCCGTCTACGTCTATTCACCTCTCTCATCTGTTTTTTAATTCAGAGGGATTAGTCCAAACTACTTTGGAATCTTTAATGTTGTTCAGATTCCAGGCGGAGACTGTTTATAGCTCGGATTTGGTTTCATAAGTAATGCACAGCTTAGTGTGGAGTTGATTTCCTAACTCAATTTCATAACACTAGCCAAGGTTCCTTTCATAAGTAGTCCAAAAGAAAATTTTTGAATTAAATTTTAATTTCAAAAATATTGCACACTTTCGATAAGAGCTCATTTCAAAAGTACTGCACACTTCTAACGCTAATTTGTTTCATAAAATTGCACACTTCAAACATGTATCCACGTCATAAATACCGTACTCTTCTAACCTGAATTCGTTTCATAAATACTGCACTTTTCACAATTCTTTCATGAATTTACTGCACACTTCTAAACCTGAATTCTTTCATAAATAAAATACTTCTAAACAATTACTCTTTGTTTCATAAATTACTTCAAACATGTTCGTAAAATGTACTCTTCTAACCTGAATTCGTTTCATAAATACTGCACACTTTTCTCACGAATTCAATTCATAAGTATTGCACAGTTTACACAGGAATTCGTTTCACAAATATTGCTCACTCTTAAGAGGAATTCATTTCATAAATACTGCACAATTTTTAGTTAACATTAAAATTGGCATGTTACTGCAAATAATTCATTTCATAAGTAATGCACATTAATCCTGGAGTTAATTTAAGGACTCGATGATTTCTTTATTGGGAAAATTGGAAATGAGGGACTGTTTTCAACCCAACCAACTTTTTGTCTTTGAGGTAAACAAACCCGGAGGAAACCCATCCAGGTCATAAAAGTTATCTCCGGTGGTGGAACGTTAATCCGGGTGATGAAAACGCTTGTTCCCAAAGAAAATAATTCTACAATTTTGGATTCTTGATTTTCTCGTTTCGAAGAATTTCGTTTTCCTTCATTTCCCTTCCTCCCGAGGAATGAGGCGCCGTTTAATGGCGACGCACACCAGGACCAGTTTTAACGAAAAGGAAGAACCAAGTTGAGCGAGCCGAAGGACGTTGATGTATACAAAATTGCTCGTTGAAATGATTTTAATTCTCCTCGTTTCTCCATAATCGTGCACGAGGGTTCCAGAACTGGATTCCTCCCGGTTTGCAAAAGCCTTCCATCAAAACGGCCCCAACTCTCTGGATTTTTATTTCCAATTAAATAAAAAAAACGTTTTGCACGCATAACCAAATCATCTTAATTTATTTTTAATGATTCAATTTATTTGATTAATATATTATATTAATCATTTAGATAAATGAGAAAGAATCATTAGATAAGAGAGATTTTTGTTTGTCGGAACTGTTTGAACGGTTGGAGGGAAATTTTTTTCCCGTTCAAACCTCTGAACCTGCAGGGAATTTTTCATCTCCGAGGTGGTATTCTTGCATTGTGTTTTGCACGTCTTTTGTGTTGTTGAGTGGAACTTTTCTTTTTACAAATTTGTTTGTTAGGTTCAGATTGATATTAATATCGGTGTTAATAACTTCTTTAGTAAGACTATTTCGTCTTTGAAAAATTTTTTGGTGAGCTAAGACAGTTAGAATGATGTATAGACGTCTCTACCGAGAGATTAGAGGTGTTGGTTGGGTCTTATAGTCTTTGAGAACACCAACTTGAGTTTAGACTTACAGGGACATGGGTCAATGTTTGAGTGGTCAGAAGCAGACAACGCATACTGATAATAGTGTTTCAACTCATATCTACAGAGTCTACAAAAATGAACATGAAAGAGTTCAGTCTTCTGATTTTGGATGATGACTACCCATCGAAACCCTTTGAGAGACAAATTGTGATTGATTATGTTCAGACTGAGTTGAGTGATTATTACTATGTGTGGAGGGGTAGCACTGTTTCAATTCCTCTGTGACCTTGATAGACGATTAAACAATTTTTTACTCTGTGAAGGAAAATAGCCACCCTTAAAGGAAACCTTCGTGACATCACTGCAAATTGTATAACCCAAAATGGTGAGTCATAACCCCAAAACACCCATCGAAGCTCATTAAACAACATTCATAGGTGACAGAGATGGGTTAAGGTAACCCAAGTACATGGGTTTCGGGTGATAACCACCCATCGAAGCCCTTTTCAGACAAACGAGGAAAACCTAACACACACAAGCAGACACAGAAATGAGCCAAACACAGCCTAGTATATAGAACATAAACTCAATCAGACATTCGTGACCCCATCGCATACTGTCTAAGCAAAAATGGTTTCAGTTATAACCCAAAAACACCCATCGAAGCTCTTTTTACAAAAATTATTAAAACAGTTTCAAAAATAAATAAATAAGCTATGGAGTGTCAAAGATAGGTTAACGTAACCCAAGTACGTGGGTTATGGGTGATAACTACCCATCAAAACCCTTTCCAGACAAAAGTGGTCAACCTAACACACCTAGCCAAAGACAAAAAGGAGCTAAACACAACGGGCTACATGCGAATTAAATTCAGGAGGTAACAAACTCTGATAAGAAGACACACCAGAAGATAGTCGCAAGGCTAGGAAACAAAAACACCGAACACGACCACGAAATGTTCGCTTATCGAATCTCACAACAATTTAAGAGAGATGGAGGAAGAGGGGGTGTTTTGGTTGGGCTGGGGGCTGCGGGAGGGAGGCTGTTGAAGAGGAAGGCGAATAAAATAATAGGCACACACACGAAGTTAATAATTGCGCATACGAATATAATGAAAAAAATGGAAAACCACTTAAAACGCATTAAATTTAAGTGGAAGGTAAATTTAAATTAAAAATAAAACTAACCAAACAAAATTACTTCCCGAGAAGGAGTAAAAGAGCCCGAAATAATTTACTGTATATTCATGGGCCGGGTGTGCAAACACGCGGACATGAGCTCTCAACACACACGCCGGAGAAAAGGAAGGAAGGAAGGTACAGAGACTCACGAAAATTTGTTTTGTGATCCTATCGAAACGGACAGACAGACGAAGGAGACTTGAATCACAAAGGAAAATCGTAAATTAAGGTACCCGAGTACCTGAACCTTGTTTTCTTATTTCAATACTACCAAACTGTTTGGTATACTCATTTCTTATACTAAAGCCTATATAGAGGAGGCTGTTAGCCGATTGGAAGAATCAAAAACGATGTCACGGAAACATTTTCTTCGTCAAATTTAATTCAATCAATCAGTCAATCTGATTCATTCACTTTTGGTCAATTGGATCATGGGCCCGTTTTGATTTGTTTCGTGTCGTTACAAGCCGAACGTTTTGCGGATTGTCGGACGGTTGTTTTCCTGCCACTTCGGAGGTTAACAGTTACAATTGTACGCTGAGAAATTTAACCCAGATTCTGGTGATTTGAATGTTTTTGAGAATTTGTTTGTTGGTCAATTCTCAAGACTGCCTGCTAATTAACAAATTAGTCATTTTCTATTTTTGCTACATGTTTAATAATTCGTTTCCTCGGTTTGAAAAGCTTTTTTTTAGGTTCCGGTCGGAATTTGAACTAGATTAATGCGGCCGGCTAGAATCTGGGTTTTTTATTAGCAGACGACGCCCGGCCTAGATTTTTAAACTCGACCTTTTATCCTCTCCACGATTTCCCCTCGAAATGAACCTGGTCTTTTGACCTTTGCCTCGAATTACTCCACCTTATCTGTCACTTAGTCAACATGGACATAAATCTTTTTCTTTTTTCCTCGTACACATGATGCCACTCAGAACAATTTTGAAATCAGGAAGAAAACTTTAAGGAAATGTTGTGTTTGTGCTGTTGTCTGTTGTGCTTCCTCTCGAGACCGAGTCTCAACAACTTGGGATCTCCTATTCTCTTCCCCTCCTTTCGTATCAATGCATCAATACTGCACACTATCATCAAGAACTCATTTCAAAAATATTGCACACTATATCAAGAACTCATTTCAAAATATTGCACACTATCATCAAGAACTCATTTCAAAATATTGCACACTATCATCAAGAACTCATTTCAAAAATATTGCACACTATCATCAAGAACTCATTTCAAAAATAGCACACTATCATCAAGAATTCATTTCAAAAATATTGCACACTATCATCAAGAACTCATTTCAGAAATATTGCACACTATCATCAAGAACTCATTTCAGAAATATTGCACACTATTCATCAAGAACTCATTTCAAAATATTGCACATAGTCAGCAAGAACTCATTTTATTACTAAAGCTCATTGCTATTTTACAATTCATGGCAATAATTCTCATTTTAGTTTTGGTCCAATTCCAAAAATACTGCACACTTTTAACATGAATTCATTTCATAAATATTGCACACTATCTCGTAGTTGTCATTTCATAAATAATGCACACGCGCGATTCGTTTTAGCATCAACTCATGCGTATACCAAAAATAACTAAGTTTCAAACGTACTGAAGGCTTTAAAATCTTGTTTCATAAATAATGCACACTTTTACTTTAAAATCTTTCATAAATACTGCACAGTTCGTTTTATTATTGAATGAACATAATACGGCGATAAGTTCTGTGCGTCTTGTAAGTTTGTTTTTAAACTGTTCATCCTTTTGAGATTGTCTTCAGTGTCTGCTAACTCGAAATGTTATCAAGTGGCTGTTTCAGAAGTATTGCACAGTTTTAACTTATTAAAAAAATTTTTTTTGAGAGGTGTAGGTTTTAAGAGAGTGAGGGAAATGAAGAGATGAAGAAGGGGAGAGAGAGAAAGATCTCATTTCCCACTTGACACGTAATGAGGTCTCTTAACTGTTATTTCTTTTTCCACTTCAGTATTTGTTGAAATGGTAAACAAATTTTAAATAAATATGGAGTGAAGCGTTACACAATGTAAACAAAATGTTTTCTTCGTTTGATTATTTTGAAATAGATGGAATGATTAGAAGGAGGAGGAGGAGATGAGAGGTCGCGTCGAGTTCTTTGGACGAGTTTCATCTCAGGTTCTTCGATTCTTCTTCTTCTTCTTGAGCCCCTCAATCTGGGTTACGAGTGTTACGAGAACAATCTCTCAACAACAAAAAATAAATCGGGAGAAAGATGTGAGTGAAGTAAGGCTGTTTTCAAATGATGCACGTGTGCATTAATTATGAAATGAACACTACTAGTGTGCCATATTTATGAAACGAGTTCTAGATACAAATATGCAGTTTTAACGGAATTAACTTCACACTGAAATGTAAATTACTGTCATGATTCGAGGATAGCAGTGTGCAGTATTTATGAAACGAATTTATGCTGGAAGTGTGCAGTATTTTTGAAATGAGCTCTTGTTGAAAGTGTGTTGTATTTATGAAATGGATTTATCGTCAAGGTGTGCAATATTTATGAAACGAACTCCTGTTTAAATCGTGCAATACTTATGAAATGAATTTATTGCAAAAGTGTGCCGTATTTATAAAACAATTTCTCTTGAGAGTGTGCAATATTTATGAAACGCTCCTGTTTAAATCGTGCAATACTTATGAAATGAATTTATCGTAAAAGTGTGCAGTATTTATGAAAAGAATTCTCGTTAACATTGATTCTATGATTGGTTTTACCCATACTAATCATCACCATCATCATCATCTACTCTTACTCCTCTTTGGAGCACGGGGCCTCTATGAAACACCTCCAGCGCATCCTGTCTTTGCAAGAACTTTAAGCTCACCAATGGATTTTCCTCCGACCCTTTGTCTACAAATCTTTTCACGACGCCTTAGGTCTTTTCCTGGAGATACCACATCAGAACTTTCTTTTCTATAGCTTTTGGATTTTTTGTACTGTATGTCCCATCCATTTCCCTGTTCCTTATCGCAACAGAGATCTTCGTTGGATAAAACATCTGACCTGCACACTTTGGTGATGTCAGGATTTACTTTCTAGATGATAGTACCAAAACCAAACACAGATACAAACCTAAAGTTTATGCGGTGTTTCTTACTATTCGCCCATTTCTCGAGTATATATTTATCTATACAATTATTTATCTCCCAAAAGGTGATCGGAGTGTGACTGGATAAATCAAAAACACAGCCGACAAGAAAGTTTAACCAAAATCGAACCTGAGTTACTTTCAAAACCCGATTACGACGGTATAGAAACAAAACCTTAAGAAAAAAACAAAGAAGACACGAAACCTGGAAGGTGTATCTACTCAAAGCGTGGAATCCACGTGTGCGACAAAACAAAAAAGCTCAGACAGAGAAAAATGGCGAAGAAAAAAAGAAATTCGTAAGCTTAACGGATCGATTTTGAGCAAATATTCAGTTTCGGTCGATCAACCTGCTATCTTTAAGCCTTTTGTTACCTTCTCCAGCAAGAAAATATTTTCACAGATAATTATCTGAGAGAAAAGAATTTTTCTACTTTGAGAAGAGTAGCCACGTCTTGTAATCATTCTTCTTCCCTTTTCCCTGCGACCAAGACTGAGATTAAAACCCAGGCCAGCCGAGACAATGAAAACATAATCATCGATGGTTTCATTTATTTATTTATTGATCGCGTTTTGTTTGAGTAAAAATGTTTTATCTACTTCTTATCTACTTTCATTCCTTCAAAATGTTTCTTCTTTTGTATCATCTTCTCTTGTGCTGTTTCTGTACGAAGAAGAAGTGTTTAACCGCTGACATGAATTTCTTTAATTACGAACCCAAATTTGAAATTTTGATCGCGTTTCCGAACATGAGAGATATGTGGAGGTAGACATGCTATATATAACTTCATTTTTAATATAAATTTATAGTATAACCCAGTGGTCAGCCATCTTTTTTGGCAGCGTTTCAAAATCAACCAAAATCCGAGTATTACAGAGGCGTTTGGGTCAGTTGTATTTTCATATTAAAACAGCGACAGGAAAATGTCGCTGTATTCCGCATACTATCGGCCGATTTCATATTCAGTGGGGTGGGGCTTTAACTGATATTTTTATATGTTATACTGTATTCAATATTTGGTATGTTCATAACTTTGCGACAAACATTTTTGGGGGAAAATGTTTGCATATCTCATACTCTACTTTCGGATCTAAAGTGGGCCAGTTGAAATTACCAAATGGGTCACTCGATGACCCATGGGTCATGGGTTGCTGACCACTAGTATAACCGATGGTCGTTGGTTCTGATTAGCTTGGTTCTTGGATTAGCCAAATCCAGTTAATGGAAGAGAGGGAAGTCTCGGTTTTAACACCAAAATTTTGATTTCTGGTTTTCTTCCGGAGGTGTGTTAGACATGTTTCGCATAAACTCAAAACAGAGAGGAGAGAAAGGCTTCGTAAAAAGCTTCCAAACCAACCTGGAAAAACTCTTTTAACGAATACTTTGTGGGAATTTGAAAAACAAACCCATAAAGGCAGGTGGATGGGTCAACCTTCAAACCAAAATTTGTTTTAAGCTCAAAATGACGCCAAACTACAAAAGACAGAACAGGCGATACCAACATTCCAGACAACTTTCTAATCCTCTTCACAAATTTACGACAATCCCAGTAGAAATAGAAGAGGAAGATGGTCCGAAAGATGATACTTCCACTCAGTCACCAACTATAATTATCCAATTAACCAAAATCCTCGGAAAAGCTGTTTTAGGCTTTTCCTCTCTTTCCAAATAAAGGTACCTAAATATAGCTTAAACCGGAACCGGTATCCTTCGCCTCACTCTCCTCCAAACCTTCTTTCATCTTCCCCCGGGGTGGTGTTCCAAACCCACCACATCTTGTTTGTGACATTTATTTGAACAATCACTCAACTCATCTGACAGTTTCCACGGAGAATACAGCAAAACCGGAAGTGCTTTAATGAGATGTTTTCCTTCTCTTACGCTCAGGTAGCATGAATATTTAATTACAGGTATTTGAGTACCTAATTAATTTCCATGTCCAGAATGGAAATAAAAAATTGTCCCACAAATCAGTCCCGTTCGGAGGATCTAGATAGATTACGTCAGAGTGAAGGAATGAAGCAACTTCCGGTTGGGCAATGTCATAACCGACGCCACCAAGGATTTGTCGAATTGTTAGAGAAAATCAAAACAGAAACGACACCCGATTTGGTAACAGCCTTCCATTTTAGAAAACTAACCTAATCCATCAGATAAAATTAGAGAGTGACGAAGGAGTTAAGAGAGGAAAGAGGAGTAAGGGAGGAAGAGAGGAGACGAGGAGTTGGGAGGGAGAAAAATGGGAAAACCAGTCCAACAAAACTTAAACAAGAACCAAAACCAAACATTGGAAATAGAAAAAAAAAGAATTCCAATATGGCGGTCGTGCAACAACCAATCCGCGATCATTTTTCAAAGTCAAAAACTTTCCAGGTTCACCTACGGTACCTGAAAAGCAAAAATGCCACCAAAAAAAAGATTCGCTTCTGTCTTTTAATCTCATATTTAGGTCAAGATAAAAATGCCAGCTCATTTTTTAAAATGCTCTCTCTCACTCTCGCGCGCGCTCGCGAGTAAATAGATAATCTCGAAGAGGAGAGTTCAGGTTCCAAGTCATAACTGTGGCTTAAAAACCTGAAACCTGTTCTAACCAAAGAAAAGGATACGATAACTATTATTAAATCCTTCCGGCAGGTTAATCTCACTCGTTTCAAATCTCCCAGGATTAGAGAGAGAGGATTGGGAGTCATGTGTCGGGTGTATCGCGAAACCTCTTCAAAAAGTGATTTACGATTTGGAATTTTGTCTAAGCTATTACCCCCGCCCCGTCACTCAACCTTCCCCGTACCTGTTTTGTAGACGAGTGATTGATGAGGAAATGATTACCCGCTAAATTTCCAGCAAAAGTTGGACATTTCTGTGTCTGAGGGTGAGGGAACCAAAGGAAAGATGAGACCGACATTCGGTGTCTTCTGCTGCGTACCTGAAGCCTGATAATTCATTAATGCGAATAGTTTTCCGTCAAAATACAATTAAACCCCGTAATGTATATAATTACGGGAGAAACCTAACTCGCCAAATTATTGTAATAAGTGTAATTATCAAGGTTGACCTCTTGTCTCTCTCTTCCCTCGCGTACACAAAAGAGGTGGAGGAAAGGTTTAAAGGTCTTCGAGTCTAACAATGTCCATGTTCTCCGGCTACCGGTTTCCATGGTTTTTGGACTCCGCTAAAAGGGACAATGGTCATTCACTGGCCGAAAATCGCGGGTATCATGCTCGCCGCCGCCTTCTTTTAACGATCTTTAAACCTCTTCGATTATTATTGTTGTTAACCGACGTCCTCATCGTCGGTGGTATTGTTAAAAGATCAAACTGATAATTTCCCTTTTCGTCGTCCTCGTTGGAATTGTGTCCTTTGAGTTGTGCGATCACTTTTTCTTTTAATAATCACGGTCGCCATCTTGATTTTTGGCGTTATTATTCCGTGTCTTTTGGCTGGCGGCGATATGACCCGGCAAAATCTTTATCGGTGTGAATTTTTCTTTTTCTTTTTTAAGCGAAAGGAAAGAAAGAAGGACAGGAATGAACTCTGTTCGGATTTTGCTTTTAGTGTTAATAGCAGTCGTGTGAAGTAAGAGAAGAAATGTGGTGGAGAAGAAGAGAGAAGAGTAGACATGGAGTTGAGAGGTGACGGTAGGAGAAAAGGTGTTATGGAGTCGAGTGGTTTCGGTCTGTTGAAGCGTTTTTGGTTTTGTGGGGGATCGAAAGGGGGATGCTGCAGAAGGATTGGAATGGACCGCCAGTTGAGGAGAAGAATTTAATAGAGAATCTGCCGATTTCTTTTTATTTAATAAAATCGAGATTGGGATTCATCAACAAATTTATTTCATAAATACTGCTCACTCTCACCAATGATTCATTTCAAAAATATTGCACACTAACATCAGACTCACTTCAAAAGTACTGCATACTCTCATCAAGGAATCATTTGAAAAATATTGCACACTAACATCAAGGCTTCATTTCATAAATATTGCACAAAACATCAAGGCTTCATTTCATAAATACTGCACACACGTGTCGAGAATCCGTTTCAAAAATCCTGCACACTCTCACCAAGGATTCATTTCAAAAATTGCACACTAACATCAAGGACTCATTTTAAAAATACTGCACACTATCACCTATGATTCATTTCATAAATACTGCATCCTCCTATTTAGGCTTCATTTCATAAATATTGCACATGCTCATCAAGAATCCATTTCAAAAGTACTGCACACTCTCACCAAAAGTATATTTTCAAAAGTATTGCACATTTTCACAAACGATTCACTTCATAAATACTGCACTCTCACACCGAATTTCTTTCATAAATATCGCACACAATCACCAAAGATTCATTTCACAAACACTCCACCCCCTCACGAAGGATCCGTTTTTTAAATAAATGCATATTATTACGTGGAACTCATTTCATAAATATTGCACACTTTGAAATTAACTGCACTTTCTTGTCAGCTATCGAAATTTACGTTAATAATATGAATGATAGGGTCCCTTGAAACAATTTAAGTTGGTCCAATCTTACTAGTTACGTGAAGAACTACAATTTTGTTTTGTGAGTCAAATTGACTCATTTCAATTAAAGAACACGTAAGCAACATTCGTAAATGTAGTGCTGGAATGGTGTCACAAAACCGAAGTTAAAACAGAAGAGAAAAAGGGTTTGGATGACACTAAAAGACAATTCGAAAGTGGGTAGAGGAGATGGAAACCAGAAAAAAGATGGCGGCGGGTGACTGAAGTTGAGGAAATGGAAGTGAATGAGTCATGGTGATGGGTGAAATGGGAAAAGAGTCCTGAACATAATCTAAGGAACGCAATACTAACCACAACAAAAACGAGCGATGACAACTGGTTTCTTCTTATATAGACCACCGAGTCTCTCAAAGCCACTGACTCAACCAAAAGATGACACAATAAATGAAACTAATCAGAACGGAGGAGTAGATTGGAAAAGACCTCATACAGGTGGATCGGAAAGACAAACAAAACGTAGAGAAATTCTCGAGACGCAATAGATAAATTGGCAAAACCAATCCGGAGGAAACAGTTACGAGTAGATAAAGAAAACGAATCTCCAAGACGGAAGACACGAATGAATCAATAGAAGATGAATTATAGAAGGAGATCGATCGGAGGGAATCTATTTATGGATCATAGTTCTCATAATCATTCCGCTTTTATTTTATGGATAACTCGAAAACATATTTTGAGTTATTTCTTATTAAACGGAAATTATTTTTGGTTCATTCGATCAGAATCCTGGCCGACCTCCCGCGATCTTTTCCATTCTCTCTTCCACATTGTTTGCCGAGCTCTTTTCTCTTCCCTCTCTCTCTCTCTTTATCTATCTTCTTTCCTGTACAAACAATGTAGATTTAACGGAAGACTCTGCTTTATATTATCTTCTCTTTCAAATTATCTACCGAATGGTTTTTCTCATGGACAAAGAAGTGAAAATAAAAGCTCTCTTTCACGCCGTTTTATAGTCTATAAAGTTGGTTTCTTTCATTTCTTTCTTCCGTGTCATTGTCGACATCATCATCGTGAACCGGACACCCGATCATCCGAAAACTTGCGATTTCAACCGTGATTGACTTTCGAAATGATGAATGAATCATCAGATTTTTGAGTTCCTCAGGTTCTTCCTCACTTCCGGAACGGAAATCGAAAATTTAAATCTTCTCCTCTTCGTCCGAAGACTGTCGAATTCACTATAGTCTTGTTGTTCGGTTATTTCTTCTGATGCACTCATTAGCATCGCCTAGCAGGTTTCGAGGATTTGGGATTCCTGTTGGTTTTGAACTTTTTCCTGTTGGACGGCGTAGCCTTTGAGTATTCACACACTGAAGAGCGTTACTTAGTTGAGTTGTGTTATTTCAACAAATCCCCTAACAGAATTTGGTTACGTGTGAGGAAAAGTTTTAAACGTGTTTACTGAATGATTTATGAATTTAAAAAGTCAAAGTGTGCAATATTTATGAAAGAAGCCAGTGTTCTGTACGACATGTTTTACAGAACCAATAAATTGCGCTATTTTAAGGATTCAATACTGTATAATATCTGCACTCCTTAACAGTTTGCTGTTTGTATGAAAAGAATTAATGTTAGGAGTGTGCAGTATTTTTGAAATGAACATCTGTTAAAAGTGTGCAGTATTTATGAAATTATCTTCAAACTTAAACGTACATTACTTGTGAAATGAATTATTGGTATCACTGGGCAAATTTAAATTTATAAATGTGCAATAATTAAGAAGCGAATTCCTCTTAAGAGTGTGCAGTATTTATGAAATATAATTATGTTAAAACTGTGCATTAATTATGAAATTAGGTTGGCACTTAAATATTCATTTCTTATAAAATGAGTTATTATTAGTAATGTAAAAAAAAAATTTAATTCAAAATTAACACTGTGCAATATTTTTGAAACCGAATGCAATATTTGAAAACAATCTTCGGGATTTTTGTTGTGTAGTTTTATTTTTATATTTTTATTCTTCGGATCTCTCCAAGTGTGCATTACTTTTGAAACGAATTCACATTCCTCCGGATTTTTATTTTTATATTCATTTCGAAATTTGTTTAAATTTTCAAATACTCGTTACGCTTCTCAGGACAACATGAACCACATCAAACAAACAAAAACACGGAAAAAAGGGAACAAAAAGAAAAATTTTGAGCTGGGGGAGTTCATGATCAACAGCAAAACATTCAACAAAAGCAAACCTAAAACCAACAACAATTTGTCTTCTTTCGGACCCAGAATCTCAGGTTCAGTGCCCAAAGTCTACTCGGCCGCAAACCAAAAACAAAAACCTCGCGTAATGGTTTTGTTCTCTAACTCCACACGAACAAATCCAATTTCAGAGGATACACATAAAAGAAAAAATTTTTAAGCAACACACATACACACACCACACATTCCGCCATTTTGAATTACCGTTAAAATTCACCTTAACCATAATAATTAATAAGCCGTTTAAAATTATCCATTTCCAGGTTCCAGAGGTATTTAATTAGTTTCCCACTCTTGAGACGGTTTCTCATCTTCCTCTCGATTGGAGAGGAGGAGGAGGAGGTAGGTGGTGGTGGTAGAAGAAGAAGAGGTTGAGGTAGAATGAATCGTGATAAGAATTCTTATACTAAAATAATCTCGTGCGAGTCGTAAAAAAATTACTTAATACAAAAGGGAAAACGTTTTGTTATGGCGGTTCTAAAACGATTAACCCGTGATTTATAAAGGTTATGTGTATTCATCTTATTTAATTAATTCACGTACAAATAAACTTATTTATGTATTCATTATTAAAGATGATGATAATAATGATTTTCTGCCTGGCTTTCCGCGTCAATGAATCCATGGCTGCCAACGAGAGGAGTTTTGGGTGTTGATTTCAGCATGCGGGACTCACAACACACATGGTAGTTATCACGTTTGATTGACTCTCTCCTCTGCTGGGTTATCGATTATTTTGTTTTGATTGTGATGGTGACCAGAAGTTAGGTTAGCAGACAGAGTTTCTGTTGCTAATGTTATTCTGTTGGTTTGTATTTTGTTTAACGGTCATAAACTATCACCATCCGTAGAGATTCGTCTCTGTATGAAAGAGTGCGTTCGATAAATTCTGCACAATTTGAATGTAAATTCATTTCATAAATACTGCACAATTTGATGGGGTATTTATTTTATAAATAATGCACACTTATAAGGTAAGATCCTTTGACAAATACTGCACACTTACAGAAGATTTGTTTCAGATATTTTATAGAAAAAGACGTTTCGTAATTATTGCACGGTTTTGACGGCATTTTGTTTATAAACAATGTCAAATTTTAAGAAGTCATTTCAAAAGTATTGCACACTTTTAAGAGAAATTTATTTCATAAATAATGCACGCCTCTACGATGTATCTATTTCAATAATACTACACAGTTTTATGAAGAAATTTGTTTCACATATTTTTCACAATTCAAAAAAATAGACGTTTCATAAATATTGCACACTTTTCCCGGAAATTTATTTATAAATATTGCAAAAATTTTTAGGAAGTCATTTCAAAAATAATGCACATTTTCATAGAAAAATTTATTTTATAAATAAATTCTCGGAACACAAACCAAACGCTCGACCACTAACCATTTCTGCAGTTTTCAAAATCAGTGAAACGTCTGGACTAAGTCAAATTTATTTCTTTATCATCCCCAAAAATATTAGTATTGAGAGGATTAACAACTAAAAGAGTTGTAGTACTAACATCTAAACTAACACTAACTGCAAAATCTGAAAATTTAGTCAGTCCAGCCTAAGTTTTTAAGAGCGAGAATTTGAGTGAGTCCACTAATCTAAGTCCTCACGAAGAGTCACCAGACTCAAAAGCCGAGACGTTTTCAAAGAGAGTAGAATGTCTGGAAGGTGGAGGATGAAAGAAGGAGGAGGAAGAGGAGGAGAGGAGAGGAGAGAAATTAAAAAGGAAAAATCCAAAAAGCCGTCTTTATTATTCGGACGATTTGGAAATAATGACCCGTTTAATTTCCTCGTGAAAATGATAAGTTACGGAAGAGGACGGTGGGGTAGGAGAAGGTAAGGGAAGGGGAGGAAAACCTGATATGAAGAGCAAAGAAGGCTGTGAGAAATGATACGTTTTCTCTGAATATTAATAGCAGCTACTGATGTGTGAATTCCCAGAAAACGTTTTCTTCCGAACAATCTTCTCGCTGGAACAAAAATTATATTGCGGTTCGGAATTAATCGATATTGATTGCAGGGATATCATTCCGGAGGAAATCGGAATTTGATTTTCGGACTGTCGAACACTCAAATCAACGGTTTATGACTTCTTTTTGAGCTTCCGCCCCCTCGAGGGAAACCGTTTTCACGAGACCGTCCTGTGGTCTTCCTATTTAGTTCATCGTACTGATTACCGGAGTTTTCCAGGTTGTTGCTCTTAACCGACACCTGTCTTCTTCCACTTCTCTCGGTTTTCACGCTGTCTTTCGGGTTTTTCTCCGAACTTCCTACCATTTCCGATGCGGTTGTGTCCTGTATATGTTACCATTTGGAGTTGGTGCCTCAGTTTTATGTTATCCACTTTCGTCCAAATATGTTTCAGACGACTCCGCAAATCGTTTAGATAATGTTCGGCTAAAAAATGTCTTTGTTGTCTAATGAAAAAGACCGAGCCGGCGGTCGATGAAGTGATTGACCACATCTTGCGGCGAACATTCTTTCAATTACATAAACCAAAAACAAAAAACTGATTCGCTTCCCACAAAACTTTTCGACATCTGATCCTCTTCTGAACATTTTCGATCTCGTTCGTGCGTCCTTAATGATATTAAAATCCGTTGTCTTTTGAACGTCCGTCCGAACCGCTTTGCCAGAACCTTTTTTTTCTATTAGATCAGGAGGAATCCCATCAAAAACGCCCAAATTGATTCTGCTACTCTCTCAAATCACTGTGTCACCTCTTCATGGTTTAGTTTGTGGCAGTGAGTTGGGTTTATGTATATTTCAGCCTTCCAAAACCAAGAAGTAGGGAAGAACAGTGACTCAGTATAACCCATCTTGGTGCTATAGTTGGGTTACGTCACTGACCTTCAGTTTGCGTTTATCTTTAAGAAGCAAAGACATTTTAGCCCAAACACATCCCCAAATTTCGGTCCCTGTTCTCCCTCTCTGTCCTTTGTAGATGATGGATGTTCTTATAGTTTAACCACCCACATGCCAAATTTTAGTATCAAAGATGTTCTAACTTCCGGTTCCAAAATAATTCCAGTGTCCCCTCATCTCTACTCGAATCAATATTATGAAAGAACCCGCAAAAATTGTAAAAACTGTTGTAATCCAGGCTATCCAACTACCTCCCCAAGTTCCTTACTAACAAGATACCCACCTACCTCTCCACATCCAGGTACATATTCTATATAATAAATAGACTGAATAATAAAGTCAATTTTGTGAGTTATACCTAATATACATGTTACGGCAAAAGTGATAAATCAGTCGACTATATAGAATTTCCGACGATTGCTTATAATCACCAACTAATCTTGATTAATGGACAAATTAATTAATATTTATCACATTTACCGGTTAGTTTATAAAATGCCCTACTCTTTATCTGAGCAAACGAATTAAAAAGTTTATAAATTAGCCGGTAAATGTGATAAATATTCAGTAAATTGCCAGCTTAGTTGATGATTATGAATAATCGCCGGAAATTATATATACATTCGCTTGATTTATCACTTTTACCGTGGCATATAAATGATATTAAGGTTCTATTCACAAAATACAATGGCTTTGGAGGTGTGTGAAGGTGTTTGGAAATGTCTCCTCAAAATGATCACAAGGAGACGAACAGTAACCCATCTTTAAGTTATGTTGGGTTTGTCGATGAGGTCATCGTCCTCCGGCTTGAGCCTTTAATTGACGAATGAAGACATCAACCTGAAATACCGATAAAGAGGTGGCCATGGTTTGAAAGCAACACAACCTCCCTTTCTCCTGGAGGAGAGTACTTAAGAAAGAGCAACCAAACCACCAGGAGTGATGGTTAGGAGTCATCCTAGTGTTCGAAGTTGGCACTTACCACGCGAAAAGTCAACGTCGAGCGAAAATCGCCAAGTTACCCTAGCGGCCGGTTACCAAATACTAAATGAAACCAGACTTTAGCCAAAAAATGCAAAACCAAAACTAAAAAGAAAAAGGAAGGTCGCACACCATCTTGTGACTAATCTTACAAAACAACTTTTCATAAGCTAAACGTCTCTGTCTGGACGGGCAGTGAAACTTCTTCAACAGAAGCTTTGTGCTTGGCCGTCTGTGTTCTTGAAATCGGAGCAACCAGCTTTCATTCCTGTAAGTGGACCTAACAGACACCAACAAAACTCCATCACACCAGACTCAAGACCAACCTAATCCACCGAACATAACCTAACCCAATTGAAACTCAAAATCCTCTCTCTCGCAGGCGTTACAATCAGCTACAAAAGCGCTATAAAATGGCGCGGGAGGGGAAAGTAAAGTCAAATTAAAATCCGACAAAAACCAATTAGGTATAAAATAATAAGTTATGTAATATGACATGAAAAACCACAATAAATTATTTTTTTATTGTGTATTATGTGAGAAGAATAGTTTTAAGAGGGAAAAGAAAGAAACCGCACACCGAGCGAGAGAGAGAGAGTTTGCTATATGTTCATTGAACTTTTTCTCTTTTTTATTTAAGAAAAGGAAAACAAAAAAATTATTTAACGCAACTTATACACACTTATACAAAAAGCTTCTATTTAAACTTCAGCCCCATTCAACCTCCACAAACTCGTCGGCTTTTTGTCTTCCTCCACGCATAAAAGAAATCCAAGGGAAGGGAAAATGGCGACTCACTATTTACAAAAAAAATTTTTTTTGTTGTTGGTTTCTTCTCCTCAGGGTTAAAGAACTCAGGTATTATTAATAAAACCTATTACTTAGTATTAATAAGGTGGTGTTTAAATCAATAAATAAATAAATAAAGCGTGGAAATAATTTTTAGAGGAAAGTGAGACATCGTTGTGATTATGAAGTTGGAAGAGTTAAAGTTAAAGCTTTCGGAAGTTGGCTCTGTCGCGATCCGCTGACTTTTCTAGTGTTGTTAATGTTTTCTTCTTGTCTATCTAACTCTCCGACTGTTAAACTTCTGGTTGGTAAAAATATCGTAGGGATAATTCCGCCATCTTTGTTTGCTGACTTGGACTCGAAATGTTATGTTCAATAGTTAGATAGATGTTGGTTCTCGATCAAGGTTTTCTAAGGATTTGAGATGACCCAACTTGACCCATCTAAAGGTGAATGAGCTTTAACAGGCAAACCGGAAGTGAGTTTCGTTGATAACCTAAAATCAAACTGCGTGTGGTTTAATAGTTTGAGGTAAAGACGCTGACACCAACAAACTTCGATTATTGTCTACAGCACTGTCCTCATCCACCTAATCTAAGAAACATGACCCGACCTAACCCATCTGATATGCCATTCTGGGTTTCCACATCCGGTTTCGGGTCTTTGCCACTTCCGTTGTCACTCTTCTGTTCTTGCCAATTCCAAAAGACTTTCAATTCTCACCACGCTAGACTTGAGTCGAGGAGGAAATCTAAATTTGTGCACCGTCACGGAGCTGTAATGTAAATAAATCGAAAGGGAAAGGCAAGCTTCGCAGGTGATAAATGACCGAGAGGGAGGAAGGAGGATTCTGTTTGTTCCAGAGGAGGGAGGTAGGAGGGAAGACAACCAGAACCATCTGTCGAGCCCAAAAGACAAATCATAATTCACGAATAAACAAACAAAACATTAGGACCCGTCATTCATTCCTTTAAAATTCGGATCCAAGTTGTGTCCCATGAGTATGTTGATCTCATTATCAAGGTCACCATTTGAAATTAATTAATTATTCGCCGAATAATTAATTGCTATTTTGCATTTTTCTTTGGAACAGGTGTCACAGAACAATGCGAAAACGCTGAATTTGAAATTTTGAATGCTGGGGGAGGGCAGCTGTCGGGGGCAGTGGGGGATGGTCAATCCAAATCAGATCAAAGTTACCACACAGCGTTAACGAGTTTTTCGTTTCTGGCATACCTCACATTCTGTTTTGCACCTTCGACTATCACTTGGAGGTTGTTTGCCCCGATGCCTCTGCCAAAGGTGGACCCTACCTTCGGTGGCTATAGTTCAAAACTGGTCCGGAACCTGGTTTATGACTATAGCAACCGACCGGACACCGCCCTTACGTAATAAAAATTTTGTTTTTGCAGAACTTAAATGCAATTTAACAGACATAAAAGTATGTTTACAGTTCATCGCAATGAACATAATGAACGAGGAGTCGTTTATGTTATTAAAATCCTCTGATCTGCGCGATAAAATATATTAAAACCTCATCCAAACTGTATAGTTTGAATTATGACATTTGCAAGAGAGTTGGAAGGTCACGTGACAAGGATGGACACCCCAAACCAAAACCCCAAAAACTTCTGTAAGCTCAAAAGTTTAATTTGTGACCATTAATCGGACGAAGACAACAAATTTCTCATCCTCTCTCTTCTGTCTGTGTCTCAGACAAACTCAACACCGGATATAGTCGATAAGTACCTTCGAACGGCGAACCATTTCCGGGTTTTGCTACGACATGTTAGATGTGAGAACAAATCTATGTGTTGGAATGTTTGAGTTGGCACATTTCGAAGTCACGACATAAAGTCCATCAATACAATCATCCATTCCTCTGCCCACTTCCTCCGTCTGTCTGTTCATCGCTGACCATTAACAAAATTTTCTCTCTCATGTATACTCATGAAATGAATCTTTTGATGTGCAATATTTCTGAAATGAGTCCTTGCAAAAAGTGAGCAATAGGAAACAAGTTCGTCGAGAAAGTGTGCAATATTTTTGAAATAGCTTTGTGAAGATTAATGTGACAATATTTGTGAAGTCAGATCTTGCCAAAAGTGTGCAATACTTATGAAATGAATTCCATGCAAGAGTGTGCAATATTTATGGAATATATCTTCTATGAGAGTGTGCAGTATTTTTTGAATTAGATCTGAGAGGAAGGAAGGAAGGGGGTGCAATATTTAATAAATAAACGTTTCGGAGTAGTGTGCACTAATTATGAAATGAGGTCCCGATAGAATCTGCAAGTGAAATCTTTCTAAAACTGTGCAATATTTTTGAAATAAATCAATCAAGGAATTGTGTCATATTTATGAAATATATCTTTCAAAGAGTGTGCAATATTTATGGAATAAATCTTCCATGACAGTGTGCAGTATTTTTGAAATAGATCTATGGAGGAAGTGTGTAATATTTATTCAATAAATGTTTTGCAGTAGTGTGCATTATTAATGAAATGATATCTCGATAAAATCTGCATGTTAAATCTTGCCAAAAGTGTGCAATATTTTTGAAATAAATCAATCGAGATGGTGTGCCATATTTATCAAACATATCTTTCACAAGAGTGTGCAATATTTTTGAAAAGAATCTTTGATGGTAGTGTGCAGTATTTATGAAATGGATCCTTGGAAAAAGTGTGCAGTACTTTTGAAATGAATCCATGATAAAGTGTGCAATATTTTTGAAAAGAATCTTTGATGGTAGTGTGTAGTATATATGAAATGGATCCTTGGAGAAAGTGTGCAGTATTTTTGAAATGAATCCTTGATAAAAGTGTGCAATATTTATTAAATAAGTGTTTGGCAGTAGTGTGCATTATTAATGAAATGAGGCCTTCATAAAACCTACATTGGTCATGAAATGAATTCACGGATTAACGTAAAATGTTTGTAGGCCGATCATTTATCAAATGAGTTGTTGGTTAAAAGCGTGCAATACTTTTGAAAGTTTGAGTATTCGTCATCTTAAATTTAAGGACAGTTTTGAGGATGCCATATTAATTAGGCAAAGCGACGATGCCCAGGCACAACAGGGCCCGACGAGGGAATTCCCATTCGTGTCATACCTGTGACCAAGCAAGCACTTGACCCTCTCGTGAAAATCGTGTTAGATGGTGTTATTGTTCCCAGAAGAAGGGCCCGTAAAAATAAAGACTTTTGAAATTTTCAAGGTCGAGTCTTTTGTGATACCTATTTCGCGCTCAGGTTCGTAATCAAATGTTAATTTAAAGACGCTGAACAAAAAATTCAATTCCAGGTACGCATCCCGCGGTTTCCATTACTTTTTGTAAATTTTTTCCTTCGACGGAGGGGATGATGAAAAGTTAGGCGAGAAAACAAATTTTTATTAACTTTATTTATGGCGTTCACGTGATCAATAAAAATTTTTCCAAAGAGGGAAAGAAATAATGATTTTGTGGTTTCTTCCCATTTTTCTCAGTCCCCAGTTTCAGGTATTTCCGACCTGAAGTCAGTCAAAAACATGTCTGGAATGTTCGACGCGAATACCGAAGATATAACACCCACCGCATTCACAGTACATACAAATATCCCGGTGTTGCGTTAAAAATTTTTCCATAAATATTACACACTGCTCCAAATAATTCATTTCATAAGTAATGCACACCTACTGTAAACTTAAATTTCATAAATATTAGACAATACGATACAAATTCCAAGACAAAAATTACTTCACAACTTGGAATGTGACACAATGTGCGTAAATTCATTTCACAAATACTGCACACTCTCACTATGAGTTCATTTCATAAATATTGCACAGTCTAACGGTAATTTTATTTCACACAACGAGAACAATTCAAACGACAAAAGAACAATTCAAATGATTAAGGATTCATTTCAAAATACTGCACACGTTTCTACCAAAGATCCATTTCAAAAATATCGCACACTTTCTTCAAGGATTCATTTCAATAATACTGCACACTCCCGCTAATAATTCATTTCAAAAATACTGCACACTTTCACTAAAAATCCATTTCAAAAATATTGCACACTTTTATCAAAGATTTATTTCAAAAGTACTGCACATTTTTATCAAGGATTCATTCCAAAAATAGTGCACACTTTCATCATGAACCCATTTCAGAAATAATGTACACTTTTAATCAAAAATTTATTTCAAAAATATTGCACAGTCTCTCACAAAAATTGAGTTGATAAATATTGTACAATATTATGCAGAACTCATTTCATAAATATTGCACACTCCCAGAAATATTTGGTTTCATAAATTCTCCAGGCTTTCATTTATGATTCATTTCATAAATACTGCACATTACAGCCAAAAATTCATTTCACATGTGACTAAGACCTTAACGAGAGTTCATTTTACAAAGGTAGTTACTACCTCCGGCTCATTTCATAAGTAATGCACATTTTGTTAGTAGTCTCATGAACAGCAGATACTTTTGTGATAAATTTAGGTTTCGATCACCTTCCGATCGACCGACTGAGGTCATAGTTCTCTAGAAAGCGAGAACCTCTTTCCAGGTCCACACCTTGGAACATACTACCAAGAACCTTACCGACCTTCCAAGGGCGAATTCCAAACATTTTTTGCAAGAAAACACGAACGCCAAAAGAGAGAGAGAAGGAAGTCCAAATTAAGAAATAGGAGTTAACGTTTCCTGGCAGACGTCCAGACCGTTAATTTTTCAGAAAACTCGGCGCCATTTTTTTCTTCTCTGGCTCTCCCAACTAAATAAATTATAATTTTCCAGAATTTATTCCTCCGAGTAAATTTTTTCATACATACACCGTCCGTCCATCCGTCCGTCTCTCTCTCTCTGTAATTATCTACCACGAGCCAAAGACCCGGTTCTCTGGCAATTTCAAATTTTCCCAGAAACTCCTAAACACTTCCAATCCTCTTAAAAGCACGAAAACCAACAGACAAACAAGTAGGCCTAAATTAGTCTAAAAGCATCCCCCACCCTCTCCTCACCAGGATCACAAGGGATGTTAGGATACTACCACGTAAATGACAGCCAAAAGCTTTGCGGGTGACGTTTAACATGCGTGACGTCATATTTTGCGGTGGATTAATTTCGTTTGTTGCTGTTGTTTGTGAGGGGCCATTTTGCAAGAACTCTCTAATTTGGCTAACAGGTCCATGACCGATTTTTATCTAACGGAGGTTTGGATCACAAAATTGATTTCCTGTTATTCAATTTCCGGTTGGATTTGGAAAACTGTATTTTCGGGATGTGATGATGTAAGCTGACGAGAAAAGCTGTCACGTTGACGTGACATCATCCCCATCAATACACGTGACAAGAATAAAGTCACGCGTGAAGGGAAGAACGGAAGGATTTAAGTGTCACGGGTTTTGTTACGCCTTCCTCTTCAACAGGATTTTCCCGGAAATAAATTGAAACTGACCAACCGTCAGGAATCTTGTTCTGCTGACAGCAGCTTTTCCTGTATTTTTGGAAAAAAAATTTTCTACATCTACCCTTCTTCTACATTCAGAAGTCAAGTGCGAGAATTGTGAGAGAAATTCTTGCTGAGAGTGTGCATTATTTATGAAACGACTTAATCCTCAAAGTGCACATGTGTTACTTATGAAACCGATTTTTGGTAAATGTGTTAATTACTTTTGAAATTATTTTTTACAAGAAGTACACCGAGAAATTTCCTACAGGTGTGCATTATTTATGAAATAGATTCTCTGTAAGAGTGTGCAATATTTATGAAATGGATTCTTAACCTGAACCGTCGAGTACTTATGAAAGAAAGTAAATCCATCGACCACAAAACTTGTTAATAGTGTGTATGGTTAGGAAGGAAATGGTTGTTGATGATTTCACTCTTCAGGTTCATACAGACAGACAGACAGACACTGACTTGGGTTACTTCACGCAGATACCCGCGATCGTGTTGGGTTAATAATGTTAGTTGTTCCTCACCACCTTCAACTCATCTAAGATCAGAGTGCATTCGATCTCTCTCTCTCTTCCCTTCCTCCCTGCAGCTCCCAGCTTCTTTTTGTTTTGAAATTCCATTTCCGGAGACTCACTTCCGCCACGTTCCGAACAACAATAAAAACAATGGCGCTAAGAAATTTGTAACATAGCGCACCTCATTCCCAAGACATAATTTACGTTCACTGAATCGAGTTCTAGGCTTCCTCATTGTTCCTGATTTCATTTGATTCCTCAGCCCAGGTCTCTTTCCTGCCCCCGCCCCGCCCTCACACACACACACGAGAGAGAACACAGTAGGAGATGAGTCGGATCTTGTGGGAAAGCAAAAACACACAAAATGCTTATAATTAATTATTTTTCATTATTGTTTTTGCAGGTAAGGCGTACGTGAACAATGCATAATGCATGCGATTTCCGGAAACGGATATGCCATGGTGAGTCGAAAACATTTTTCCACTGGGAGAGTTTTTGAATAATGTCAAAGACGCCCCCAAAAACTACCTGTTCCCGGCCATTGTTCCATTTGGAAAATAAATTTTGGTTTTCGTGGGCACATTAATCACGGAGAAACATGAGACGCGACAGGAAAGCTTAAGAATCAAAAACCGGAAACGGGAGGCCGTCATCGGAAGGCATCTCTCACGGATGGAGAATCCAGAGAACAATGGCCAACATATATCCACACACACAAACAGAAAATCGTAGCCCTGGTCACATCCTCAGAGCTATCGGCTACTATCGGTATCTTCCTCTCTCTCACTCTTTGTTTGTAACCCAAACTAGTAATTTTCGGCCACGAAGCGTTAAATAAAAAGAAAAGAAAGAAGCAAAAACGAAGACATATAATCTTGATTTCACGGTGACCGGCGTACACTCGATGTAAACATGGCAGAATTTTATTAGATTGAAAAGAAAAAAAATTTTTTTTTACTCTTCCCCGTTTCGCCATCTAATATCACTTATGGGATCATGTGACGAAGATTATTGTTCAAACGAGACAGTAAAAAGGTAGGAACAATGTCGTCGCTATTGATTTGAATCCAAACGGAACAACTGGACATTTGCCACTCGTGACCGGGTTCCTCTTATGTCAGTCGCATAATAAATGATTCCTCCTGCAACCAGGATATTGCATTTTGGGGTCACCTAAAAACATGCATCGATGTTAATAACTTCTTGACTATTCTGTTTGTAAGTTAATAAATTTTTTGGTGAGCTAAGACAGTTAGAATGATGTATAGACGTCTCTAGCGGTAGATTATAGGTGTTAGTTGGGTCTTATAGAGTCTTTGAGAACACCAACTTGAGTTTAGACTTACAGGGACTTGGGTCAATGTTTGAGTGATCAGAAGCAGGCAACACTTACTGATAATAGTGTTTCAACTCATACCTACAGAGTCTACAAAAATGAACATGAAAGAGTTCAGTCTTCTGATTTTGGATGATGACTACCCATCGAAACCCATTGAGAGAACCCAAATTCGTGTTTGATTGTGTTCAGACTGAGTTGAGTGATTATCACTATGTGTGGACATATCACTGCTTCAATTCCTCTGTGACCTTGAAAGACGATTAAACAATTTTTACTCTGTGAAGGAAAATAGCAACCCTGAAACAAACCTAAGGACAGCACTGCAAACTGTATAACCCAAAATGGTGGAAGTCATAACCCAAAAACCCAACACCGATCGAAGCTCGTTTGACCCATCTCAGTAACAGAGATGGGTTAAGATAACCCAAGTACGTGGGTCTCAGGTGATAACCACCCATCGAAGCCCTTTTCAGACAAACGGGAAAACCTAACACACACAAGCAGACACAGAAATGAGCCAAACACAGCCTAGTATATAGAACATAAATTCAATCAGACATTCGTGACCCCATCGCATACTGTCTAAGCAAAAATGGTTTCAGTTATAACCCAAAAACACCCATCGAAGCTCTTTTTTACAAAAAATTATTAAAACAGTCTCGCAAGTAAATAAGTCAGGCAGTGTCATAGCCGGGTCAACGTAACTCAAGCACGTGGGGAACTCTAAATAAGGACCAAACATCCTAATTTTAGGTAAATAATAATTTTTTTAACTATCCGATAGGAAAACTAAGTCGCTCGAGGGTGTTCGTTCGCCGAGTCGGTGTGGAACTTTAATTATTGCTTCTTTCCTCCAAAATTCTTCCTCTTCAGGTCCTTCGATTACGTGCACAAAATCTGCCAAATTAGGTGTCTGTTTAGGTTGGCGATAGTCACGAAAGCACCCTACTGTCGCCAACAAACCAAAATTATCTAACCATCCCCAGCTTAAAATTCGATTTTTTCATGGTGTCACACCCCCTAACCACACCAACCACCATTTCGGAAGGAAACCAGGACACGAGAATCAATGGAAAGTCTCTGATTGGTAATAGGAGTCCTTCGAGAGTGTCACAAGTGGGAATTTGATATCCGGAGGACTTTTTGTTTATTTTTTCGTGTGTGACTTGGTTTTGTTTCTCGGCGGTGCGTGGGACAACGTCACCTTCTATCGTGTGTGTGTGACATAAGTCTGGGAAACAATTTAAGATTATAACGGACGTGAAATTTTTTTTTTTCTTAACTCCATTCTCAAAAGACCTCAGAAGTCATTACCGATTATTTTGAGGTCTTTTCAAGCCTCTTTTCATGGTTATGGGAATTGATCATCAATTCGTATCGACACATCACACATAACGGAAACTATTCAACCGAAGTTGGGAATCGTTTTCTATGAGAATCCTAACGGGCTTAAGAAGATGATGAAGAAGAAGAAGACAAAAAGAAAAATGTCACAGTGATGTCCCCATTAATACCGGTCCCGGACTTCTGGATTGTTTTCTTACGAACGGTACCCGAGAACCTTCGCCGAAGAAAACCGCTGAGTTGCGGTTCTCCAGTCATATCTGGAGCGTATCTTTCGCTCTTCACATAGAAGACCTTTGAACAAAGGCCTCGATATTACTGTGAAATGAAAAGTTTTATGCGAATGTTGTGACCGTGACCGTAACCTCTTGGGTTGATGGGTTGACCACCGCCTGCTTCTACGCCCCCCGTCCCTACTTGACTTTCTCCTATACTAAGTCACTCTCGTTTTAGAGATGCGAGAATTTTGTTTGAGTCACAGTTCATTATAATTTCATCTTTTGTTCTCTCTTGTGGATTATCGACCATTCAAACCTCCGAAGAAGTGAGAAGCAGAAACGCAACACTATGCACAAATGGTGTTGCACTTTAAGCAAGTTTTAGGTGTCTGACAGACAACACTATCACCTCTCAGTTAGACGTTGACATCATCCTCGTGTTATGGGGGTTTGAACTTAGCTTCACCACTCAACTAAAATTAATAAACCAATAAATAAATAAAATCTTTCACGCTCTATAAAAACTCTAACCGTTATTATCGGCTAGAAAATTAAGATCGATACTGATCGATATAAAATTTCAAAACACTAATTTCCAAAGGACGGACGAACGTTTCCCGAATACTAATTAAGTTGTCACTGAATTATGCTTGTCCCTCCTCCACCTCTCCCCAGTCCATCACCTAATTCTACTCGCTCTACAAATCTGATTTGATAAGTTCATTCATACAAACACACATAATCTTAAAGAGTGTTATGTATGGAGTGTGTGTCACAATAACAGTAAAACGTGCGGGCCAATTCTAACCAAACTTGGCATAGATTCTGAACCCGCTGAGGGAACAAACACTGTTTAAGTCGGTAGTGTCTACTGTTACTCGTTATTTTGTTATTAAAGATAAAGCAATCTTGAGTTATGAGTCTGTTTTAAATTATTTTTACTTAAAAGAAATTAACTGTGCAATATTTATGAGAAATGTGGGAGAGGAATGTCACAAAACAGACGCAGAATACAAAATAAATTTTTTTAACGAACAAAATGAATTACGCACGTTATTGACCGCACCTATGCCTTTATTACAGATGAGATAAACTCTTCTCAACTGTGCATTACTTATGAAATAACCTTTTACTACTTTCGTGCAATATTTATGAAATGATCTGACCTTAAAAGTGGGTTATAAGTACGAAATGAGTTATTGATTAGGTTGAGTTGTGGTTACAACGTAAAATGAGTCTCCTAAGTGTGCATTACTTATGAAACAGATAGTAAGACAAAACACAGCTTGAATATGTATGTCTGAAGCATTAATAAGAACGTGATTATGGTAGAGAGACATCCGAAACTCAGAGAGGAGACAGACGGCCAATAATTCTGACCGAAATTGCCTTTTAACGGTTTTCTGTATATACTCTCATCCACGTGGGTACTCATGTACAGGTAATTAAAGCCCGGACAGAGGGCATCTGACTGTGAAACAAAATAAATAAAAAAACGATTAAAAATTATTTCGTCTGTAATTGAGTTGTGAATACCAACACACACGTCACACACAGATTCAATGACACGTTTCGATACAAGAACCTGGCAGAAGTCCCAAAAATATTTTCTCATGGAACCGAGAGCTAGGTTTGAAAACCTGGACACTCTGTTTAATAATTTACAACACGTATGATTAATTGCAAGACACCATAGAAGAGAGGATTGGGTACAGAGAAGAAGAGGACAAGTGAATAGGATAAAAGGACTGATGGAGAGAGAGACAAAACCAAAGACAAGTAGAGACAGAGAGTTAAGAAGAATCGTTCCAACTCGGGGGAGAAATCACGCCCCCAACACAAAATCTCCAGATAAATAAAAAAGGAAAACGATTTGGCTAATTCTAGACCTCACGTCAGCCATATTGAAAAGTTAAATTGACGTTAACATCGGTTGATCCAAGACCTTAAACAAATTCATTTTCTACGGGCCCACAAAAAGGTCTTCGTAGGACAAGGTTTCGTCTTCAGCGGCGGTCGCGGCGCTTAGATAAAAAACCCGAATTAATCGTGAGAGAGAGACACGGCCGATTGGAAACGCAAAAGAAGAAGACGAAGATGAAGAAAAAAAGACGACGAGGAACACGAATCCGTTCATTTATTTCCTTTTTTATTTAACCACCGACGTGAAGTGGTTTTCTTCTTTTCTATTTCTTTTTTCTTATTTTTGACGTTGGCACCGTGAAAAGGGCCCCGTTTCAAAAAACCAACAATTACAGACTATTTTTATTACCGTAATAAATCACGGGGAATCATTAATTAAATGTAATAAAACAAGATGTCCAACGGATGAATAATAACAAGTATCGATACGTGTCGACTTCTCCTAGATAATGTCAAGCAAATTGAGTTTAAACCACTCGGGTGACCGACGATGCATCCAAAATTACATCCTCAACCACCTTTCAATTCGTTTGACGATTCGCTCCGAGGATTTTTCCTCAAATGACAGTTTGAGTCTTCCCCCCCCACCCCCGCCACTCCCACCCTGCGGCTAATACGAAATCCCAGTCATTAGCCCAATCCGAAGACACATGACCGGGGTTAGGTTTGCCTACTCATCCAACATCTCCGTCAATTATTTCGGGTGTGAGTGTAGAGAGCGGTCGTCGGAAGGCAGTCAGATATCCCGATTGCGATATCATTTTACTGATCCTACGTCTTCCATTCTTCGTCATACGTAATACAATGATAATTCTAATTCGCGAAATTATCGCGAAACCATCTTGAAGAGTCGGATGATCGAGCAAAAGGATTTAGAAGAGAATAAAAAAAAACCTGGACAAGAATTTTATCTAGATTTTAAAAGGCGGACGGTTAAAATGGTCACTATTTTTAAGTTATCTACTTGTTTCGGATGGGTTTCAAGTACGTCTTTTGAGATAGTTTTGGGAGGAGGAGGAGGATGGTGATAATTTTCGCACGTTACAAAACGAAGATGACCAAAATGGCGAACCTGACATTCGAAGCTCTGAGGAATCAATTTTAGAAGGGGGAATGAACTGTTTCCTAGTCTGTTTCGTGTTCGGGTCTTTTGAAATATCTACTTCTTCCAAGTTTCTCATAGCCCATCACAACTTCTCTTTTGGTATACCACTCTGCTGTATAGCATCCTCTCGATTCTTCGATACTACTCTCCCACATACCCCTAAGTCTGGATATTTTGGCTTTACCCTCTTAAAATTTATAGTCTTTAGGATGTCGTGGTCACGTGACAACTTCTAACTCTCACACCAACTTTTGGTTACGTGATTCTCTCATTTTACAAGGATACCATCACGTGACTTCATCCTTGTGGTATAGCATCTTCACCCACAGTCGCGTGACACATTCTGTGATGTTCTGAGTACACGACTCTACTCTCACAGACTTCCTCGGCGTGGATTCTCTCCAAAAACTTCCCAGCCTCAAGAGGATAGATTCCTTATCATCTTTTATCTTCTTCCGAGAACGCCTTTCACCAAAGAACAGATAAAGTCCCAACCGTTCAAAGTCCTCCGTCTCGGGTGTCTCATCCCAATCCATTAGACACTTGTCAGGCGGTTTCTTGTAGAAATGCTTTTAGAAAATTCCTCCTCCTTGAAAGAGGACTCGGGTGAATAACAATCCGAGGAAACTAACATCGATAAACGATTTCAGGTTCAAGTGTTAATGCTCGGCGATTACCTCGGATTAATCAATAGACTGATATTAATCTTAATCTCAGACAATAGATCAAAGAATAACGGATCAATGATTCCACCTGTGGTTATTGTCTAAGGTGAAGGATTTCAGGATGGAAGCGCCCGACCTATAATCCCTCAAATTAATTGTATTGGTTATACTGAAAAACATGATTTATATACCTCGGTTTGAGGGTATGCAAATCACGGTTCAGCCTTGTACCACTTGAACACCACTTGAAACTCCGCCAGGACAAAGATTTATGTTGCTTTACAAAACAACCGGTTCTTCAGCTGAATCATCAACTTCAATCTGCCACTAGTAGCCCATTCGTAGCCATCACCGAGTTCTCATAAAGAAAAAGACTCCAACTCTCCAGAGACACTGTTTCTGGTGACCACTTGATCACTCCTGCCACTATCCGGAAGATACTTGGGACTCGAAAAAGTGAATTTTCAACTCAACAAGTCTAATCCTGTTAATAACCGTTAGGAGAACTAGAATTTGAAGAATCGTGTTCGTCGCTACCACCCAACAAACTCGGGAGAAAGACACTCGGGCGGGGTGCCATCGGTTGGGAAATGAAAACAGATCAAACAAGAAGTTCATTTTTCGTGTTGTCCACGATTCGGATGCTCCGTTAGACGTGTGTCGGCTTTATGTGTGGCCTAGATTGTTCATTGAAACGCACACTCTGTCCTTGCGGTGTCGAGGAATGAATCAACCGATTTCGCGGGACTATAACAAATGAACTCGAGTTCTTTCTTCCCATTTATCGGAACGGTCCTCTCGAAATCGGTAACACGAACCGGGTTGGCACTCAACCAAGAACAGGTACCCAATTAAACGGTTGAGCGGTCAAAAAAACAAGAAAGCTCTCTAATGGAATTCAAAAATAAGTTTTGATGACCTCCGGCAAGGTAAACGACTATCGTCTTTCTCCTACCACCTCCATGCCGGCGTTTAGTATCCGACGACAATGACATCAAAAATGTAAACAACCTGAACGAGAATCCCATCGTGCTAATAAAATATCAACGACGACATGACGATATTTAAACCGAAGGCAGACAGAATAACGGGAATAGATAACAACGCCCAAAAAGAGACCAAGGACAAAGTTGGGGGACTCACAAAAGACGATATGTAAATATTTGCAGTTGGGGCCCCAAAAGAACAAGGTTTTCGTTCCCGAAAATCCTTAAGCAACCTCTTCAAACTCTCTCTCTCTCTTCTATCCCCATCTCAAGACAAACACTCTGTTCTTTTATTTACGGTGGTGGTGCCAACACTCGTTCGAGTGTTTCAGGTATCATTAATACCGGCCACTCAGTAAACATTTATGAATTTCTTAAAACAAAAAAAGTAAAAATCCCGTTAAGAATGTCTTCGGGAATGAGTCTGAATTCGTTATATCAATTACGAAACCGAACGGGTACCACGTTTGATATCGAGAACAGTATGTGTGGCGAACATACACGTTGGCAAGCTTCACGGATATTGAGACCGGATGTGAACCCGGTTTTCTAATTAATGTGATAATTTTATTGCAGTTGAGTTCACTGGTGTTGTCCTTCGGCGGAGGACGAGGAAGAACGGTGTCCAAGTGACTAATGAACAGGAAGACGCGTTCGATATCAAAATTGAGACGTTAAAACGGCGTTATTCCTTTGGGTGGCTTTCACTTCCAATAAGCCGACCGATAAATTTTATTTATTTATTTATCTATGTGTTAGACAGATTAATGCAGCATCTATTCTCTCCTAATAGTGTTATCATTGTTGTCGGTTACGCCTAGGTTGTGTGGTTCCTCACAACCTGACTTGGGTTGGGTTTTAATTTTTGTCTTTACTTTTCGAAATTTCTTTTAGTTCTTCAATGGTGGACTTTAAATAGCGTAACAAAGCTCAGTTTTTGGATTTCGAGTCCAAATTCCCCAAATAGTATAGTCACTGCTGTTGGAGTTATGTCCATCGACAGGTTTTTAGTTCCTCTGTCCTCTGTTGGTTGTTACCTCTTCACTGATAGATTTTAACAGATAAAAGAGGTCTGAGCTTTTGGGAAAGCTTTGTGTTGGGTCTTAATCCCATTTCCTCCTCTTGAGTATAACAGGATGTGAAAATGGGTTGGAATCCCCAACGACAGCTTTGACTACTAAACTAGAATGTCTTCCTACTAATTTAGAAGGTAGGTTAGAAATCAAACTGTTGACACTGATTTGGGTTTAATTAGTGTACTCTCCCGTTTTGTCTTTACAACAGCAAATAATTCGTCTTGATCTCTGACACATATTACAGATCAATTATCTATAAGTCAATTTGACTTAGCTACTTGATGCAAAATGGAAGGTTTAAACATTTTATATGCTTACTAACAAATTTTAAAAATAAGCATTAGTAACTGTTACCAATTATCTGTATATGTCTGTGACTATATTATCTATTTAAATTTAAAAAAAACTTTCGGGCTCGAGTTCAAATTCAGGATTAAGATCTACAGAAGAGATTGCTTACAGAACATCAAAACACCGACCATCTTCTTTAACTAAACAAGTTCTTCCACCGACGACGACAAACACCCGTCACTCTCTTTACGATAACGATGAAAACACCGATTAAAAAGATAAAACCAACTAACAAAACAGATGAAAAGATAGATAAATAATAATAATAATAAAGAAAAGCAATCATCCAACCAGATAAATATAAATAAATAAGTTAATAAATCATTTCGTTTCGGTTTTGATCGACTATCCACCCGCTCAACCTCCCTTCCACCCCAACCTAAACGCATTAAACAAACATAATGATAACCAAAAAAATTTTGTATTTTAAAAAGAGGGCCTATTAAAGTCAAAAAATCAGCGGGTACGAGTTTGGGGAACCGAAATTTCGGGAACATTAACCATCGCTCTAAGAAAAACATTTTCCCGGAGATTTAGGACTCGAAAAATACGGTTTTCGGCTTCAACAAG
Source organism: Columbicola columbae (assembly GCA_016920875.1). Classification (NCBI taxonomy): domain Eukaryota; kingdom Metazoa; phylum Arthropoda; class Insecta; order Psocodea; family Philopteridae; genus Columbicola; species Columbicola columbae. Next base: position 9,179,303 of record JADMLL010000009.1, on the reverse strand, counting down.
ATTACAGATCACGTAGTTATTGGTCATCGGTTATCATATATAGCGCTATTACCCCCACCCGCCCCCAAAAATCCTGTGCGAATGACTCGAGAAAACAGCTAAAAACCTCTAATAAGGCCAATTAAATGTAAAGAAATTGTTTTTTGGGGAGAATGAATACCCGAGAAAAATTTCGCCGCCATATTACACATTAAAGCGAGGTTTGGTGATGGAAAATATAGGATCTGAACCCCTCCTCCCGCCTCCAAAACGCGTTCGTGTCAAAAATACCCGTGGCCCATTTAAAATGCTCATTGTTTTGGCGCCATTAACTTCGGTTCTTTAACGCTGGATTATGATTACGGACTGGTAACAAGTGGTACCTTCCAAAAATTTTTCCTTTTCACAGACAAGGTCATATCGGGGATAATTATGTTTGACTACGGCCAAAAGTTAATCATCGGTGGAAACATTTTTGGCCGGGTCGGTACTTTTAAAATTTTGGCATTGGGTGGCCGGATTAAAGCCTTCTTGTAATGAGTTCAAAATAGTGAGTGAGCGAGCCCATTTTTGGTTCCATCATAATCGTTATTATAGTTTTTTGGGAGCTTTTTAATAAACTTGAGGATTTGTATCGATGAGCCGATTTGTTTTTGGGGGTCCTACCTCTCCACCACCACCACCACCTACTACAATTTATCCCACCGGGTATTATGTCTTCCCATTAGTTTCACATTTTTTTCTTCTTCCTCGGTGTTTATTCCCCGTGTTCGTTTTTCTAAATATGGCTTTTTAATGGATAGTGATTTTAGGAAATGTTATGGTCGCTCGTGTCCGTTTGGAATGATGGTTGTTGTTGTTGGTGTTGTTGCTGCCCCGCTTGTTTGTTGAATTAAATGTTTTTAATGTGTGATGATGATGCCGCTGAATTTTTTTTCCTACATCCCTCCAACTCCCTGGGAATCGGTTGTTCTCGTTGCCATCTATTCTTCTACTGGTTTGAAGTGGATCTATGGGTTAGAAACTAACCTAAGTAGGCTTGTTCCCTGTTGGGTTATTAAATGCTGCGGAAATCTTAAAACGTTGGAACTATCCAGAAGAGTGGTTGACCCCTTCTTCTCATTTCACGGTGTTGTCACTGATTCAGTAACCCATGTTGTAGTGTAAAAAAGGTTTGGAGAGGATTGGGTTAGTTGGGTTGGGTTGGTAGTTGTCTTCGCGGGAGGAGGAGGAGGAGGAATTTTCCTTTGTTTCAAATTTGTCACTGGTTCCTAAATTTTTTTGATCATGTCACAGTCCCATTTTTCAAATACTACAACCTCGGAAGATGTTTGACGACACTAAAAGTTTGGGTTTGTTTGTTACGAATCTGCTCAACGTTCCTGTATCAGGATCACTTTCCCTAAACCGATACCCTACATTAACGACGAAACAGGACTCTGAAACTCGGGAAGATTTGTTGAAACACCAAAATTTTGCGATAAAGAAAAATTCGGAGAGCTTTGTGCACCTGTGAGCCAATCACAATCGATGGAATCCAGTCGATAACTTCTATCAAAAGTACCAAACAAAAGAATTTTTCGCTTATGAAAAGAGCAAACCTGAAGGCGACACGACCTCCGAGACCTTATTCCAAGGTCCTCGAATCCATTCTCACCCTAAAACCACAGGTCGATGAATCCTGGTTTCACCTTATGCAATCCATCAATTCATAATTATTGCTTTAAATTCAAATTCCTCTAATTACCGACGTGGGTGTGTGCGCCATCTTCAAATAGGATGAAAAATCCTTTTATTCATCTCTCCCGTGTCCAATGTCTGTTTCTAAAAAACCGCGAGCGAAATGAACACACACAAAATTTCTTTTCTTTTCTTGATAACGTTACTTTCTTTGTGTCAGGTCAAGTTAGGCTTTTTCGTTTCTCTCCTCCCTCCCATCTCCTCCTTCTCTCTCTCTCCATATTTACATGACTCGACCATTTTAAGTCCTAACATAACAGGATGCTATTTGTTCTATCGTGTCCGAACACGTGTAACTGCCGACTGGATGAAGAAAAATTTCCATTCTCATACGTGGCGGTGATTCATTTATTGGGTCTTATTCAACACCGGGTGGACATGTTCGAATGGATACCGTTTGTGATATGCAGCGGATCGCACATACTCACACACGAAACTAATTACGTCGATGTGACCGGTTCTTAAGCTCTTCCGCGAGGCTATCAACAAATTAAGTTGATCTAAAATAAGATTTGAAGAAAAAAAAAATTTAAAACTGATACCGTTAACGCCTCCGTCATCTTGCGATGGGTGCGCTATGTTCCTCTCCCACCTTTGGAAGGTATAATCAGGATGGTTCAGGTTGCTAACGTGCCCCCAGGCCTCGATTTATATAAATTAAGAACAAAACAATTAAAAAATTTAAATAGACTGCCAAGTTGTCTCATAAAAAAAACGTCAGGTTCGGCTGTAATCCTTTCCCAGCCTCACCGATACCACTTCCTCCCTCCTCTCCAAATGGTGGAAGAAACGAATTTGCGTAGACTATACCTCGGGCCAGACAAGTCAGGATTTTTTGTTGTCTCGTTTTGATTTTGGTTCGAACTCATGGGCGGAACCTGGGTCATTTGGCCCGGAAAACAATTAAATCATTCTATCGAGTCACGGGTAATGAAGTTACGTCGAGTCTTTTAGTAAGAGGTCTGTGTCACACGTGTAAGAGTTCGAGAGAACGGAATGAATTCAGTTGTTGAGTCACGTGACTGGGTTTAATACATCGAGTTATGAACCAAACACTACTACTCCAACTGACTCACCAGAACCTCTAATCGTTGATTACCGACTAAGCCCATCATCCTCATTCAGAGGTGACCCAAATGAAGACATCTCGACTGTGACAAACTTACCTAAAAAACAAACAAAAAAAAACAAAATTAAAAAACTGAATAACAAACCAAACAAACAAAATTACGTCAGCAATCCTTTGAAACAGCGATTCCCAGTGGTCTAAATCGATCCTCAAGAGTCTATGACAACCTGAAAGAGGTTTACGTCAGCGAAAAAAAATTTAGGGATCCATGAAATGACCCACGATAGTGGATCTCAACATACACTGATAGTACCTATTTACTTACATTATACTATCTTATAATATAAAGATATACATTTATAAAAGTACCTATGAAGTAGAAAATTTAGTTCACTACAGTGAGAAATTTACAAAAATCAGGTTAGTAGTGGGCCAACGCAAAACCGAAAAACATGGCAACGGGTCTACGACACAAAAAAGTTTGGAAACCTCTGCTTTAAGGCCTCCATCTCTGTGAGAAACTGTCGGCCATGTTGGAATCGAAATAAATAAATAAAAATAATTTTCCAAGTAAATACAATAAAACCAAACAAAAAAGTCTTCTGCTACGCGGTAACTAGGTAGAAAACCGTTTAAATTAAGACCTAAATGATATTTAAAATCGGGTGGACAACCTCAACATCAACAACAACAACAAAATTAATTTTGTTTTTAAATTAACTTTATAAATAATATTAATTTCCGTTTTATATTAATATTTCCTTCGTCATGCGATCCGTTTAATGATTAAATTTTTTGTTTTAGTTTTGAGATGATAGGGATAAAAATAAATAAATAAATTCGTCTGGGAGTTTCTATAATAATATCGATAAATAATGTCGATTCTATGAGTTCCACCTACGGTAAAAGTGATAAAGGAGGCAAATATATATATATGATTCCCGCGATTGTACATAACAAATCTAAGTATGACAAATTACTGAGTATTTATCACATTCGCCGGATAGTTTATAAAACCTCTAAGTCAATTTTTATCAAGTTATAGGTATTATAATATCGTCGGTAAATGTGATAAATATTCGGTAATTTGGTCGCATTTACGAAGTTCAGTTGGTGATTATAAAATAATATGAGTCTAACAATTTTTACGATTTATCACTATTACCGATACATTTATCGATAATAGCTTCCGGTTCATATAATATATATTACTAAGTGTAGAGTAAATATTCATGATAAAAGGCTTTTGTGAATAGTAAAAGAAGCAAGTTTTCACAAACCAAAGGAAGGTTGAGGATTCCTTGCAAAGTTTTGGTAGTTGTGCGATGGCTTTTGCTTTGTTTTGATCTCATTTTGGGTTTAAGTTTGTTGTTCTTTTGCCTGGCATTTTGGACAGGTCATCGTTTTTGCTTTTCAGTTCGTAGATTTGCTGCCACAGTTTTGTTGGTGTTTTGCTTTGAGTTTGTGCAGATTTGCTGTCAAGTTCTGCGAAATTTACCAGTTGGAGTTCCATGATTATTTGGGGTAGAGGGTCCTACTCCTTAAGTCCCTTATCTTTCTCCTAACTATCCCATCCTCATTTGGGAGTTTGGAAATATTTTATACTCAAAAATATATTTTTCTCTCTCAAAATATGTATGGTCCTTCGAATCGAATTTGCCGGCTGAATTAATAATTTTTCTAGGCTAAGTTTATTTTTACGCGATTCACATTTAGTGCTACCCGTCTAAACTATAATTTTTGTGAAATACAACAAACCGTCACTTGACCGTAGCAGTTGCAATAATTTTATACTTTGATATTTGTTTTTATTGAACGTTTATCAAATATTTGTATATATAAAGTATAACAGACCAATTATGCCTATAGTAGACTTATCAAAGAAGTTCTAAGACTTTCAAAAATTGAAGAGATCACGTGACCAGTATAAATATAAATAAGAAGGCACAAAGCAAAGTAGTTTGAGCGCACAAGAATACATAAAAATGGGGCACGTTTATAGTATCCATAGTTGAGTGTACAAGAATGAGAAGAACTAACGGAGCAAATTTTCAAAAACACACAAAACCACTTGGGGATCGCACACAAAAATTCCAACTACAAACTCCTCATCAAGGCAAAAGACTCAACCACACGCAAAACGACCAAAATCTAAAAAAAAATATAAAACTAACCAAAGATGAAACCCATAAACACGACAAACTGTCAAATAAATAAAACAAAAAAGTTATTAACGATAACTGTTATTGACTCCTTCAGAAAATAACTTTCTCCAAAAAAAACCAGAAGTTTCAGGTACGAATGAGCGAAACCTTAAAAACTTGTTTGATCAACGCTAATCAAAATCCAGAGCCAAGTATCCATCCACAAGGGAAAAGGCAGGCGGTGAGGTGGGTAGTAAATTTGACAGGAACCCAGTCAACATAAATTACGTAGGGGACCAATAACTTATCTTCGTTAAAATGATCATCATTGGGAAAGGTCTCAGTCAGGTTAATTATCGAAAAGAAAGAAAGAAAGGAATTAAAAAGAGAAAAATTTCAAATTTGAGGTCGTTGGTCTCGCGAATGCACGGAATTTTTGTGAATTTGTCAAAGTCATATCGTGAAAGTAAAATTACAACCAAAAAGTTCCAAACGACCGGAGAAGAATGCAGGAAGAAGAGAAATAGAAGAATCAATCGAATCGGTTGGGAATTGATTGAACAATTATTGGAAATAACCTGAGAGATAATGGACGGCCACGATTTCGAAAAACGAAAATTTCGAGTGAAAATCTAAAAGGTCTCAGGGTTAATCAAGTCCTCGTTCGTTTCAATGCCAAATCGTTTGACTAATTTCTTCTTTTGGGTTTTCAAACTTTTCTCACCCCCTTACTACCCTCCCAAAGTATTTGAAGCCTCCCAAAAATTTAACCTAAGCCTCCTCTACCCTGGATATAGACAATATCATACAGGACCTGCTAGATTCACCAAAAAAGTGGCAAACCTCTCGTAGAAAACAAAAGCACCAGATAGAAACAGCCAAAGAAGAGAATAGAATGACTAGCATTTCTACTCTACTCCTCCAAACAAATGACGAGTATAAACCCGAAACAACCACGGAAGAGTCAGAAGAACGCCAAGCCGAGGACTTCTGGGAAGTATTGCTTTCAAGAACCTCAACGACAGTGAGATTTAAAGAAACGTCTCCTCTAACAAGTATTTGAAAGAATACAGACCAGAGTGCAAAGACAAAACTGTTCAAGGAAAAGCAGGGAAAACCCACAAACACAACAGGATGGTCGGTATCGCTGTTGCCTTACAGTCAAGCCATTTTATACCAAATATATCGAACACAGATCAGACATCGGTGGTGGCATGATGGCTTTCAGCGAACCATTTACGCCATTTATAGACTCATTTTTAACAAGTTAGGGTTAGAATACACCTTCGAGCTTATTTTTACAATATACTGTATGTCTTAGATCAACTAACAACACAATAAAGTTTGGTATCATACTTATTGAGTTCATAAATAACATTCCGGGCCAGCGGTAAAAATTTTGTGGAAGCAAAACAGCCACACGTGGCTTTAGAACACCACTTTGCCGTCCGCTGTCGTAATACCTCGTAAAGAAATTGCAGTTATGCGAGCTTTTCCTTGTAACAGTCACCTCATCTTCATTTAACACAAGTCACAATGAGTACCCCAAACACCAGCCGCGTGCTCTATAACTCTATCAGAGGATGGAGAGATGGAAGACACGACATAAGAGAACAGACAAAGTGAACAAGGCCAAAACAGACGGACAAGAGAACGAAGCAGAATAATAAACAGAAGGGAAATGAATAAATACAAACCGGATATTACATCAAAGTGTTTGACGGAAGTAAAACCTCAAGAAATAGTTTTGATGTTAACTGGTAGCTACAAAACGAAGAGTAACTTGACCCAAGAGTGTCTCTTCAAGTTAACACAACAAAAACGAGAAAAAGGTGAAAAGATAAATCCTCACCGGAAAAAGCTAAAAAGAAAGCTCGAACTTCCGAAACGGAAGTTCCGGATATTCCAGAACCAAAACACCACAGCCAAAACCACAAAACCAAACAACTCACATCGATTCACACACACACACCACGAAACCTGCGTAACACCCTTCGAGGCATTTCTCCACTTCCTCCATACCCCTCTACCCATACACACACACACAACCCGCCGCCATTTTGTAAAAATCCGATTAATATTTCGATTATTCCGTTGTTAACTCCGTTCGATATAATTGAATTCTCACACAATAGCGGATCCCCTTTGCACAAAGGAATGATTCGTTACATCTAATATGTCATGGCAATTTCGCTCTCATAATTACTTCCTCAAGGAGAAGATCAAGGAGAGGAAGGGAGGAGGTAGACGAAGAAGAGGAAGACGAAGAAGCAAAATATTCATTAACTGCTTTCCTTTAATCATTGGTCCCGTTAACGAAGGAAGCAACACACAACAAAAATTCTGTGCAAAGTGCAAAAGTACAAAGTCCTTCCACTGTCAAATTTAGAATGTTAATAATATAATTCTATACCCATATTAGGAAATGATAATTTCCAGGTACTACCTGACTCCTTACCCTCGCCCCGCTCCCGCCCCATCTCTCTTAAATTCTATTTATATCAATTTTTAATATATTTTTGGACCCGATCCTAATTTCACTTTAATAACAGGTTGGAAAATTTTTACGGATCAACTTTTTTATTTTCGTTTTTATTTATTTATTTATTTATTAATCATTCGTAAAAATTTAGATGAAAATTAATTGAGTCATTATAATTTTTCGGATTTTAGTTTGTTGTCCTCGTCCTCCTCCTCTCTCTCTCTCTCTCTCTCACGAGAGGAATCTGAATCAAATTTTATTTTTACGAATTCCACAAGACATCCGGAATGTTTTTATTGTTCAATAAATTTATTAATGTTTATGAAAGACGACTGTCATTATGTCATCCGAAATGATTTCTTTGATTTTGATAAGATAAATTTGGGTTGAAACAAAGATTTTCGTCAGAATTTACGTAAAAGCGAAAACTGTTGACTAGAGGAGACGATCGTGAGGTTACAAATTCTTAGACGTCTTCGTTGTTGCCTTTTAGCGGAAGGATTCTGTCCACTTGGTATCCGAGTCTTTTCATATATTCGGTAAACCGGATGGTTCTGTGTTAAATATAACACACATGCTACGGTAAAAGTGATAAATCAGGCAAATATATATATATTTCCCGGCGATTATTCATAATCACCAATTAAACTCGATTAAAGGTGACAAATCACTGAATATTTATCACATTTACCGTCTATTTTATAAAATCCCCAGCTCGTCAGTCGGATTTTAATCTCACTAAGTTTCCCACACTTTCCACGTTTTCGCCGTTTCTTGTTGGCAGGTTTGTGCCCTGTTACCGGCAAACCCAGCTGCTTGGATTGGTTGTCTTTTGTCAGAAAAGTGACATAAGTCAAGGATTTGAATAAAATTTTATTAATTTTCTCATTATAAGTGAAAAAATTTTATAAACTAACCGGTAAATGTGATAAATATGTGTTAATTAATCAAATTCCCCGAGTTTAGTAGTATTTTTGAATAATCGCCGGGAATTATGAACGTTCAACTGATTTATTACTTTTACCGTGATGTTATTACTTTGCAGTTCCCTAATGTTCCTAGTTAGCATCCCCTTAAACCTGCTTAAACATTTCTCTGAAACCGAGGCAGAGGTATGATCTGCTGAAGCATAGGTCCTCTTCGATTTAGGAACAAAGCACCTCCGTTTTGTTTTGGGAATATGCAGCTAATCGAGCTGAAGGAAGCAGCAGTTTAGTTTCTATAGACTGATTAGCTGGAAGCACCACAAAATGCACACCTTGGAAGAGGAGTACGTGTGACACATGGAAAACAAAATCACGTAAAGAAGATAGTCAAACCACATCTGGAAAGAAGAATCAGGACGCAAAAGAAATACCAACAGGGGTTGTAAACGAGAAAGAAGCAAAAATTAGGCGAGTCAAAAACACCAGACAACGGCCTAGATAACCACAAGGAAGGTGTTAGAACATGAAAGACAGACAACCATAGCAAATAATAAAATTATTGAACGGTAATGGCTCCCTAATTCAGGTAGTTCAAAAGATCATTTTCAATACGTCAACTGAGTCAGCACATAAAGCTTCCGATCCTGACACAAAACCGGAGCCTTTTTAAGAGGATGATTGACAATGAGTCAAACGGCAGGAGAGTGTTGCTCTTCCTGAGGCAAAAACACTTCATAATGAGTTCTCATCGTGCGCGAACAACAAGTTGAAAAGGAGTCTGTCTAAGTAACAGACAGACCACGAAATTGGCAACCGTATGAACTTCCATTAGGCTTTTAACAGCCACTAGTTTCCTGTAATTTAGTGTAGCAAAAAAATTTTGGTTGTAGTTTAAGAGACAAACCGACGCTTAAAAATCACTCAGGAAGATTAAAATTAACTACAGCAAAAATTCACACCGCCAAATCTATCCACAACAGCTTCAACCATGTCTAAAAGCCAATCAGGCGATCTTGCCACATCTGGAACACTTCGATCTTCTTTTCCAGTGTTCTGGTTAGCGTCCAACCCTCGTGTTCTATACAGTTCTCCATCTAAAGCGTGTTCTATACAGACTGAAGACCCATGTCTCATTTAGGAAGCACCCTGGATTCCAGTTCTCAACCCTCCACTACTCAGAAAATTAATTTGGGTAACGGCAGTTCAGCATCACAGGTACATAAACCATAAACACACACACAATCCGAAGACTTTCGAGTGTTTAAACGCGAGCAAAACCAAACCACCGGGTAAACCAGAGCCAAACCGCTCCAGGTCCCACACACGTACCTCTCTCTCCATTTATATTTATCAAAATCTTATTTCCCATACTTAAGACACCCACGTTTCTTCATTTCCTATTTATTAATAAGTATAAGAAACACGCGCGAACGCCATAAATATACATAATTCAATTCAGGTACCGAAACGGTTTTTCTAAAATTTATTACCGGGTCAATTAGGTATCGGCACGGGGGTCGTCGTGTGTGTGATACAGTGTGTTTGTTGTGTGCATTACTCATTTTCAACGGCCTCATCTACCTGAACGAGATGGGTCATAAACAACAACAAAAACACTTTTTTACTTCCATCTTCTCCCGCTACCCAATCAGCCATGTTTAAAGAACCGTGACGTCATTTGAGTCAACCGATTAAAAACAGAGCAAAAAATAAGTCAACGATGTACTTACAGGTCGGTAGTCGTGGACCAATAAAAAAAAGGACAAAAAAACGGCCACGGAAATTTAAATTTCAGGTATGCGGTTAACGTGAAAAAAGGAGAAAAGTCCGTTAATGGGGGATTCGATTTCCGGTTGGAAACCGTTTCCGCTTTGTAGGAAAATATTCTCGATGAATGAAAACAAAGATGGCTGATACGAAGCTCTATCAACCGTTTTGAAGTTGATTTTTTTATATTTTTATACTTTTCTAAAACTTTGAGCCTGTCTTCACTTCCGTTTCCGTTCCAAGTCTCCAACAAATCTTCGTCTCAGTCTTCTTTTCATCTTAAATTCACCATTTCCGGTTGTGATTATTAAAAATTTATTTCAAATTATGGTTTTGGCTTTCTTCATTTCTCAGAAATTTACGATTCACGGGATTGTCTTGCTGTGGAGGTTGTTTCAAAATTAATGCACACTACGAGCAAGAACTCATTTCATAAGTAATGCACACAAACAACAATCTCATTTCAAATAATGCACACAAACAATAGAGATCTCATTTCAAAAGTAATGCACACAGACCACAGAGATCCCATTTCAAAAGTAATGCACACAGACCACAGAGATCCCATTTCAAAAGTAATGCACACAGACAACAGAGATCCCATTTCAAAAGTAATGCACACAGACAATAGAGATCCCATTTCAAAAGTAATGCACACAGACAACAGACATCTCATTTCAGAAGTAATGCACACTTGTAGTGAAACTAATGCACGCTCCAATTAATCTGATTGAATACAAATTATCACAACGAGACAGGAAATCTGCTGCAGACAGGTGGGTGGAAAAAAATAAACAAAGCTACTGTGCATTACTTATGAAAGAAGGCCTTCATCAAAGTGTACAGTGCTTGAGAAATAAAATCTGTCGTAGGAGTGCTTATTACTTATGAAACAAGTTGTAGGTTGAATCGGTGGAATTTTGTCACAAGAATTCTTTGTTAGAGTGTGCATTACTTTTGAAATAAGTTTCTGTTTTAAGAAGCGTGAAATTATGCCAGTACACCTGCTTGATAATAAAAAAGAGATTTTAGGCGCGGGAAGAGAAGACAGTCAGTCAGGTCACCTTTTAGAGACACAGTCACACGAGTCATGTTAGAAGTGTAGTTAAAATTACAAAAAAAGGATGAAAAGGTGGAATCGTGTAACTACAAAACCAATAAAACTTTAATTTATACTTTCAATTTAATACTATTTATTTTATTATCTATTTTATAGCGCTAAAAATTGTCAATTTATGTTTTTATTTTTAACTGAGGTCATCGACAATTTTATAGTCTTCGCCATTTTAATTTGATTCTGAGTCCATGTCAACCTTCCCTCCCTCTCTCTCCCACCCAAGATGTGAGAAACTGTTTAGGAGACCGTAAAACGCAAGATTCTGTTTGGCTATATATCCGGCCTTTCGCGAATTAACGGACTTACAGGGTAAAGGAGAGAAGAGAAAGGTCTTTGTCCTTAAGTGAGGGAGTCAGCCAACCACCAAAGAGAGAGAGAGAGATCGTGACGAAATTGTTTTAAATTAAAAGTCCGGCCTAAACAGACGTAACGCTTTTTGGTGAAGAAAGGTGTAAAAAGCAATTTCTCCAGAATGGATTACGTGTGTCATGGCTGATTCAAGGTCGGCCATTTTGTTTTTTTGCTTTTTTTCAAATCCAACGGTTGTCCGCTGTCACATTCCGACAGAAACTTTTTTTTTCTGTTTGTTGTCACTTTAATTAAGCGTCATCCTCTTGAATAGTCATCGTCCGAGCTTTCTTTGGTTTTGGGGGCTGACATCTTCCTCGACTACATGGAACTGTTTTGAGTTCGGGACTTGACAGTATTGTGCCGAGTCATTTTTCTCTAAATTCGGGAAGGCTGACCGCAACTCGTTAAGGACCCGATGTGGAATGATGATAAAATGGCGTCTGATCACCTCATTATACGCTACCATAACAAATGGATGTAATTGTAAACTAATATCTTTTTTCTTTCTCCTCCTGCTACCCCTCCACCACCACCACCACCCACCCACCCCAGTCAACGTCCGAGTCCTTGTGCCGTAAACTGTGGATCCAACCACCCACAACGGACGACCGCTTAAACGGAAATCCTGAGTCTCATCAAGCGAGGACACTGGTCATCGGCTGACGCGACTCTCGTTCTCGCTATTTTTGTAGTGTGATACCACCGCGTTGATCAATATTATAATATAAACATATATAATTAAGAGACTTATACTTCCTCACGAAATTGTGTTTTATCTAGCCTGTATATAAAAATATAAAGCGGGAGGCCTGTGGTGTGGTGGTGAAGTGTAGGGCTAAGTTATAGTCACCAGTTCAAACCCTCCTTCCGTACCCTACTACAGCCAAAAGTGGTTAAACCGAGATTGAAACTCAACTATAACTATAAAAGTATAAAAAGAAAAGCCACAACAGCAGAAAACGACTTTGGGGAGTAAGAAGCCATCAGTCTAGTAATATTACTCTATAAAATGGTTATTTGGGTTTAATATCAAAATGAACTATAAATAGAAAACGACCCAAATATAGACAGTGTTTATCCTCAAACTATAGTCAACATGTCTACAAAATTTGATCAAAATCGTGCTGTCTCAAGTTACACCCCCAAACATCCTCACCTATACCAACACGAGCTTCTCATTGATCCTCTCACAACGATTCCGATTATAGCATTAGCGTTCGCGCTATAAAAAATTCACAAACCGAAAACCAACGCATGATAAACTGTAATTTCGGAGTGTGAGGACCACGCGTGGGGCCCAAAAACACCCACCACGCGAGAAGTCTCTAATAATACGGTTTTCTTTATTAGCTGTTATTATTATTAGGTGTTGCCGCTTGTAAATCAGACGATTTCCTCCGCGACACGCTTTTCCCTTGTTTTCCCTAATTATTTATTTATTTATTTAATTAGCTATTCCAAAGTAAGAAGCCTTTAGGTCCTTCGCACCGGATAATTAACCAACGACCGACTAACAATTCCCTCTCGTCATTGATTTATTCCTCAATTCCAGAATGTTAACATTGGATTTCGTATATAGCAAGTTTCAGTCGTTTTGTCTTCATGATAAAGTTCCCCGAAATTAATTTCTTCTTTTCTCATCTTCGTCCATTTTGTTTTGTAAAAGAAATAATTTTTATTTAATGCCTGTCTCTCGACTTTTTGTTGTTGTTTTGTTGGTTGCCTGCAAGGTTTTCACGATTTCTGTCACGATGTTTGATGATTTTCGTTTTGGGTGGGTCGCATGAATTATGACTCGATGGCTCGGTGTAATTTGTCTTTTGTCCGTCGTGTATGAGATGTTCGAAATAATCGATGTCAATGAGCCACATTTTTGTTGTGGGTTATACTAAAACTAAATCAGGGGAGTTGCTAATTGCTAAACTGACTCCATAAACAGGAAGAGTCAGCACTTAACCATCGCAAGATGATTAGATCAGAAGATTGTCTCTCAAATACGCCTCCAAATGGGTGATACTCTAACCCTAACCATGGCCAAGACACGACTGAAACGACCCAAACACATCTCTATGGTCATGTTTAAACCCATCTTCTCTTCTTTCTACTCTTCTCCTTCTCTGTCTCTTCATTCTTCGTCTATCCTTTCCTCTTCTACCCGCTCTTATGACTACCAATCTGGTCTGGACCCCAGTTAAATTCGAACTAAATTCTTGAGGTGATATCTTAAACGCACAAAACCGGGCGCGTAAAAAAAGATCAGACTGCAATTAAGTCAATACAGAACATCGGGAGAAATGTGCATGACTTATGCGCTGAAATATTCACAAAAGTGTGCAATATTTATGAAACGAAGTCTTGATGTGTGCATTATTTATAAAATAAACTTCGTTTATGAAAATGTGCAATAATTATGAAATGAATACCTCACAAGAGTGCAGTATTTTGGAATGATAGTGTGCATTACTTTTGAAACCGATTTTATGAAGGAGTGTGCTTTACTTATGAAATCAATTCTTTGTACAGTTGTGCGAGATTTGTGAAATGAATTCCTGTTCAAACTGTGCATTACTTCTGAAATTACCGCTCTCTTCTTCCCAAACAAACTAACCAAATTCTCACCGAATTCATCCTTTATCCGATCCTGGGTCTGTTCCTAGATAAAAAACTTTCTCGAAGTTCTGTACAACTACTTGTTGTCTCAACCTTGAAGACAGACTAGGCGGTAAATACATACATAAATAAGTTTTACAATAAAATTAACAAGAGTTTTAAAACGCGTAAAAAAAGACCCGGCTCTTCACGACACTGATTTGCATAAATTGTGAAAATCATGTTACTCATTGCAAATTTAACGATCTTCAATATCTAGAAAAGGTTGCCTACGGCTGTTCGAATATTCGAAAACTGCGTGAACAACGAAAAACCAGGTTTGGGTACCTGGTACCTGGACAACGTATATCCGTACGGTTTCAGGCTCCAATCGTTTCGATTTTTCACGGATTTGTTCCTCACTTCAAATTTACGCGAATGGGGGGGCGTAACGCATCATTTTCCGTTTTCTCATTTTTATGTTTGATGCTTTAATTAGCGTTTAAGTTTAAAGTTATTAAAGGTACAACAGGTATTATGAAAGACTACAATGAAAGATTGGAACGATATGTCACGAACAGGGTATGCGATATCAGATGGTGAGGGAATGGTACAGCGAAAGTAACATTCGAATCAGTTAGTCAGTCAATCACCGAATGGTGGTAGCTTAAACGCTAAAAATTTTTCCGATTCGCTGAATTAGACTCAAAGTACAACAAAACTGCAGCACAACTGTGTTATGATAACGTTAGCTACATACAAAAGACTGAGCCGAAGAAACAGGTCAGCAAACAAGCAACCGGATGTGTAGCAACCATAATCACCAGTCGAGTCATTTTTGTCATACCCGAGATAACTGCTACCTGTCTTCAAATTGACTACCAACAATTCGTTTTGTTGTTTACGTCTAATTATTTTTTATGTCTAAGGATTCTCTTGTAGAACTGTAGAGAGCTCACAGTAATAATTAACATCTCCGTGCCTACCGTCTTCCAAAAATAATGCACAATATCGCAAATAGTTGAAATGTGAATTTAAATTTAGTAACTCAACCATTCAACTAAAATTTATTTCAAACATAATCAACAGTTTCATCAAGACTTCCTTTCATAAATAATGCACACTCCATAAATAATACAAACAATCGGTTTCATAAGTAATGCACAGTTTCACGAGAATTACAATAAATAATACACATCTTCACCACCAACTTATTTCATAAATAATGCACGATTTCATGAGAAAATCATTCCATAAATACTGCACACTCCTACAAACAATCGGTTTCATAAGTGGTGCACGGTTTCACGGCCAAGCCATTTCATAAATACTGCACATTTTCAAACGAAGTTCATTTAATAAATAATGCACACTTTAATCAAGACTTCGTTTCATAAATACTGCACACTTTTTTGAATATTTCAGCGCATTGTTCCCGATGTTCTGTATTCACTCAAATACGGTCAGATCTTTTTTTACGCGTCCTAGTTTCGTGCGTTTAGAAAACTACAAAACCTATCCCCACTTTCAGTCTTATGAGTTATGGTTCCTTTTCGCGTAAAAAGAGACCGGATAGTGTTTTCATATTAAATTTAACAACGAGTTGAATAATTAAATTAGGCCATGGACCACCCTTCACGTACCGACTACTCTTCCCGAAGACTAAACCTGAACCTGAAATTCATCCAAAGGTTGACAATTTCTCACATAAATCTGGACTTGAAGATGCCACAATCTTAAATCCGTCAAAATTATGGCCATCTCAGTACCGGAAGTTGACGACAGGAACGAAAAATTATTTGAATTTTTGCTGAGACCACCCAACGTGGATGAGACACACGGATGTCCAACACTCCCAAAACCAAATTACCCCCTCCAGCCCTACATCCCGAATCACATCTGTTCACCGGTCCCACGCAATGTTATCCTCCTTGGACCAGGTCTGTTTTCGTAACCCTAATCATCCCGGCCAAGAAGACATCACACTCCTTTGACAAACATTTGCTCGACCAATTACAAGCTAACTTTATACGATATGTAAATAATTGCACTTTGGAATAAACAAATAAATAAACAAACAGACAAAAAAAAATAAAGAAAACAAAATATCAAATTAATTCGAGTCGTAGATAGATAGATAGATAAATAAATAAATAAAATAAATTTGCACCTATCCCACTCGTAACGATAAATAATAACATTAATGTGACATGGAACCCTTTCAAGGATACTCATTCAGGTTCTCGGATAACATGAATGAAATTAATAACATCAAAGTATAACGGTTCACGAAGACAGTTTCTTCTTCTTCTCTGGTACCACCGCCCTTTAATTTAATAACTTCCCTCTTGAAACTGACTCTTCTCTTTCATCTCTTGTCGTCTCGCCGCCATCATTTCAATAATGCGAGTGAACAAAATCGAAATTAGACGGACGATGATCGCGATTCGATTTGGTCGATGATCACTTTTCATTATCACGAAAGTTAATTAAAAAGGAAGAAATTTCTTTAATTAATATTTGCTCGAGGATGATGATGATGATTGTGTCCGATGATTCCCGTTAACGATTCGGCCTTTGCCTTCCGCAAGGTCTCTCACTTTGCCTCTGAGAAATGTGTCTGCCAACACTACCCCCCCCCACCTTCTCTTCATCCTCTCATTCTAAGTGATTGTGGAATAAATTTGCCGGCATTAGACACAGTCATCTGTCTGCCTTCTCTTTGAGTTGAACGCCTGACACTCTGTTGTCTTACGTCAACTCGACGCAGTCATTCCTGAATTGTTTTCAACTTAGATGGTACAGTCACTTCCAAATCCAAAGCCAAATTCATTAGTCGGATTGTCTGTTTCTGTCTACAGTATCCTCATCCTCAGCGATAGTCTGTAGCTCTAAATATTCTGGGTTGGTGTATCGTCGCTGTTTCCTGTTCATTTCATCAGTAAGAACTCACCTCATAAGTTGTGTGCGGTTTTAACAAGAATTCATTTCATAAATAATGCACACTTTACAAAAATCAGTTTCAAAACTAATGCACAAGTTTCACGCCATCCATTTCATAAATATTGCACACTTCTTAGAAGAATTTGTTTCATAAATAATGCACACCTTCACGAGAAATTGATTCTATAAATACTGCACACTTCTACAACAATCGGTTTCATAAGAAAAGCACAGTTTCACGGCCAAGCCATTTCATAAATACTGCACATTCCTTTGAAGAATCGGTTTCAAAAATAATGCACACTTTCACGAGAAATTCATGCCAAAAATATTGCACACTCTTACAAAGAATTAGTTTCAAAAGTGAGGCACAGTTTCACGACCAATCTATTTCATAAATATTGCACACTCCTACAAAGATTTTGTTTCAAAAGTAATGCACACCTTCACGGAAAATTGATACAATAAACACTACAAACTTCTAGAAAGAATCGGTTTCAAAAGTAATGCACACTTTCAAGAGAATTTCATTCCAAAAGTACTGCACACTCGTGAAGTACCCATTTCATGATTATTGTAAATTTTCAAATGAAGCTTATTTCATAAATACTGCACACGTTGGGCATGAATCTATTTCAAAAATAATGCACGCATCAATTCGAATTTCAGTTCCATACAAAGAATTCTTTTTAAAAGTAATGCACACTTTTTTTACACAATTTTTTGTTTTGACCACCTGATTTATCCTCAACGAGTGTGCGTTATTTTTGAAACGAGTGGTTCTCGGAAGTAGTGTTGGAAATGTCTGCCTTTGCTAGGATTTCGTCATCAAATGCTATCGGAGCTCTTTAGCTCTATAGATTCCTGCTTTGCTTCTCGTCGTTCCTGTTCATTTCATAAGTAATGCACACTTTTGTGAGGAATAACTTTGTGTCTTATAAACGTGACATAAGTTCTATGTTAAAGTGTGCATTATTTATGAAATGGATATAGCATCGATCTTGTGCGTTATTTATGAAACGAATTACTTCTGACAATGTGCATTATTTATGAAATGAATTTCCCCGCAAAATTCTTTAATGTTTGTAAAATGAATTTTTTAAATAAAGTGTGCATTATTTATGAAAAATATTTGACTTAAAAGAGTTCATTACTTAAGCAAATAGGAAAACGATGACAAGAATCTAGCCATGAAGTACAATCATTGATGAGGGATACTCCAGATCCAGACTGACATGCTGCCAGTATTCCTTCTTCATAATGACTCAAACGCACTTCCGGTGGTCAGCACTCTCTTATACATAGGCCGCTTTAGATAAATATTCGTGGTATTGGGGTATAGGCAGAAGACTCAAATACATAAAAAATTTGAGGGAAACATGGAACAGACCCGGAAAAACGAGTTTTCTCCCATCTTCCACTTCATGACTCGACTCAACGGGTATTCCCCCGAAGATGACATCTTAATTCAATGGCTGTCAGTCAACGGTCGCGTGGTGGTTGGCGGTGTGGTGATGATCGTGACGATATCTTCCCCTCTGGCCGAGAAAGATGGTGAAAAGTGGGTTCCAGGACCGAAGTCTTACGTGATTTCCAATTGTAACTCTTTTGCGAAATGTTTTCATTTGAATACTCAACATTTCTTTGTGATGTCTTCGTTCCTTGTCCGAGGTCATGTCAGATCAAAATGTCTTGCGTGATCCGAGATCTCTCTTCTTTCTGAAACGACTTCATCTAGTGACCGCCACAACCGGCGATCCTTCTTTCTTTTGATTCCATTCTATGATACCACAATATGTTGGTACCAACCATCACCAAAATTAACGACTACAACAGGCCAAAGCTAACTACAACACCTCGGCCCACGACCCCACATGGTGGCGAAATTCCTCATCCACACTTCGTCCATGAGAACTTATCATCAAAATCAATCACGTGTGGGAGGTTGTAAGAAATATTCATAAACAAACAATCAATCAATCAATCAATCATTCCACTCGTGGGATCTTTCACAGGATTAACTCATACGTAACAGGAATCGTACTTAACGTTCTATTTCCGGTTGGTTTCCTTCCTTCCTTTTAATCAATGACCTTGGCAAGGTCTACCATTTTCCTCCAAGACTTAAACCAGCTGTCAGGTTTTCATCTGGTTAGACGGTTACAAGACGTCTAATCTAATTAATTAGGACGTAGCTAGACTTCTGGGGGGTGTTTCCTCTGTCTGTTAACTTTGGTACTTCTTAACACTCTGGGTAATATGGCAGATACTCTGGGATTCAGTAGTCGCTACACTACCATCTCTCACCAGTGCTAACGGTAATGGTTGCACCTTTTGGGAAAGGATACAAGATGGCCTGTCGTTGTCTAAGTCTCTTAAGTAGGAAGATGCGGTCGTTTCAGTGACGCTTTGGTGCTTTTGTTGTGATGTTTGCTGACGAAAATATTTTCTAACAAAGCTGGAATTAGGTTTCTGATTGCGCTTAGTTCTCCTGCGAGTTGCTTATTCAGCACTTATCACAAAGCTTTACGCGTTAAACTTTCTCACAAATTCAAATTTTGACATTTCTGTTGTTTTTGTTTCAGGTAAGACAAGTTTTAAAGTTCAACAACCAACAGCAATCCTATTCCGAGTACGTCAGCTATAAAAGAATTTTAATCGAAAAGGTCACTGCCAGACTAAACTCTTCAGCAAACACACACCAGGTATTTGCTTCCAGTATATTAACCGGACCAAAAACTAATGTCAGTTCCTTCGTTACACCTACTATATGTTACGGTAAAAGTGATAAATATGACGAATGTCTATAATTCCCGGAAATTATAAACAATCACCAACTCTGTTTCGTTAATGAGATAAATTGCTGAATATAAAAAAATTACAAAAGTCCAGAAATTGACGTAAAGTCCATTTCATAAATAATGCACACTTTAGAACTGGCCCGCATAATATATATACTCCGGTGATTGATTCCAATCACCAAATAATCTTGACAATTGTTACAAATTCTTGAGTATTTATCATATTTCCCGGGTAGTTTATAAAACATCCAACTCGTACTCCAGCCAATGTTTAATAAACTTCCCATTATAAGTTGTATATTTCGTAAACTACCCGGTATATGTGATAAAAACTCAATAATTGGTCACATTTACAAAGCTTAGTTAATAATTATAAATAGACACCGTCCATTACATACATATTCGTTCAGTCTATCACTTTAATTGTATAATATACATATTATATGAGCTAGAAATTATATTTTATACGGGTTAGAAAGTAATATCGTGTATATTTATACTACTTTCTATATATGTTATAAAAGATATATATTGTGAATATATACTTTTACTTTACACAATATTACTTCTTGGTCTAATAATATATATATAATCCAGGAATTATTCATAATATATATACTGAATATCCTGATAATTATGACAAGTTATTGAGTATTTATCAAATCCACCGACTAATATATAATATATTCAACTCGTAATCTGAGCAACCATTTTTTAATTTCATATTATAAACTGAAGATTTTATAAACTCTCCAGTAGATGTGATAAATGTTATAGTAAATATGATAAACCGAGCGAAAATATATATAATCCATGGCGATTATTAATAATCACTAATTGAACTTGATAAACGTGACCAATTACTGAATATTTATCACATTTACCGGGTAGTTTATAAAATTTTCCCGATCGTTTATTAAAAATTGGCCGAGTCGGGTATTTTACAAACTAGCCGGCGAGTGTGAAAAATATTTTGTGAATAAATTTTTAAATAATATGAACCAAATATAAATAAATTTCCCGATAAAAGTTGGCGATTTTATAAACTAACCGGTAAATGTGATAAATATTCAACAATTACGGCGTTAATCGTCGTATATTCATTCATTTATCACTTTTACCGTGACGTATATTTGATTTAACCCCCAAAACCGACATTATTTTTGGGTCTTTATTTTCAAAACTGAAGTGGGTCACTTAGAACCATCAAATGGGTCACCGGAGGGGTGAACTACCCTGCAACGCTATTCATTACCGTAGCATATACACAATGGTGGTTTCCAGTCGACGTAATACATGTAACATAAGATGAAAGAGGTAACACAAAAAAGGTTTCGGTTTTTCTTTTAACACCAACCTCACCCAAAAGCGATTTGTCATCGGTTAAAGAGAGAATCCGAAGAAAGGCGGAGGAATACAAAGAAAAAAAAGGTCCGAGACGCGCCATGAGGAACGCTCCAATTAATTTTCCGAAACGTTCGATTCATTTCCTTTTCATCGACTTTTTGTACCTTCTTCAATTTCTCTCGCGGTAGCGAAACATTTCGAAAATTCATAAGTTTAATGACCCATCCATCTGTACCTTAATAAGTTTGACATGGGAGAATGAATTCGACAAAGCTGTTTTATTTCCATTCAACTTCCCATCTTCTTTACCCCCACCACCACCCCCTCCGTCTTCTGCTTTGCTTCGCTCGCCGAATATTCCTCGCGATGATGCCATATATTACGTCGAACACGTTCTTCACCGTCCACTACCTTTCATTCCATCACAGACGACTTTTTTGTTTTTGCTTCTTTTCAAGGTGTTCAACCACTGTTACAGTGCATTTTAGTCCTCAAAGTCGTGTGGACTATAAAAATCCGTAAAATGGAGGAACACACAAAAATTTTTGTTTTTACTCTTCTTGCTAAAAACAAGCGATCGTTCATTAGCACGTTCGTCTTTAGAGAAACATGGCTACCGTGACGGATTTAAATCGAAAGGTGGGATACCGGTTGTTGAAATTCTTTTAGTTCCATCTTCTTCTGGTTTTCCTCGTTGTTAAGCGGTGACGTCCTTGTTCTTGTCTCTCTTGGTCTAAACAACTACCACGACACAAGTGGTTTTCAGAAACGACTAAACCGGAAGAGACGCACCTGGTATTCGGCTGAACGTTAAATATGTTGGCTATGTTAGCCTCAAAGACAATGTTTTGATTTGCTGACTGACAGCCAAAACCTACTACTTTCAAAAGTAATGCACACATACCAAAACGATCCAGTGCCACCAAGAACTTAAGCTATAAGTTCTGCACAAATTAAGAATTGAAGTCATTCCATAAATAATGCACACTTTTACAAGCAACTCATTTCAAAAATATTGCACACTCGTTCGCTGAATTCGTTTCAAAAGTAATGCACACTTTTAGGAACAATTCGTTTCATAAATATTGCACACTGCTACGAGGAATTCGTTACAAAGGTAGTTCACATTTCTACAAGCACCTTATGTGCAACTCATTTCAAAAATATTGCACATTCGCTCGCTAAATTCGTTTCAATAGAACTGCACACTTCTGCTATCAAGTGATTTCATAAATATTGCACACTGTTGCGAGGAATTCATTTCAAAAGTAATGCACATCTTTAGGAACAATTCGTTTCATAAATATTGCACACTACTACGAGGAATTTGTTCCAAGGTAGTGCACACTTTATATTTTGCGACGAACTTATTTTTTTGTAAGTGTGCATTATTTATGAAACGAGTTGTTGATTATCAGGGTTCAGGCTCGTACCTCTTGTATTCGGTAAAATTCGCTGAGCTACTCGACTACTACCTGCGAGTATTTAAGAGTGCTGGGCATTAATTTGGAAATGAGGTCTTCGTGTGCAGTATTTATGAAATGAATTCGTCACATCAAGGTCTTATTATAAAAAAACTGGAAGTTATTTATGACTCGTTCAGTACTTGCAAAAGACAGTAAACACTGTTATGAAGGCGACTTGAGGGAAGTTTAAAGTCCTTGCGTTCGTTGTCGCATCACAAAAATTTGTTTTCGGCCCGCGAATGGGTCGTAAAAAATTCAAAAAAAAAATTTCCAGCAGCTCAGAGAATGTTAAATTATAACCCAGGTTCAGATAAACCTGAATTTTTAAAGACTAAGTCCAAAATCCGGTGTTAGAATGATTTAAAGAAATAATTTTAGGTTCGTACCACCACCCGAACCTCTCTCTCCTCTCCAGGAGTCAGCTCCCTTTAAATTTCCTTCACACTTTCGCATGAGATATGTCTTCTGGTTTGTTTTTGGGCGTTACCGCTCTTCGCCGAGCAGTCAAAAACACCTTTCTCCTCCTCCACTCCCCCCTCCCGCCCGACTACCATAACCTCGGACTGTTTCCGAACCTGAAATCCGACAAAAAATTTTTGACACAAATTTCATCGTAAAGAACACTTTAAATCCGCGATTAACGGTTATCCGTGTTTATAGAGCGGTTATCAAGTGTTGTTTCAGCAAATATAACAAGAATCCTCCTCGGTCTGGGAAAGGGATGCAGAATCATGTATCTCTATTTGACGGATGATTGGGTGGGAACAGAGTTGGAGGACCCTGAGTCAAATTTTTCAGGTTCGGTTGAAGAGAAAACCTAAAAGAAGCCGGAATGCGAGTCACGTAGGTCGAATCCTACCATCTCTCCTGTTGTCGAATTTTTATTTTCGTTGAAACACTCTTGAAGATAAATTTATTTCAAAAGTAATGCACACTTCCGGTAATAATTCACACTACAAACGATACACAAGTTTGGCGCTAAATCCACTTCATAAATAATGCACACTTTAACGTAGAAGTTATATGTCATAAACAATTCAGAGGTTATGAGTCACGAACTTACACTTCACAAAAGTGTGCAGGACTTATGAAATGAACACACAAAACTAGAAACTAAGAATGTATCGAACTATTGAGTTAATAACATTTGATCATACCATCTTGGTAAAAAAAGGGCACTTCCGGTACTCCTTTCACGACCGACTCGTTTCAAAAATAATGCACACTCGTAGGAGATAAGTCAATATGTCAAAAAGTGTGCATTATTTATGAAATGATTTCTTGTCAAAAGTGCGTCAAACTTATGAAATCAGTTTACCAAAAAAAATTTTTTTAAACAAAAGGTGTGCATCACTTTTGAAATGAATTCTTTGTATAAAAATAAAATCCCAACGACTGTGTGCATTATTTTTGAAATAAATTCACATTCAACGTGTGCAATATTTATGAGATAAACTTTAATTGAAAATAATTGCAATAATTATGAAATAGAAACCTTACAATTGTGCAAAATTTTTGGAGGAGATTCCTCTTAAATGTGTGCAATACTTTTGAAACTAATGGTAAGAGTGTGCAGTATTTATGGAATGAATTTCTCATGAAAGTGTGCATTACTTTTGAAATTGATTCGTCAAAGGAGTGCAGTATTTATGAAATTGCTTGGCCGCGAAACTGTGCACTACTTATGAAACCGATTCTTTGTAGGGTGTGCAGTATTTATGGAATAAATTCCTCGTAAAAGTGTGCATTAATCTTGAAACCGATTATTCCAAGGAATGTGCAATATTTATGAAATGGCTGGACCGTAAAACTGTGCATTACCTATGAAACCGATTCTTTGTGGGAGTGTGTAGGATTTATGGAATGAGTTTCTCATGAAGGTTTGTATTATTTATGAAACCGATTCTTCCAAGAAGTGTGCAATATTTATGAAATGGCTTGGCCGTGAAACTGTGCACTACTTATGAAACCGATTGTTTGTAGGAGTGTGCAGTAGTGTGCAGTATTTATGGAGTGAATCCTTGTAAACACTTACGAAAGACGTTCCTCGTGAGACTATGCACTATTTATGAGGTCAAATCTTCCCGGAAGTGTACACTCTTCACCGAGTAGAATCACTTCGACAGAAATCGACTTCCTTCTGTTAATCAGTTTCAGAGGAGCACAAACTTGGTCAAAGGACATAATCAAGCTTTTTGTATTCATCCGATGATCAAAAAGATTTTTTTTTATGACATAAAAACGAGTGCGAACGTGTCGGAGCATACACTCTCTCGTTCGCCTACTTTATGTTAAAGCCCAGATCGGAAATCCTCGTCCTTGTCCGACCTACATCCTCGGTCTACTTCCCAACCTACAGCTTCCTCTGGACCACTTCATCTCGTGTGAAATCTTATTAATTAACCCACGACCGTGGAATAATCCGTTAATCTAGAAACAATAAGGGGCCCTTCCAAAGGTCATTGACCCCTGTCGGTGTTAGCAATCCTGAGTTTGGGCCTACCACCATCCTCCAAGTCCTTTTGGGTGAGTAAAACCGTTTTGAAGATACGCGAATTCGTGTTTATAGTGTTCACCAATTCCTCATGAAAGTGTGCATTACTTTTGGAACCGATTCTTTGTAAGAGTGTGCAGTATTTATGGAATGGATTGATCGTGAAAGTGTGCACTACTATTGAAACTAATTCCTGTTACGAGTGTGCAGTATTTATAGAAACAATTTCTCTTGAAGGTGTGCAATATTTTTGGAATGAGTTTCTCGTGAAAGTGTGCATTACTTTTGAAACTAATTCTTCGTAGGAGTGTGCAATATTTATGAAAGTCAAACTGTGCATTACTCATGAAACCGAGGCTTTGTAGGATTGTGCAGTATTTATGGAATGAATTTCCCATGAAGGTTTGCATTATTTATGAAACGAATTTCTCGTAAAAGTGTGCATTAATTTTGAAACCAATGCTTCTATGAAGTGTGCAGTATTTATGAAATGGCTTGGCTGTGAAACTGTGCATTATTTATGAAACCAATTGCTTGTAGGAATGTACAGTATTGATAGAACCGATTTCTACGGACGATGTGCATTATTTATGAAACGAATTCCTCGCAGAAGTGTGCAATATTTATGAAATGAATTTCTCGTGAAAGTGTGCGTTAGTTACGACATAAATTCCTGTCCAAATTGTGCGAAACTTATGAAATAAATCCTTAGTGACACCGACCGATTTTAGGTTTCTCTCAAAATCAGGCACAAAACCGACGAAGGAGAAGAGGAGGGGGGATGGTATCTGGTACAGTTAACTTTTATCCATCCTCCGAGACTTTTTTTTTTATTTTTATCTTCTCCAGTTAGACTCACTTAATTAATTATTAATTAAACAAGTTGCGCAATCATTCTGGAATGTGTGTGTTCAGGTTTTTTTCTTCTCGGTACCTTAACAGTTGACATCTGTTCCCTTGATTTTTCACACACGCGAGATATACTACCCATTTCAAATCCGGGCTCCGCATATGCTTAACATACGTGAGGCTCACGTCTCGAGATCTTCTTTCTCCTTCGGAACATTTACACGGAACAAAATGACCTTGTTTCGCGTTATACCTTTTAGAGCTTTTTATTTAAAGTCCTTAATTGATGAACTCGTTTCTTGTTATTGTGGAAACTTTGCCTTTTTTTTCTGTTTTGTTCTTTATCCAGTTCTTTATTATCTACTCCCTTTCCTTTTTCATCTACTTCTCGCCAGGTAATTAAGTACAGTTCTTTATATGAATTAGTCGCAATTTTGTGTGTTCCCGTACAGGTTTTTACATCCCAAATTGTTTTGCAAATTAAAGTCTTCTTGTGGGTCTTTGGTAACATTTTATAAATGTTTATAGACTCTTAAAGATACAGGTGAGTCTGTAATAGATAATATAATACGGAATTATCTATTGTGTACACTTGAGCAAAATTTAATTTTTAAAACGACAAAGTTTTTTCAAGAGAAAATTTTTTTTTGCTAGAAGTAGAACATTCAGATTCTGAAGTAGATAATGCATATTTTGTAGATAAATGATAGATAAATGTTTGTACAGGTTAGGTATCTAGTTCCTTTATAGACTTCGATGGGTTTATTCCTCCGGAAATAGTCCCCGTTTTAACCCATTTGTGTTGAAGTATTATAGAACTCAGAATTACAGATGAACCAGAATCATTACTAGATAATTTAAAATTAAATTATCTGTTGTAAAATTATGTACTAAATTCAAAATACCTTTTTTGGTACGAAAAATATTTCCTTCAAACAAATTCTTTTGTTAACAGTAGAATATTCTCAGTCTATTAGGTAGATAATACATATCATCTAAATAAATGATAGATAAATTTGTCTGACCAAGAGGTATAGCTTCAAATTAAGAAATTTTTTGGGGGTTTTGTGAGTTAATTCCCTGGGAGTCTATGGGTTTGTTTATTTTATAAATGTTTACAGATGCTACACACAGTACAGACTTTTAGAGATTCTGGTGAGTCTATGATAGATAATATAATACGAAATTATCTATTGGTTAGACCTGGACAGAGTTTAATATTTAGAGTGAAAATTTTTTTTTCCTGGAAGAGAATTTATCTACTACAAGTAGAAGATAGTCAAATTCTCAAGTAGATACATTCGTATCGACATTTCGTAGATAAATGTTTGTACAGGTTAATTATCTAGTTCCTTTATAGACTTCGGTGGGTTTGTTCTCTTGAATGTAATACCTGTTTTAACCCATTTTTGTGTTGAAATACTACAGAAATCAGAGTCATGAATCTGATTCATTACTAGATAATATGATTAGACAAATATGAACTAGATAATGGAATTATCTATTGCAAGATTATGTATTAAATGCAAGATTTATTTTTGGTGGGGAAAATATTTCTTTTGACAGGTTTTCAGGTTACGTGTGGAATATTTTTAGTGTATAAAGTAGATAGTGCATATCAGCCAGATAAAGAACAGATAAATTTATCTGACCAAAAGGAAAAGTCTTAAATTGTGAAATTCTTTCTTGGGTTTCGATGAGTTAATTCGCTGGGAGTCGCTAAGACGTTTTGTTTGTCTTTTGTGTTGCGTGGAATTCTAGAGAACCTTCAACCAGGTTGAAGTGTCTGGTTTCCTCAGCTGTTAGCCATTCTTGACGTCTTGTATGTTTCTGACAGCTTCTAGGAGTGTTTACCAGACTATCATACTTGAACCACATGTCCGCCATTTTGTCTCTCTAAAATCCAGACGTCTGGTATCCAACCAAACGGTATCAAAATGGTTAAGAACTTTCCACACCCGTGAACGAAAATAAATTTGGTGGGAAACATTGAACGAATTAAAGGCCCCCCAAAGGGAAAATCAGGGCCCCCATAGTTCTCATCATTCTATACTAGGAAGTAGGACAGGCACTTAGTTTCAATTTGTATGCAAATCGATGGCACGGCACGAAAGACGTCGAGTACGGACCTAAAGCGCGATTACACGGGTCAACAAGAAAATCCTCGACGGAACGATAACAGGAATAAATTTATGTTTTCTTCTGGTTATTAACTTTATCAAGCGTTAAATAGTCGACACGATGTGTTACATAACATGTTACAACATGTCCGATCATAATAAACGACAAAGTGATCGCTTTTCCTTTCGCTATATACGATTTTTGTATACCGGAAACGACACCCAAAATTCTCAAACGCTAACACCGACCAGTGTTAGTCACACAAAGTCAACGTCCATATTGGTATCAAGCCGACTAACCACACATGTTTAGACACTTTATCAACTTGCGGTTCACCAAAAAAAACGAAAATTTCGAAAACCTCAAAGAAAAGTGTCAAAGCCGCCAAATAATGTGGACGACGTGTACGACGACATTCACATCCTGATACCTGTTTCTTTTCAGTTTTGAATTAGGCGAATAATTGCGTTCGTCAAGGTCATCGAACGTCAGCAAAATAAAAATGTCAAAAATTTTTGTGTGTTGGTCATTGGTGGCTTCATCTTGCGGCGAAGCTAGTTTTTCGGTAAATGTCCCTTCCGACATTTTTTTGTTTTATGTCCTCGTCTTCTCAACTTTCATTCTTTCTTTTGGATTATTTATTGCTGTAATAAATTAATAACTGCATAAAAATTTTAATGAAAAGAAAGAAGAAGACGAAGAAGAATCCGACGCAGAAATGTTTTAATTTGAAAATTTCCCCGACGTGGAACCAGTTGCGAGAATGACCGGACAAGGGACGACATTTAAAAAAAAATTTTTTTGACTTTTTTTTGATTTATGACACGACGTCTTCTTGTCCACAGCCTTGTAGATTAATGCTTATTTTCTTGTCTTAATTAAATCCTTTTTACGAGTCTTTGTCGAATGAACCCCCCAAAGTTAGCTCGAGAGAATGTTTGGTGTTCCATTTCCAACACACAAACCCGGTCTTCTTGGATCTCCAAACCACGCGATGTTGAGTTTTGTGATTTTGCTGACTGTTACTGTTAACGTTACTGATGTTATTCTTTTCTGACTGTTACTCAAAGTCAAATTTTTGGAACAGTAAGAAAATTTCCTCACACCTCGTTCAAATCGCTGAAATCTAAAGCCGGGACAGGACTACACCACTGAAGATGGCTCTACGCCTCAAGGCAGGCGAGACCTTTACAGAAGGCCTCAATTCTCACCTCTAAGAGTTTCTATTTCATAAATAATGCACACTTCTTTGGTCTTGCTCGTTTTTCAATTAATAATTCCAATCTTGGTCTTGTTTTATGCAGTGTTTGCTGTTTAAACGTTAAAAATATGGACGTAGCTAAAGTCCTCTCACTTCTTTCAAGGGGTGCTCATTTCATAAATAATGCACATTTATTTATTTATATCTGCAAATTTGTTGGTCTTGGCCAGATATTTATTTATTTTCGATTGAGATTTCTTTTTATGCGTTTTATTACTCGTGTGTGTAAAAATACAAAACCTAACACAACCCAAATAACTCCTGCATCTTTCATAATTAATGCACACTTCCTGAGGGCATTCGTTTCATAAATAATGCACATTTATATATATAATAAATATTCGCAGGTACTTTCGTTTACCTCACTTATTTCTTTAAAATCAATTCACGTCTCCTTTTGTGCCTCAAAAAAATTATAAAACCTAACGCAAACCAAATAACTCGTATTTCTTTCATAAATAATGCACACTTTTAAAGGATATTTATTTCATAAATATTGCACACTTATTTATATGTATATTTAAAATTTTTCGTCTTTGCCAGCTTATTTATTTTAATTCATCTAAGATCTTTTATACGCGTTTTATGTTTTGTGAGCGTAAAAAAATTATAAAACCCAACACAACCCAAATAACTCGTATTTCTTTCATAAATGGTGCACACTTTTAGAGGACGTTTCATAAGTAATGCACATTCATTCATATATATTTTAAAGATTATTTCGACTTGTTCACTTATTTATTTCCCTTCAACCGAGGTCTCCTTTTGTGCGTCTAAAAATTATAAATAAGATAACCCAAATAACCCTGTTTCTTCCATAAATAATGCACACTTTTAGAGGGTATTCATTTCATAAATAATGCGCATTTAGTTGTAGGCTATACATTATGGATTTCTTTCGTCTTGCTTATTTATTTCATTCCAAACGTGGTCTCCTTTAGTGCATGTGAAAATTACAAAACCTAACGCAACCCAAATAACTCGTATTTCTTTCATAAATAATGCACACTTTCGAAGGGTGTTCGTTTCATAAATACTGCACATTTATTTGTATATTTTCGCAGATTTTTTTGACGTGCCCACATATTTATTTAATTTAATCGAGGTCTCCTTTTATGCGTTTTATTATTTGTCCGTCAAAAAAATTACAAAACCTAACACAACCCAAATAACTCCCCCCATCTTTCATAAATAATGCACACTGAGTATCTACAATTTGAGGAGAAAAAAGGGAAGAAAGAGCTACGACTTCATGTTTGTCATATCCTCTTCCTTCCTCTCAAACACATCCTCTCATCTTCCTCTCCAAAAATCCTCACAAACCATAAACACTTCAAGTTCTGGGAAAATCAATCTCACGTTTCAAACCCTTAACTTGCTCCCCCCAAAAACTAGGAATAATAAATAAATAAATAAAAATCTCCAAAAATTATGTAAACAAATTTTCGACAACATTATCCTTCCAAAGAAGAATAGTCAAGGTCGATGAGGAGGAGGAGGAGGAGAAAGGGAAACCGCAAAACGACGAAACCAAAATAAGAAAAATCGGTAAGACAACCACTAAAGAGTCCATTCTTCGACATAACACATCAAGTCCTCCTCCTTGTCCTCTCCCACCCGTCCTCCCTTAAAGAAAGAAACTACAAGAGGCCGTGACGGACAAAAATTATTATATTTTTCGGGGTCCTTGGCAAGGTCTTCGGCTAAACACAGGGCCGATGAACCGATAAGCAAGTTACAAGAGAACAAGAGAGAGA
Source organism: Columbicola columbae (assembly GCA_016920875.1). Taxonomy (NCBI): domain Eukaryota; kingdom Metazoa; phylum Arthropoda; class Insecta; order Psocodea; family Philopteridae; genus Columbicola; species Columbicola columbae. Next base: position 9,148,100 of record JADMLL010000009.1, on the reverse strand, counting down.
GAGAGAGACAGAAAAAATTTTTTTTTTATATTTCATGTAACGAATCATAAAACACACAATCCAAAAAACGAAGAAAAAAAAAATTCGGCCTTGAAAGTGAACTTCAAAGTCTGGTGAAGAACCTTGTCGACAGGTACCCATTGAATTTTATTTAATAAATAAATAAATAAGTAAGTAAAGAAAGAAAAATTATGTTGGAGCTCGACATTAGTTTCTCAAACAGGTAAAAAGGAAAAATCTTTTTGGCGTTTCGGAAAAGGACTTCAAGGTGTTCGGCACGTTGATGAGGTGGCTAATGAACAAATTATGCTAATCCACTTAATAAAAGTCTTTTCCCTCAAGATTTAAAATGGCAGGAAAGAAATAAGCTTTTGCGGTATTTCCCTTTCTACCAACTTTTCCCTCGCTACGATATTCGGCAATTATTCCCGTGAGATTGGACTGATCCAACCTCTTCTGACATTTCCTGCTACTGAACTCGTCATGTCAACAAACCTAGATTTGCTTTTTTACTCGTTTCATCTTTTTTTTCTAAATGAATAGGTTTGTTGAGCCTTTCCTCCTCCTCCCTCCATCCTCCTTCCATTCCTTCCACCTGTACCACCGTAACTGTGAAAACTTGATCCGTGAGTTGAGTCACTGCGCTCCTTATGTCTTGGCACTGTTAACTTGTTGACGTAGTTCTGACTACCTTCCCATCTTGAGAAGGACTCAAACCGGTGGTCTTGAAAGAGATAGATTACTAAGACACTTTCCAGACCTACACCATCATGGAGGACTTAGCAAAAGTTTGAGAAGGTTGTGTGACCAAACCTAAGATGAATGTTCTAGGCAAGGACTTAGGAAGACAATACAGAATGATGAACACAACATCAAAGATAGTGACGACAAGGAACAAACTAACACCACCCCCAAAAAACGGTTACAACCACCAAACTCAGAAATCTAAATCTTACGCCCCACCCCCAAACTCAAACTGCGGCCCACGAAGCTCTAATGAGTGGCCCAGTTACCAGTGAAAATTTGTGAAAGGTCGATGGCTCATTGTTAAGTCTGAACTACAGTGCCTGACCAGTACGAAAATTTTCGGGCCTGTGCTCAGAAACTGCTGACACTTTTTGCCTCAATTTATGTCTATGAGGCAATATACAGAAAATACATACAGAAACAGACTGACAGATGTACATACAGATGATGCCCTGAGGGTGGACTGTATAAGTCGAAAGCCGGACTTGTAAGTCGTGTGGCCCAGTCGCAATGGTCACAATGGAAATTTGGGCCGGGAAGGAAAAAACTTGAGTACCAAGGTTTTAGACTATTCCACTGTCTACATTAAAAGATCCTCAATTAACAGACACAGCTTAAAAACAAACCCAGAGAGATGTACCTAATTAAAAAGAGACAGAGGGAGAGACAGTAAACTACACCCAGAACGCTGAACCAGGTACAGAATCAAGATGAATAGCGTTATTCAAACAAAAATTTTTCGGTTTTGCTGACAGAGATTCTGATTCAGATTAAAAATACGCCCCATTTTGTTTTTAAACACGACTCCAGCTTATTGAAAACCATAAATCAAACAAAAGAAAGCGTTTATGATAAAAACACGACAGGATTTAGGCCATCGCGGATCTCAAATTCTTCACACGAGATTTTGGTAGTCCGAAAGGGGGCGTGACGCATTTAACGAAATATTTGATGTACGACCTTGGTTCTGTAAACAATCGCTTCGAAATCTGAATTAATCGTTCGTCCAAAGAACTACCAATTTCATTATCTACCGAATTAATTACGAGATCGTGAGGTAGCGGTCAAATTATTCAAGATTTTTCCTGTTGGCTGGAAACATGTCCACCCGAGTATGAGTGGGTGGATGCTGAAGGAAAGGAATCGTGTGCATTGGGCTTTATTCAATTATCTGGTCGTTTTAGCTGGAAGTAAGATAAACAAGAGAGATGGTTAGAAGATGTAAAGCCGGCCCGAAGATAGTTTCGGAACTTCGTGCTCTGCTTCTGTCCATCGAAGGATTTTCTTCGTTTCGACTGCCTCGGGTTATTTTTCTGGCAAATTTTCCTTCCCCCCATCGTGTTCGTGGAGTTAGCTCGGATGATATGTCGCCCTTGTGAATATTACCATCACGATCGATTCTTATCTTAGCCACAGGTTACGATTTGGCCACATCAGACGTCTTGCAAAAATTTTGTTTACCGAACGGTTTCTCCACGGTTGATAGGATCTGAACACCGAAAAGTTTCACAACACTCGCCATTCAGGTTCGAACGTTTGGAATTTAATTGACTCCATGTTCCTCGTGTCCACATCCGTACGTCCTTTATATGTGTTATCGGATTTTGTTTTTTGTTTTCGGTTCCGTTTCGAGTCGTGTAACTCATTTGCAAATCAAAACGACTTAACGGGAATCGGGCCCAACAATAACGAACCCTATCCCTACCCCCGGCCTCCTCCTCCTCCTACCTTCCAAAATTCGGCTACGTGAAGAAAATGGTACCTGAAGCCTCGGAGGCTTGGCCAATGAGGATCCGACAACCATTTCCACGACGTGAATATTCATATCGATCGATTTGAAGGAGGAAAAAGGTTTTTTTGTGTTCCGTTCGGCTTTGTTCCGAGAAGAGAACAACACCCTGATGGAAATTAAAAAATTACAAAACTCCGAAAAAGAATATTTACGAATTATTTACGCATTTCTATCGGAGAGGACGTGATGTTTAAAAGAAAGCTCGTATTCGATTAAAAAGCACTAAACCGTAACTGAGAGAGAGAGAGAGAGAGAGGAAAGACATTTCCAGTGGAAGCACGAATCAGCTCGATGATATCTCCGAGTAATTATTGTAGTGAAGGCCCACGTAGGCCTCCCGAGGCTAATAATTTCTCTTGGTTTTGTTGTAATTGGTTATCTAACATTTTTGCAAAACAAATATACTGTTCTCCACGCCAGCCTCCCCCCCGCCCACCGCCTTTTTGAGGTATTTTGGCTTTTTCGTAAAGTACATACACGACCGTGAATTTTATCAAAACACGAATCTGTAGGTTGTGGGTACTAAACAATCGCTTTAAAGAACTTGCTACGACGACCCAGGTTGGGGTGATAATTCCCAGGTGCTGTAACCGGGAGTAGTCGACCTTATTAACATAATTTTGTAGTTGTTGTCATCCAGGTACGCATTATTTTCCTTTTATTGTCACCCTTTACTACTTCCTTTGGAGAATTTTTTACTTTGGTCCATCCATCTCTTTCTCAGTCGGCTTCTCTTCCTCTTTTTAGAGTCTGAGTGCATCCTTCCTTTAAGCAGGATTAGGTTTCCTGTTGTTTGTCGATATCATTTCCCTGATGTCAGTGGTTTTGCTACCATAATCCACACACCCAACTGATTTTATGAAATTGACTCTTCTCCTAGCTACCATTTGTTCCCTCTTCTACCAAAACTCTTGGCACATCTCATACTAGTTCTAGTTCTAGTTTTTCAGGAGCTTAGAGTATCGACTTTCTGAGTTGGGTTGGGTTTCCAGCTGAATGGGAGAAGCTGAGACCCTTTTTGGTCATATTAGTTTCTTTTGTCTGACTATTCTTGTCCTTGTCATCAACTTTGATACTATTTCCGCCAATGGTTTTGCTACCATTATTCAAATACCTGTAGTTTGATATATCTGACTGTTCTACCAACTCCCATTATCTCTCTCCACTCTTCTACCAAAACTCTTCACGAATCTCATACCAACACTAAGTTGTCAGAATTTTCGTTCCACATTTATAACTGTTTCAGAGGATTTCTGAGTTGTAACCCTTTTTGGTGGTATTAGTTCGGTTTGTTAGTTCTTTCTACCTGTCATCAATCTTGTGTTTATGATTTTGTACTACCTTCTTACTTCCTCTCCTATTCTGTTGCTTTATCGTTGTCCTCTCTAAGATCTAAATTCAGTTTCGGTTTAGATTGATGAAGACCACCACCAACTCTCCGTTCTTCACGACTCTAAGTAACCCATTTCAATACTACTTCCCAAACCATAACAGTCAACTTCCAAACAATCATCTGGGTGGTTATAGATAAACCTTCAAACTCACTTCGTCATACACAGACCTCCTTCTTCGAATTCATGCAGGCCAACAGGCCCAACGTGTCTCACCCACTTTCCCACTACCTCAGACCAATTCAAAACCTCATCGACAACTACCTATGTCTTCGAGTTGCGTCATCCAACTTCCCTCACATGGAGTAACACCCAAAACAGCAATTAACACGTGATTAATAAAGAAAATTAATTTCGGGAAATAAGTTCCACGACCTTCCTCCGCCATTTTTCTTTTCTATTATTAAATCCAATAATTCAAAACGGAAAGAGATAAATAATTTATATGAATATTCTAGATTTTTATTATACTGAGATTTTCTTATTGAGATATCCAATAATATTCCTTTCCGACGGTTAAATGAATCAATTTTTTAGGTTCCGCCTTCTTCCGTACGTGAGATTTGAACTTTTGATTATAATTTATTCCGAGTCGAGTTTTTCTTTCTTTCCCTTTATCTATCTACCTATCTTTCTTTCTTTTCTGCAAGAGATTAACAGTTAAGTCATTTTTACGCGACCCAGAATATTTCATACATATATATAATAAGTTACATGGTGAATATAATGAGGAGAAGATAACGTGTGATCACTTAAAACCACGCCTCCTCTCACATGTAACAAATTCTCTATTTAAATCCTTTCATTTTAAATATATAATATAATATATATTAGGCCTACCGGAAATTTTCGTCTGGATAATTTTACAGTAAGTTAAAAGACGTTTGATCGTATTTGGCTGTCTCTTGAATGTATGCAGGTATTAATATACAGTGTGGGCCTGTGAATCTCTACTGTGACAGTTGGCGAAAAAATTTTTTTTGACAATTGGTCGGTTGCAATGAGGACTTGAAGCTATACCAATCAGACAAATTTATCTGTTTTTTATCTAGCTGATAGGCTTTATCTATATTATGGACTAGAACCTGACTAAAGAATCTGTTTGAAGCATCACCACCATTTTCACGCTAAAAATCAAATCCCCACTTACTACATAATTTTACAATAGATAATTTAATTTATTGTTATCTAGTGATTATTCCGGTTTATTGTAACCCTGAGTTCTATGAAACTAAACACATAAGTGGGTTAAAATATCGCAGAATTACTTCTAAGGGAACGAACCCATCGAATCCATGAAGGAACTAGATAATTAACCTATACAAACCCTTATCTCTGATTTATATACAAATTTTGCATTATCTACTTCAGAATATGAATTTTTACTTGTAGCACCACAATTCTCTCTCGAAAAAAAACTTTGTCGTTCTTAAAAATAAATTTTGCATGTGTCTGAACGATAGGTAATTCCGTTTTATATTATCTACCACAGACTCATCAGCATCTCTAAAAGTCTATAAACATTATTAGGTAAACCAAACAACCTAGAGACTTCCAGGGAATTAACTCACCAAAACCTCAAAAAAATTTCATAATTTGAAGCTATTTCCTTGGACAGACAAATTTATCTATCATTTATCTAGCTGATATTTATTGTCTACTTCATAGACTGAAAATATTTCACATGTAACTAAAGAATCTGCTTGAAGGAAATATTTTTCGCAGCCAAAATTAAGTCTTTCACTTAGCACATAATTTTACAATAGATAATTTCATTTTGTATTATCTAGTAATGATTCCGGTTCATCTGTAACTCTGAGTTCTATGATGCTAAACACACAAGGAAAATTACTTCCAATTATATAAACCCATCGAAATCTATAAGGAACTAGAAAAATAACCTGTACAACATTTATCTATCATTTATCTATGAAATGAGCATTATCTACTTCAGAATTTGAATATGTTCTACTTGTAGCAGAGAAATTCTCTTCCGGAAAAAAATTTTCGTTCATACACACTCTGGTAAAAAAATTCATTTCAAAAATACTGCACATTTCCTAGAGGAGGTTATTTCATAAATAATGCACACTCTTATAAGAAATTCCATTTTAATATTATTGCATATTTCCAAGAGGAGCTTATTTCAAAAGTACTGCACAGATCGATCATGAAGTTGGCGGTGAATGAGTATGATTCATCTGTCATCCACAGCCTTGTCTCATAATAAAGAGGAACGATCCCCATGGGAAGTAAATCACAGTTTCAAGACATTTTCGTTTCATAGGTTTGAGTGAATGTTTTATAGGACACTCATTTCATAAATATTGCACACTCGTACAAGGACTTGGTTTCAAGACGAAGACAGACCAACAGACAGGCAGACAGTGTTTGTATTTATTTATCGCACACTTTCATAACTTTGTTCTCCTTCGTTTCTATTCAAAGCAATTTCCAAACGTGACATGGGAAAAAAATTATTTTCAATTCCTACCTCCGCCACTGATAAGCCATAAGCTTATAAATCCTGGCTCATGTTGAGATTGACAAGCTCTATTTTTCAGTCAATAATTTATTAAACTATTCGGCGTTCCATTCGTTCCATCGTCAAAACCAATTCATAAAATCAAAAACTATAATAAAAAAAAATTTATCGAACCTCAGTATAAGTCTTATAATATATTATTATAATTGTTTCGTGTAATAATATTAATGGGGAGTTGAGTTATGATCCTGGTACACCAGAAAATAGGATTAAAATTTGTTTTGAAGGAAGGCAAAACCACGAGATTACGACTCACTCGGACTCACCAAATCTCTTGTTCATTTACCGCAGGTTTGCCAACATTACAAACATGGCCGCCGCCGTTATTTTTACTTAATTTTTAATTAATTCCTCTGAGTCGTGATTAATTATGTTTGTTAGATTTCCAGGAAATTTTTTTTTTCGGAAACTTGAATTTGAATGAGTTTGATTTGCCCCGTGGGTTTGGTGTCGTAGGGTTTCGAACAGGGGTGGCCAATCTAAATGATGGAAATGAATCATGAGTCCGTGGTCGGCGTATAAAATTATATATCCCCTTACTCTGAACGCGGGATTTTTCTTTTAATAATATAATCGAGGAATGCGTGTCTAAAGCACATACCTTCAATATCTATACCTTTCGTCAAGGTTTTTGTTCTGTTTTTATACTGAATATACATGTTACGAACAATGGCGGTAACAAAAACCTTTTAATTTTGTTCTGAAGAGGTGAATTCAATAAAATCGCACAACCCGCTGGTCGGCATTGTTAATATATTCATAATCGCGTAAAAAAAGTTTTCAATTTAAAAATAAACTTGTATAGCGGGAGGTCTATGGCGTAGTGGTTAACCAGACTAAGGTGTTATAGTTGCGAATTCACATCCACCTCCCGCATCCTGTTATACTCAAAAAAGGGTAGAAAGCTCAAGTATAACTATATTAATCTCCTTTCCCTCTGACTCTTCAACAGCTGAAAGAAACTTGACCGAAGAAGGCTCCTGAGAATACAACAGGAATAAGCAACAGCATCTTAGTCGAGTACATGTGTTCCTCTGTCCCTCTCCCTGTGTCTCTAAAGTCTGCAATATTCACGGAATGTTTTCATAAAATTGTGTGCAATATTTTTGAAATGAACCGTAGATAAAATTGAACAAACGATTACGAAATAGAATTCCCACAAGAGTGTGCAATATTTATGAAAATAGTTTCATCTAAACTGTGTAATATTTATGAAATGAAATCCTTTCAAGAGTCAGCAACATTCCTAAACTTCAAACGAAATTGTGCAAGAATTATGAAACAGACTCTATACGAGCGTAATAACTCTGAAATGCATTCCTTATGAGAGTGTGCAATATTTATGAAATGAACTTGGGAGGTGTGTGGTGTAGTGGTTAACCAGACTAAGTTATAGTCGCAAGTTCTAATCCTCCTCCCGTATCCTGTTGTACTCAAAAAAGGATGGAAACTCAACTACAACTATATTATCTCTGACTCTTCGACAGCAGTAAAGCGACTGTTACAAAATTTGACCAAAGAAGGCTCCTGAGAGTACAACTGTTACAGTAGGGAATAAGTAACAGAATCATAGTCAACTACTGAAAGTACTCGAAAGTCAAGTACTGTTCCCTCTAAAGTGTGCAATATTTACGGAATGCTTTCATAAAACTGTGTGCAATACTTTTGAAATGAACCGTAGATAAAATTGTACAACAACTACAAAATAGAATTCCTACAAGAGTGTGCAATATTTATGAAATTAAATCCTTTCAAGAGTCAGCAATATTTCTCAACTAAACTTCATACGAAATTGTGCAAGAATAATGAAACAAACTCTGAAATGCATTCCCTATGAGAGTGTGCAATATTTATGAAATGAACTTGAGAGGTGTGTGGTGTAGTGGTTAAGTGCCAGACTAAGCCGGGTTCAAATCCTCCTCCCGTATCTTGTTATACACCCAAGAAAGCTGAAAGCTTAAAACTCAACTACAACTATAACTATTTACGAAGAGAAGTCTCCATAAGAGTGTGCAGGATTTATGAAAGACAATCAGTTCTATTCTCTCCACTTCCAAATTTGAAATAATTCCAAAAATTTAGGCTGGTTTGATACTAATTTGAGATACGAAAAAAATTCTAACAGACTATACGAAAATGCGTAATAACTCTGAAATGCATTCCTTATAAGAGTGTGCAATATTTATGAAATGAACTTGGGAGTTGTGTGGCGTAGTGGTTAAAGTGTCAGATACTAAGAAGCTATAGTCGCGAGTTCAAATCCTCCTCCCTATACTCAAAAAATGGTTTTCTCGACGCTACAGATTTTCCCCGGCTTTTTAGATTTTTTAGAACTTCCTGCTGGCACCATACCCACCCCCAGATTCGACATCTCCTCAAAACTTTCGACGCGAACACTCAATTCAAATAACACTTCGTATGGGGCACAGTTAGTCCGTTTCTTGAGGGCGTTTTAGGCCAACAACCCCATTAACAAGACTAATTTCTATCATTTCCGACTGGTGTTGTTCGTATCTGAGTTATCCATTCTATCAACCGGTATTTGTGTCATTGTGGTAGGTCATCCGAACGGTGGATTTATTACCTGTTGCGGTTACAAATGTAAATTTTTAATGGAAATTCGGCTTCTCGATAATTACAGCGACATGAGATACTCATAAAAATTTTTGGGATAACACTCCGCGTTTCTTCTTTTACTGATACTAAACGAGTTCGATAGACCCACGCAAAAGTGCAAGATTAAGGCGCGTTCGCAAAAATAACAGTATTCGAAATTCGCATAAAAAAAATTTTTTTTTAATTTAATTTTTGATAGAAGCCTTGAACCTTCTAATCTAGGGGTGGCCAACCTGTTTTCAATAATTCTTCCAACTGATGATTCATCGCGATTTTAGGTTTTTGATTTGCGCGAAGAAACCAGAAACTAAAGACATTTGGGGGGAGTTCCATTAAGATTAAGAAAGCTTGTGCAGGATTTTGAAATGAATTCATGTCAAAAGTGTGCAATATTTTTGAAATAAACAGCCCATTGAAGTGTGCAGTATTTATGAAACTATTTTATCTTGAGACTGTGCAATACTTATGAAATGGATTCAAGTTATAAGTGTGCAATATTTTTGAAATTAATTCTATATAACATTGTGCAATATTTATGAAATGAATTCACTTTAAAAGTGTGTATTATTTTTGAAATAAACAGCCCATTAAAGTGTGCAGTATTTATGAAAGAAATTCACATCCAAATGGCGCAGGAATTTATTGACGCATTACTCTTAGAAGTGTGCAGTACAAATGAAATGATTTTAAGAATAAATGTGCATTACTTATGGAATAAATTCGTGACAATAGTGTGCAATATTTTTGAAATGAATTCACGTTAAAAGTGTGCAATATTTTTGAAATAAACAACCCATTAAAGTGTGCACTATTTATGTAATGAATTTACCTTGAGAGTGTGCAATATTTAGGAAATGAATACTTCTTTAAAGTGTGCAGTATTTATGAAAGAAATTCACATTCAAATGGCCCAAAATTTACTGAACACATTACTCTTAAAAGTATGCAAATCAAATGAAATGAATTCCCATTAAAATTGTGCAATATTTATGAAATGAATTTAAGTTATAAGTGTGCAGTATTTATGGAATGAATTCGTATATTATGAAATGAATTTTTTGTGCAATAATACAATGAATTCGTAATAAGAGTGTGCAATATTTTTGAAATAAATTCACATTAAAGTGTGCAGTATTTATGAAATAAATTTATCTTGAGGGTGTTTAATACTTATGAAATGAATACTTGATTAAAATGTGTAATTCACAAAGTGTGCAATATTTATGAAATCACAAGAGAGATAAATAGGCCACCTGCCAACGAATTATCGAATCGGCTTCAAACCAGAATCTGGCAAAGTTACAACCCGGAAATGACGTCTCAATTGGCTCAATATCATCTTCTCTTTGCTGATTTGTTCAGAAATGGTTTTTCACGAATCAATCGATGGAATGAAAGACTCAGTCACCGCCATCACCAACCTGACAAAAACTCGTTTTCGAACAGAGGCCGTCGATTTGCATCACAATGTTTGTTCTGCTATTGTCTCGTCTTGTCTTTCATGTCCTGGAAGGTTTTCTTTGTAAATGGATTTTGAAATATTTTCACGTTTCTCGTAGCCGTCATGTCCAGAAGTCACTGCCATCAGGTTTACCACTTGACTTCTTCCAACCTCACTTCCCAGGTCTCTGGTTTATGGTTTTGGGAATAAAATTCAAAATGCGTGTAAATTGTTGTTATTGTTGATGATTAGTTTAATTGCTCTCTCATTAATTATGTTTACGTGGGGAACGTAATTAACGAGACACGTGCCTGACGTGTCAAAAGCAGGTTGTTGCTCTGACTGCTGAGTGAGGGAGAAGGATGTGCGGCGTCCCAGAAATGAAAGACAAACCTACAACTAGCCTCCGGGGGAAAGTTAATTAGCATAAAAAGGTTATCATCTCTTCGCAGAGAGCCTTGGATTTGGTTCGTGGATTATCGAAAACGGTTTTGACCCGCTGACCGAGGTCAACCCTCATGACACGTCTTACCGTTAGCCCATTGACTCAGGTCCATTGTTCTAGGCACGAAATGCTTTTCTTCTTCTTCTTCTTCTTCGTCTTGTTTTTGTTTTATTTGCATTTCAAGAGGCTCATCTCGCATTTATCTGCGTCCCGTGCATGTGGATGTCAACATGGTTTCCTTCATTCTTTCGCGGTTATGTTAATTAGACATCCTTTTTAAGTCTGAACTTATGCGGCCATTTTTCTTTCGACCTAGGATTGTTCGCTTTTTAGAACGTGTGTTTTGTGATGTCAGATTGTTGTTTGGGTGTAGTAGCTGGGTCATAGGAATTCCTTTCCTCCTTCCGGTTTGGGTTTTGAAGCGACTTCTAAGCTCGCTTCATGACCTCCAGTACTGTGTCGAAAGTGTTGTGGGTTCGTTCCTCGTTGTCCTTAGCTGTTGTTTTAGATTTTGAGTGGGATTGGTAAGCCAAAGAAAAGTGAGAACAAGAGAAACAAGTTCAAAAACCAAAACCACGCTTGAAGTCAACCAAAAGTCATTTCAAAAGTAATGCACACGTATAAGATCAATTCTTTCTTCCCTAACCTATACACTTTCATCTTTGATAAGCAGTGAAAACCGTCAGCAATAACTTATTCAGTAAATAAAGAACGCGCTTCAACTTCTAAGAAAATTTCCTGCACAAATTCAACTTCAATTTATTTCATAAATAATGCACACTTTCATCCACAACTCATTTCATAAGTAAAGCTAAAGCACAGCCGTCAACCGAAGACCTCTTCACATGCACCCCACATTTTCCAAGAATTCATAAATCTTGCACACTACTGACCAATTCATTACATAAATATTCAAAACCTTTTATTAACCATTCATTTCATAAATACTGCACAATCTTATGAATAATTTGCTTGGAAATCAATGCCCCTCCCCCTTGAGAATTACACAAATTTGAGGAAAATTTATTTCATAAATACTGCACGCTTTTATAAATAATTAATTTCTTCATGAATGATGTCTTAAGACATATTCATTTCATAAATACTGCACAGATTGCATTACAGAATACGTCTCTTAAATAACGAACAGTTATTGTTACGTGAATCATCTTTCTATGAATTGTTTCATATTATGAAAACTTTAGACAAGATAATAATTTGAGTATAATTAGATAATTAATATTTTATTTATATAATAAAAAGTCTTGTGAGATTAAGTTTGTTCTACAAAATATAACACAAGTCGACTTATAGTAATATAGATAATTTTATGTTCTATAGATAAATAATTATTGCAGCAAGACACTTCAGACCCAGATAAATGTTTCTTTTCGACTCTGAATAAAATTCGAAATTGTTTATCGTTGTAGACACGTGTGCAAAATTTATGAAATAAATCTCTTATAAGAGTGTTCAATATTTATGAAATGAATTCACGTTACAAAGTGTGCAATACTTTTGAAATGAATTCGTTACAACAGTGTGCAATACTTTTGAAATGAATTTTTAAAAGTGTGCAATTTTTGAAATGAATTCGTTACAACAGTGTGCAATACTTTTGAAATGAATTCGTTACAACAGTGTGCAATATTTATGAAATGAATTCGTTACAACAGTGTGCAATACTTTTGAAATGAATACTCCATTAAAGTGTGCAGTATTTATGAAAGAAATTCACACAAATTGGGTAGAATATATTGAACGCATTCCTCTTAAAATTGTGCAATATTTATGAAATCAATTTTCCTTAAAAGTGAGCCAATATTTGTAAAATGAATACTCCATCAAAGTGTGCAGTATTTATGAAAGAAATTCACATGCAAATTGTGCAGCACTTTTTCTACGGATTCCCCTTAAACGTGTGCAATATTTCTGAAATGAATTTCATACAAAAGTGTGCTATATCTATGCACAAACACACACTCAATATATACAGTATCATATAAATATATAAACAATGAATGAGTTTGAGTAGATTATCTGATGAGCGTGGACGTCACACACCAACCGTCCGTCCACGCAACCGTCACCAGATCATCTTCGCGTGAATCCATCCTAACATTAGAACGATTGAGAACGTCGACGAAGCCCACTTATACTCTCAATACTTCGTCTTTAACCTTTCAATATATAATGATGATGATAATAATAATAATGGCTGTCTTAATAAATAACGGATCGGGGTCGCGTGTTCGAACACGAAATCGAATCCTCCCTCCGGGAATCATTTTCCATTTTCTAAAAGAAACCGGAAATCCAATGTTGGAATTTCTTTGAAATTTTTATAACCGAGAAAGCCGCAAGATGGTTCTTCGGGGGAAAAACTCCTCCGGGAAAAATTTTCCAACGCAAAAAAAGTTTCCCAGACGAAAAATTTCACGGTTGCCATGACCCGCGAACCGTAAATAAATCCTTCTCTATGCAAAAACTCTTAAATTCATTAATAAACCCGAGTTTTTATCTATTATCTATGAGATTCACTTCCTCAGATAAGGTTTTAAATTTAGTTTCATTGACCACATTTCTTTCTTAACTTCTTTTCCTTAATATTTTCATTTCATGACCCCGAAATTCACACAATCGAAATGGAAACACGTGGATGTGCCTCCATTACATCGCTCCTAAGTGACCTTTAATGACGTTGTTTTTTGTGTTAACTATGAAAAATTTTCATTTGTGACGTTTAATGAACACCAGAAAAATTTTTTTACCTTACCAGACACGATAAGAAGTCATTTCGGTGAGATCTGACGAAATTCGCGCCTTCTACCGTTACCTCAATCACGTGTGTGTGTGTAACGTGAGTGGAAGATTTTGACATTTAGAACAAACCAGAATTCTCTGAAGAGAAGGGAAAGGGACACGATTCCACCGAGCGGTTAAATATATTTTGACATATTAATATAACTAATATATACTGCCGTTGGATTAGGCGTTGGAGTCATTTTTGGCTTGTTCATCAACTCACCATGCGCCACGCTGCTTTAAATCGTGAGTCAGCTACCTAAGGTTAGTTCAAGGTTCGGTGACCTATCACCCTCAGTTGACCCATTTAATGGGTCTAAGTAACCCATTTTAGTCTTGAAACTACAGACCCAAAAATAATGTCGGTTTTGGGGGTTAAACCAAACATACGTCACGGTAAAAGTGATGAATAGGGCGAATATACGACGATTAGCGTGGTACTTACGACAAATTAATGAATATTTATCACATTTACCGGTTAGTTTACAAAATCTCCAACGTTTAATGGGAAATTTATTTAAAATCGATTCACATTATTTAATAATTTAATTACTAAACATTTCTCACATTCACCGGTTAGTTTATAAATCATTCAACTCTTACTCGGACCAAACTTTAAATCCCCGGGTTGGATATTTCATAAACTAGGCGGTAAATGTGATAAATACCGGGTAATTAGTCACAATTATCATGATTATTTGATGATTATAAGTAACCGCCAACAATTATATATGTTTTCGCTCGATTTATTATATTTATATTAAAGCTTACAAAATCTCCAGCTTGTAATACGGAATTTCACAAAAGTTTGCTTGCTAACAGAAGTTTTATCACACTTACCGGTTAGTTTATGAAATCTTCAAATTGAATGGAAAATCCAATAAAAGTGGGCGCAGATTATGATTAGGTTATTTTATAAACCAGCCGGTAAATGTGATAAATCATTTTTATCAGGATTATTTGGTGATCATGACTATGTCCTAAAAGTTTTATATTATGAAGACCGAGAAGTAATGTTATTTATTATTTAATAGTGTTTTAAAGTATTACTAAAAGTATATATATTATTAGTGTAGTATTATTCCCGGCGATTACTCATGACAACCAACTAAGCTTGGTTTACTGAATATTTCTCACATTTACCGGTTAGTTTTCAACCATAATGGGAAATTTAATAAAATTTTGCTCAAATAACGAGTCGAATGTCTTATACATTACCCGGTAGATGTGATAAATACTCACGTATATGTCCCATTAACCAAACTTACTGAATAATCGCCGGGAAGTGTATATATTCGTTCGATTTATCACATTTACCGTAACATATTTTGGATGTAACGCAAATTCTCTGGTCCACCTAATATTATGGGGAAGTGTGACGTCAGTGTTTTTCTTTTAGAGTAAGGCTAACGCAGTTGTTTTCTACTTACTGACAGTTTTGATACAAAAATATCTGGTGGACGAATAATAGATAAATTGAACAAAACATTGTAGATAAGAAATATCAGGCTGGATGCTCATAAACCAGAATTCTGACTTAGGTTTAAGACCCAAGCGTCCTATTTCTCTTAAATTAGTTCAGTTATCTAGTGACTTGTTTCGTTCCATTGATTCCATTTAGAAGACTACGTCATCCCGAATTTGTTTATGTAAAATAATGAGCTCATTATTCATTCGCGTCGTGGTGGAAACATCATTTTGCGTTTAAGGACTAATAACCATCGATGGGAGATAGACCCAGACCGAATCCCTGATTTGGTTAAACCCGCAGACACATTCCTTTTAGATAAAAGATAATCTCGTCCTTCTTTCCCTCCACGACCAAACCATTCCTCCAATAATTACCCTAATTCATTTGGATAAGTGGCCGAATTAACATTAAGTGGGATAATTAAATTTAATTTTAATTAATTTGCTAATATTTTAAGATAAAGTAACAAAATTAAATTTTAATTTATTCTAAGTAACGCCGGAGCGCTTATTTCTCCGTCGGGCTTTTCCACGAATCCAGGGCTTTGAACTTGGGGACTGGGAACTCAAATAACATTCACACAACATCTTTGAAGTGGGCATAGCACACACACACACACTCACACGACGGGATAGTTCCACCTATTCAATCATATACACGAAAACCAACACACGCGAAATGAAAACACCTGAAAAGCCTCAGTCATCGACCATGTACATCAGGTTTGCAAAACGTGGCGGCGGGCATACATCCCGAGCGCGCGCAAAAAAAAAGAAACGAAATGTTTATTGCCTTATTAAAAGATAGTATCGTCTTCCAAAACCATTTGAAATTCATAAACAATATTATTAACAACTTAATTAAGTGTAAGAAAACTTCACGTGACTGTGAAATACAACTTTATCATCTCTTCGCTCTCCTCCGATATATGTTAACGACGACGTTGGTAATAATAGATGAAGACAACAACACCACACATTCGTTTTATTGTTCTTCAAACAACTAAATAAATCCCCTATTGGCATCTATTAATACATAATATAAAGAGTGAAAACATTTCCTTTGTGATTATGGTCAGGTCATTAATCGGGTTTGTATAATGACCGATATGCTACTCATTCGATACTTTCTAACATTTCCGGTCATATCCTCTTCCACCGTTAGTCTAACCTAAACTATTTCCGCCATTTTGATTTGGATCTGTTAACATTGACTCGAAAACAATTCACCTGTCGATGAAATCCATTCGATCAGGTTTTATGTATCATGAGAACGTGTTGAAGTCTTGAGAACACATTCACACGCATGTTCATGATGATTCCGTTAAGCGTGTAGCGTGTTCGTTACCCGTTTGTCTCTCTCATTCTTTAACTGTGATGGGTTTATGGAAGTGAAGTTGTTGATAAAATTGCTGTTGGAAGGTTGAAAGAATAAAAAAAAGTTAGGCTACAGCTAAAAGGCAGTTTGGAAATTGGGTATACACACTAACTGTTTCACAAACACGAAACACTGATCGCATAAAAGAAGACCTCAATTAATATTAAATAAATAAATGGATGAGTCAAAAAAAAAATCTGCGAATAAATATAAATAGATGGACATTATTTATGAAACGAATCTCATGTAAAAGTGTGCATTATTTATGAAAGAAATACGAGGTCTTTGGGTTGCGTTAGGTTTTATAATTTTTACTCGCACAAAAGAAGACCACGTTTGAAATGGAATAAATACGTGATCACATCAAAAAAAATCTGCGAAAATATAAAAATAAATGTGCATTATTTATGAAATGAAAACCCTCCAAAAGTGTGCATTATTTATGAAAGAAATACGAGTTATTTGGGTTGTGTTGGGTTTTGTGATTTTTGACGCGTAAATACTATTTAAAACGCACAAAAGAGGACCTTGGTTAAAATAAAGTAAATAAGGAAAGACCAAAAAAGATCTGTAAATATATTCGAATAAATGTGCAGTATTTATGAAACGAATACCCTCCGAAAGTGTGCATTACTTATGAAAGAAACAGGAGTTAATTGGGTTGCGTTGTTAATAATTTTTTAGACGCACAAAGGGAGACCGTGGTTGAAAGGAAATAAATAAGTGAACAAGTCGAAAAATTCTGTCAATATATATAAATGAATGTGCATTACTTATGAAACGAAATGTCCTCTAAATGTGTGCATTATTTATGAAAGAAACGAGATGGCTTTTGAACGAGTAAAACAAACTCTCATCCAAAGCACAAAACAACCGAAATTTGGACTTTGTCGTACAGTAAATATCAAAAACAACTGACGAACTACAGCAAAATGGTAGAATGGCATTTTAGAAGAAGGAAAACAAGACAGCACGAAGGTTCACCACCCAACCTAATCATTACATCCAGCACAACAAGAGAAGAAAACCCAAAATCCCAAAAAACGCAGACATCAACTATCCAAGCTCGTTCCACATTTAACACGCTTCAAAAACTAAGCCCCCGCCCCCAAAAAGAAAAATTTTTATCCAAAGAGCAAGACACGCATTCGTCCACCATGGTATCCATCGTAACGCCCATTGTCTTATTAATCTCTTTCCTTCAAATTAATAACTCCGAAATGAATATCGATGAAACAGAACATTAATAACAGTCCGTGTCTCCTCGGAGAAATGATATTTGATAATTTCATGTGTGCCAACATAATTAAAGACTTCAAATTAACAGTTAACGATGAGAAAAGAAATAAATAAATAACGGAGGACGGAAATTTTGGGCGAAACTAATTCCCGGGTTCCTTTCCAGACAACAACAACAACAAAAATCGATTTCCGAGTTCCATGGCACAAACCTGGCGAAATACAAATTTTTTTGTTCTAATGACGAAGCTTTAGTGAACCGCGGCGGTAATTAACATGAACAGGGGGGAAGGGCACAGGGCGGAGGGACAGGATGGCCAACACCAAATTAACAAAAAAGAAAATCAAAACGTTACAGGCGCCGTGTGCATCAGGATGGTTATTAAGAACTGTTCAAGATTAACGAGTCGAGAGATCGTGGGTGTTGGACCTTGGCTTAGCTCCATCCATTTCCGGTCATCTTTTCGGCTGTTTCTTAACCTCTTCGTGAACATCATAAACCAATGAGCTGGTGGTGATTTGATTCCTTCGGTCATTAACCCCATCCCCCTCCCATTTGTGTTATCTACAAAATTAGCAAAAAAGATTATCTGATTCCGGTGAGAGGTGACCTAACAGTGATGTACCAATGTATAAAAATATATATTCTATAATATATTCCTGAGTGTGTGAACTTAACGAAATTAATATATTAGATAATCAGCTGTAATATTTTTAATCATTATTTCAATTTATCTACGTCTTATATTATACACTCGTTATATTTATACGTGTCAGCTTTAGGTTACATACTAAATTATTAATAACTCCATTTGTCTTGTTATTAATTTATCTCTACTCATATTTATTATCCATTTATCTTTTTATATTATCTATTTGCTGTCATGTTTATCTTTGTTTTAGATATTTGTTGTATCCATTACTCCCTTTTCTTCATTCTGCTAGTAGTTCACGTACTTTTTAGGTTAGTTTTGTGATTTGTAATTTGTCTGTAAGGTACCGAGATACAAAAATGAACAGATGTCTATCCGCCATGACACATAGCTTCCTCTTCAAATCAGCTCTGGACGGTCATCCACATTTCTATTTCCTTCTTTCTCTCAATCAATCTCTGACCTATACTCATACCTGATAATAGTGTTTAAACCTTCGCGGTTTGGAGGCAATCAAGTGTTACTCAATTCCTGGAGATGACAACAGCTTAAAGTCAGCGAAACGTTGGACAATTTTCGTTTTGTTTTTGTTTTCGGTTGAGACTGGTAGTGCTCTGCGCGTTTTTGCTGAGACAGTGACGCGGTTTGTGATTACACCCAAAAATTTTATAGGTGTATATAAATTATACTCATACCTGTTAGTACTAATCGCTTTCTTTACCCATCTTATTATCAACACCTCTCTTCTGTATCTGTAGGAGTGTGTCTCATTCCCACTCTAACTGTTCCAACTCAAATTCCAACTGTTTTGGTTTCAGTAGAGAGTCAAAAACCGGTTTCAAGCAAAAAATCCGAAGAACAATAAAAATCCAAGGCGGTCGTTTGTTCCTTTCAAAATTTGACAAAACGTCCCCGACGGCAGTAACAAGACAAACAACAAATAAATAAATAATTTAATTTTCAAAAACTCATCCGAAACTAGGTAACATTCCAAAAAAACAGTTTTCCCACGAGCCCCCTCCACTCCAAACAAACCCAAAATTTGATTAAACGCTAATGATTAGACAAATAGCTCAAGTCCCCCCGTACCCCCCGTCTGGGATCTTTAACAAAAAACCCAAAAATAGAGAAAAAAATTTTTTTTTGCTCTTTTCTAAGTACCGTTTCTAGCCGACAACTTTTTTTCTCTACGATGATAATAATAATAATGAAGGCATTTGGCTAATAACCTCTTGGGTTCATTTATTTTTATTATTTATTTTTTGCTGTACTTGTTGTTGCTCTCATCGGTTAAATCTCACCGGAGGAGTTCACTGGACAGTTACCTTCTACCTCTTAGTCGCCTTGAGAGCCGCTCTAATTGCTCCGTTTCCTGTTATCTTCATTATGACATATGGACATCATTTGTGTGTGTGAAGTCCGTACGTAACCGGCGCTCGCGATTATGTTTTTATTTTTAGAATGAAAAGTTCTGGGTTGACTGGATGAGAAGAATTATGGGTTGGGAGTCATCATGTGAAATAATGAAGGAGTCACGTGATGGGAGATAAAAATAGAAGAAGCTGGGGAAAATTATAAGAATAACACCTCATCCGGAAGAGAAGAAAAATTTTTTCTCTGAGATACGGATTTGTTGTACTAAAGGAAGAATGAAGACAGACAGTTTGCGAAAGAGCTGATGAAAGTAGAATACGCACTGAAGGTTTCTAGTACGCTAGACTTTGACTACACATCCCACTCAAAGTAAGAAATGACCGATAACACAAACATTGGCGAATCAGGACTTCTGGAAAGTCTTTGAGTACGTAAACAGAACGATGAAGTAGAGAAAGGCTCAGGCAACCAGGAAGACGATGAGGAAACAAAAAACCACAACAAAATGGAGAACAACAGGATAGTGGTAATGAACAACTGTAGTATAAGCTGAACGAACAACAATCACTGCACAGAAAAGTGGTGTAAGTCAACAGAACAGTCTCAAATAAGCAAAGATATACAATTAACACTCCTCAACTTTTTTGGTAGACCAGAAGTACCAAAAACCTTCAAATCAAATACGACACACCCACCCATATACAAAACTAAACCACTGCTGACACGGTTTCCTTTTACAGGCGTCCCGCCAAAACAAAAACCGCAACTTATTAATATTTCACTACTAAACATTCGATTCGACAATTAGGAAGTCAGACGTGAGAAAAGGTGACAATAACTCTGGGCCACCAAATCCATCTAACACGTTAACAAATAACGGATTCATTTGCATACTTGACCCCGTGGACGATTTAAACGAGCAGAAGGAGGAGGATTTGGTATCAAAATTCGAACGCCTCAACCGATTATTACGTCACCATATGTGAGCACACAGGCCATCCATGCCTGTGACTCAATAACCCCGTCGCTATAAACTACCATGTTTCCACACGTCGCGACACTAAATCGATTTTCTAATTCGATTTAGAAAAACACTGTCATTTCGACGAACTGTTTCGATTCTCCCAAAAGAAATCCAGCAAGAAAAAACTCGTAATTTAACACATATCCTCCTCAACGGGTGTTTCGCATAAAAACCATTTGCCAGTGGTCTCGGATAATCTAGCTTCTCCTTCCACACACGTACCTGCGTTGGATAGGGTCGTGAACCTCCGGGATACTTCATGACCTTCAACAAACGATCGCATGTGTGTGACTATTATGGACATTAGAGGACCGAGAAACGGTTCAAGACTATCCGTTCATCTTTTGTGAATCGGTTTCCGGTTGAGTTTGTTTTTATGAACAAAAAGTTAACGAAAGTGATAAACCGTACGCACATTATTTATCTACATGCAGGTACCATGAGGTACACAAATCGATATCATCGAAGGAAAGTAAGTCGAATTATGACTGAAAACCTACTTTTAGAATTTTTTTACGCGATAGACAGAGAACCATAAAAGTTGACATAATCACTAGACAAAAAATTTACTTAAAGAAGGTTATAGATAAAGTCAGCGCTTAACTTTAAAAACATTCTAAATTAACACGCGTAAAACGAGACCTAAATGAATTTTAATTAAATACCGGTGAACGGTAAACAATCTGTTGACAATTTTGGAATACTTTGAGAAATAAATTCAAACTAAAAGTGTGCATTATTTATGAAATACGCTCTTCACAAAACCCAAATATTTATGTGTAGATAAAATTCTTAAGAAAATTTTGGGTTCCTCCTATAAAAGTTTTAAACACAAATTCTACCAAAAATTGCGCAATGTTTCTTAAGTGAATAATTTACGACCATGTGCATTAGTTTTGAAATAAATTTGCCATAAAACTGTGCAATATTTCTGAAATAAATCACTCAAAAACGTGCATTATTTATGAAATGAATTTATCACAATTGCGAATAATTCCTGAAATAAATTGAACACAAAAATGTGACAATTTATCAACCAAAAAAATCGTCACAAAAGTGTGCATTAATTATGAAATGAGTCCTTCACATCAGTGTGCAATATTTTTGAAACGAATTCCTCACAAATAAAATGTGCAACATTTCTAAAAGGAATTTCCCTAAAAAGAAATTTGCAATACTTCTTAAACAAATTTTTTCACAAAAACGTGCATTATTTATGAAACGAAATCGCCATGAAAGTGTGCATTATTTATGAAATAGGTTCGTCACAACAGTGTGCAATATTTTTGAAATGAACCGTTCACAAAACCGTGGAATACTTATTTTAAAAATTATTCAAAAAAAATTGCGCAATATTTCTTCACAAAAACGTGCATTATTTTTGAAATGAACTTGCCACAATAGTGTGCATTACTTTTGAAATAATAGTATTTGTCACAACTGTGAAAAATTCTTCAAGTAGACGGTTTACAAACATGTAGATTACCTATGAAGTAAAATCACCACGAAATCAAACGAAAAGTGTGCATTTATTATGACATGAAGCTCGTCACATTGGTGTGCAATATTTTTGAAATGAATTTGGCACAGTAATGGGCGTTACTTATAAAAAGAGTGTAAGTATCAATCAGAAGTGAGGGTACTCTGTTAGAAATGACTAAAAGGCCGGCGCAAAGGTTCTTCTATCTTAAAACGCGTAAAACAAAACCTGAGTGATGCACACGTCCACTATAGTTAGGCCTACAACTCGAACTCTATAGTGATCAAGTCGGTAGTTCAAAAATCATGTCATTCGTCCGGGACAATTTAAAATCGCCAATTTAACGGTTCGCAAATATGTAAAGAAGATCGTCCGATCGCTGATCTAAGATTCTGATGTCCGATACGATGCGAAGACATTGAAGAATAGGTTGGAGACAGGTTGTAAAAGCAACCTTTCAAGTTTGTCTTCGTGGTTAGTCGAGTGACAGGTCTTCGATTCTCATAGTTTATAACATACACACCACCATTCTCGTCCAGGTTTATTGCCAACGTTCGAATCTTAAAAAAAAAATAAAAATCCTTCAATGTTTTCCTGTCGGACGGTTTAGCTTTTCAAATACGAGGAGACTTTGACTACCGGTAGCGATTACGAACCGGAGCCATAGTTTCATGATTCCTCAAGGCGGTTCGCTTTCATATCTGTCTACGAAATCATTTTCCTCCATCCACATGATTCTCTCGTTTATCTCTCTCCGATGTATGGCGTTTAATACACGTGTTTTGATTTGTTTAACGAACATTCCGCCGATCTTGCAAACGGCAAAACAAAATTCGCATTCTTCCAACCCCCCCCTTCCTCACCTCCAGTTCCATTTGTAGTTTTTTGTAGTTGTTAGGAGTCTTCATATGAATTTTAAATGATTCGGACGAATCCAAATAAAGCGTGATTCTTAATGTTCTTTATGTTGACCGACGCAGGAGGAGATATCAGATTGACTCTGTTATTGCTATTTTAAGGCTGAATTCCCAGAGTCATCCTTCGCGTGTATAAACACTCGGATAGGAGGAAAAAAACTTTGGAAGAAATCCCAACGATGATTTGAAGGGATGACGGGGTCAATAGTTCAAAGACCCGAGGAAGTAGCCAGATGTTAAAATAGATGACAAACGAGATTAAAACCCTTCGCACAGCCTCGTAATTAAATCTCATTAAAGGAAGACTCGTGGGGAGGCGACATTGAAAATGGGCACCGACATATTGAGACGGGAGGGCAAAAAGGAAAAATTTTTCGGGTCCGACGTGAAAAATCCTTACAACGCTCACTCTAATTATGATCTTATTCGTCATGATGATGTGCGCAATCATCTCTGGCAGAAAATGAAATAAGAATCTTAGGAGAAGTACGCCCACCCATTGCCCATGCCGCCGCATATCTTGGAGGCATCATCTGTCCAATTATGAGCATGTTTTAACTTGGAGAATTATATCCGCGGTTTTGTGCGGTGGTTGTGCCATTCTCCTCCACCTTAACATTTGAGTTCCTTTCTGCAAATTCTATTCACGGTTTAATTAACGCCCGGGCTCATTTGCAAATCGCAATTTTTATTTAAATTTAATAACTGAAAACAATTTTCCTCTTTGACTCATCTCTTCTGCTAATCATTTTAGTTGAACGTTCAACTTTGGACCATTCTTCGCGAATGAATTCTTCCTCCACTCCATAGACTCCATTCAGGTGATCAATTATCATCTCACTCGTAACATTCAATACAATGTTAGTGTTATCCTCTCCTACAACACTCATCTGTTACACATTGTCCATCAACATGAAATCCTCTAAAACAAAAGACTAACATAAGTGAGTCAAAGTGGCTCACTTCACTTAAAACCATTAACCATTCACGTCTCTTTAATAATTCCACTGGTGAATTTGTTATAGTATCAATTTATAAATACTGAACATTTTATGGTTGAGTTTGTTTAGTATATAATTCATACTTTCGAGTAGAATCCGTTTCAAAAGTAATGCACATTTAAAAATTTATATTCCATTGAGAGTTTTCGTGAAGCTGCTCTCTTGTCGTTTTATTGTGATTATATTCAGTTTGTAGGTCGGAAAAATTTATTAAAGTATTACATGTCGAGGAGGATTCATTTCAAAAGTAATGCACACTCCTGAGAAGAGTCAAAGTGGCTCTCCTCATTTAAAACAAGTAAACAATTACGGTTAGCTTATAATTTCAATTGTTTATTTGATTTAGTCAAAGAGTCACTTCATAAGTACTGCACAGTTCATTTTTTAAATAATTCTCTATTGAGTAGGATTCATTTCAAAAGTAATGCACACTCTTATGAGGAATTCATTTTAAAATTCACACCCCATTTCCCGTTGTTGCCGTTTAATTTATTTAATAACACTCGAGTCTTTTTTTACGCGTGTTGTTTAGATGAATCCTAAAAATTTAGGAAAGGATTCGAACGAAGGATAAGTTTATTTCATAAGTAATGCACACTTTTAAATATAAATCCCAGTGATTGATTTCCGGTTATCCTTCTCCCGTTTTTAAATACATTTCAGTCTTTTTTTACGCGTGTTGTTGCTGTGGGTCCTGAAAATTTAGGGAAATATTCGAACGAAAATGTCCTCATTTCATAAATACTGCACACTTTTAGCTAGAAATTATCTCAGATGTAGTCATTTTTGGTTGAGATTCTAGTCATGATTGCTTTTGTGTTTAGAAGTTCGTTTCATAAATAATGCACACTCTTTAGGAGATATTAAGTAGAAAGTAGCCGCTGATTGGAGAGCGCGTAACTATCAAGCTCCCATTCATTCTCGTACTTTGGTTTGGGATTTGTTTTGTGCGGAGTAACACTCAAACATTTTCGAATTGAATCGGAAATGGTGATAACAGTCGGGAATTAATTTGTTCAGATAAAAATCTGTTAAACGTTTTACTTGGTTCTGTGTTAATCCTTTCTCTCCTCACCTGGGTGTCTACCATCGAGGACTTAATTTTTCTCACGGCATTTTAGTTTGGGTCGATTGAGTCGGTGTCAAGTTCCTCGCGAGCGGAAAATTTAAATCAAATAAAAATCACGAAATTTGGGTTCAAACGGTACCACCAAGAGGTGGAAGGAGGTGGGCGGAATGGAACCAGAGTAGAGTAGAGTGAAAAAAATGTTTCCTAAGGTCATGACCCGAGCGGGCCAATGCTTAAACGATTTCGGAACTTTTTTTTTTTTAATAAGGAAAGAAAATGATTTTCACCTGTAACATTCGGTTTATTCATTCCGTGACGTGATGACGATGTTATTAGTTAACTCGAGTTTCTTGTACTCTTCTGATGAGTGTCTCATTAGGTCTGGGTCGAGTTGGTACCTTTGAAACAATTTCCCTTCGAATTGAACAGGTTCACAGAGGTACTTGGAAATGATTTTTTGTTTGCTCCAAGATGTCAGCCCACCGCTTTGGGTATGAGAAGTCTGGTGAGATAAGAGCGCGAGACAATACCGGTTTCGGTCACGATTTGTCTGGATTTGGCACTAGTAATAACATAGCTACAAGACACTCGAGGTATTTTTTTCGCGAAAGAATTTTTTTGGGGGAGGTAGCGGTGTGATAAATGATGTTCAACGATTCAGAATTATGGACTCGTTACTCAAAACTGACTCAGGAGTTGTTTATTTAGGAAATTGGCATTTCAGGGTTTTGCCAACCTGAACAGCAAAAAAATTGATCACACGGATTTGGTGCCTGACGACCAGTCGACTGTTATTTACTTTACTGTTTTTGAATGAAAGACAGTTGGCTAAGTTGTTTAGTCGAAAGAAATTGAAAAGTCAAAATGGAATCTGAGATTTTCACCCGACTGTGCATTATTTATGAAATAAGACCTTTTTGAAATTTTAATTTAATGAATTTTAACGCTGTTACTTTGACATTTCCCGCGCAGGTCTGTGAGCTAATTATGAATTAATTTCTAGTTAAAAGTGTGCAGTATTTATGAAATGAGCTCATTTTCGAATATTTCCCTAAATTTTCAGGACCCACAGAAACAACACGCGTAAAAAAAGACTGAAATGTATTAAATTAAACGGAAAACAATCACTTGGATTTATATTTAAAAGTGTGCATTATTTATGAAATAAACTGGTAAGGACCCATCTAAAAAAACAGATAAGACTCGAGTGTAATTAAATAAATTAAACAACAACAGGAAGTCTCTCACTGGGATGTGAATTTTAAAATGCCTGTAACTTATGGAATAACTCTTCGTACGAGTGTGCATTACTTTGAAATGAATCTACTCAACAGAGAATTATTTAAAAATGAACTGTGCACTTACCAAAATCTTTGACTAAACCAAATAAACAATTGAAATTATAAGCTAACCGTAATTGTTTACTTGTTTTAAATGAAGAGAGCCACTTTGACTCTTCTCAGGAGTGTGCATTACTTTTGAAATGAATCCTACTCGACATGTAATACTTTCCTAAATTTTCCCGACCCACCAATCTGAATATAATCACAATAAAACGACAAGAGAGCAGCTTCACGAAAACTCTCAATGGAATATAAATTTTTAAATGTGCATTACTTTTGAAACGTGGTCTACTCGAAAGTATGAATTATATACTAAACAAACTCGACCATAAAATGTTCAGTATTTATAAATTGATACTATAACAAATTCACCAGTGGAATTATTAAAGAGTCGTGAATGGTTAATGGTTTTAAGGGAAGTGAGCCAGTTTGACTCACACGGGCCTACAATTTATTTTTAAATATGAACTAATATTTATACACTGTATAACCAAAAACCAAGTTGTGAATCGGAGTAAATAATATTTAATATTTGTATAGTAAATTTATGTATAGTGATAGAGCTGAAAAGATAGTAATTGACTAACAGTTAAGTCAAACTATTTTCTAGTAACAGTATCTTTGCAGAATTTTTCATAATAGACAGTAATATTTGTATAAACTGTAACTCTAGAGATATTAATAATGCATATTATTTGTTTGAAGTAACGAAACTGTGTTTCGAGAGAGAAGATACAAAATAGATAGAGTTAGTCATCACTCCTGAAAAGTCATAATGAGTGGAGTAACTTTTAGGCTTTTGTTTCATATATTATGAATCTTAAGTATAAGTATAAGTGTTAGTATTATGTAATACTATTCGTGTGATATCTAACAAAACAAAACCCCCTGTAACTTTGAATTTGTTACACTTATCGTTGTTACTGTTATATATTTCAACTTCTGTGTATATATACGAACTGATGAGGATTCCTTATGAGTCAGATTGGCTCGGAGTGTTATGAAATTTTTTTGTATAACCCTATATAACAACATTATAACTTTTGGCTTTGGTCCGTGCCGAAAATATAACAGAACAAGAACAAACTAGTGATAGCAGTTAGGTCAGAAGTCAAAAACCTGTGACCACAAACATGGAGTAACACTAACGTCATAAGTAAAGACAAACCCACGCACCAAAGGGTGAGATTCTTCCAAACCTCCGATCGAATGAATTATTACAACCTTCTAAAAACCTCGCTGTCAGGTACTTTACAGGCACGCACAATAATATCACGCTCGCGCATCCAATCATTTATCAACGGCGTCCACAAAATTTTTTTTTCCCTCAAATCCGAATGTCAAAAAGGAAAAAAAAAACTAAACAAACACTTTTTATATTGTTTCAGGTATTTAGTTTTTCCAATTTGACTCAAGGTTCGATCAAGCGGTAAGTTCAATCACTCCCTCACAAGACGAAGACGACAAGAACGAACCTGGAATTGAAATAAACGCTGTCCGCGCAACAACAAATCGCTCAAGACACAACAATAAATCGGATGAAAACATCCACGCAGATCTCAGACAGGAATCGGAAATTTAATTATGTTTAATTCAGGTACGCTTCTTCTCCCCCATCCCACCTACTGCCTTCTTCTAAAAAAATAAAATAGAAACCATTAAGAACGACAAAAGCTTAAACAAACATGGTTCCTTTGTCGAATTTTCTCCGGCATAATAAAGAACGAGAATAGACGATTCGAAAAGCTTTGACGTGTGGCCAGGTACGCCTTTCGAGTCTTCTTCTTCTTCATTGTCCACCTTCTCATCACCGATCCTGAGAACCTGAACCTGATTTTAACGCCTAGACCAGGTTTCCGTTCAACACGTAAACCGAATCGTTTCGATCAGTTTTAAACAAAGTCACCAAAAAATAATTTCAGTTCTGTATTTTACACCTAAAATACGGTAAAAGTGATAAATTAGGCGAATATATCCGGCGATTATTCAAAATCACCAACTAGGCTTGGTGGACAGGTAGTTAGGTAGACATATTCAACTTGTGATCTGAACATACTTTTATTACACCCCCTATCCGGAATTGTATATTTCACAAATTAACCAGTAAATGTGATAAATATTCAGCAATTTATCACATTTACCAAGCGTACTTGGTTATTATGAATAATTACGCAAAATTAATAATATACTTGCCCGAATAATTACTTTTACCGTAACATATATACAATATTACTTTCCCCTCCATACAATATATACATTTTCCGGCGATTATTCATAATACCCCTAAAAAACTTCGTCAGTGTTATCAAAATTTATCAAATTCACCGGCTAATTTATAAAGTATCAAAGTCGTAACTTGAGCAAAATTTGATTAAATTTCTCAACACAAGTTGTAACATCGTCTGTGTGTTACGGTAAAAGTGATAAATTTGTCTATAATACCCGGCGATTATTCATAATCACCAACTGAAATTGGTAAAAGTGGTAAATTACTAAATATTTATCATATTTACCGGTTAGTTTTTTAAAATATCTAATTTGTGATGGGGAATTTGATCGAAATTCGCTCAGATTACGACTTTGATAGATAAATTATAAATTAGCCAGTAAATGTGATAAATACTCTGTAACTATGCCAAGTTTATCCGTAAATGTGATAAATATTCTGTAACTGTCACATTTCCAAGCTTATCTGGGGATTATCAATAATCGCTGGAAATTATAGATAAATTCTTTTAATTTATCACATTTACCGTGGAAAATGCTAAGTATTTATCAAATTTACTGTCAAGTTTATAACATCTCCAAATTTTAATTGGAAATTTAATTTAACTAGCAGATAACTGTTAAAAATATTCAATAACTTATCAAAGTTACTCGGTGATTATGAATAATCGCCGGATACTATATATTATCTCGATTGGACAGTAATATCGCATACACGTACGGTAGAAGTGGTAAGTGAGGCGAATGTATATTTTACACAGCGATTATTCATAATCACCAACTAAGCTTGATAAAAGCGACAAATTACTAAGTATTTATCACATTTACCGGCTAATTTATAAAGTATCCAAGTCGTAATCTGAGCGAATTTCAATTAAATTCCTCATCACAAATTAGATATTTAAAAACCAAACCGGTAAATATGATAAATATTCAGTAATTTACCAATTTCAGTTGGTGATTATGAATAATCCCCGGGTATTATAGACAAATTTATCACTTTTACCGTAACACACATACGATGTTACCTTCCGGCTCACGTAATAGTAAAGAGAGAGAGGGAATCATCTTCATCAAAGGTTTATTTTTGGATTTGCCAAATCATTTTCGCTTTTATCAAGAGAGAAACGAGGCATCCTTCAAAGACAAAATCATCTTCCCCCCTCCCCACCATCCCTTGGACCAGCTCCCCTCACCTTTCCACATTCCTCGTAATTGATCATTATACCCAAATAAATGAGCCGGCTATTACATCACCACTCGTATCATCGTTCACGGCTCTATGCGTGGCAGTTATTTCTATTGTTGATAACAAAATCATTCTCTTTAACAATTTATTTCCCTAGATAATTAATTATCTATTGAAGGGATAAATTATTTATTATCTACAGATTGAGGAGTCAAGAGTGAAACCGCCGAGGAATGGATTTCTCATCCTTCAACGAACCTTAAATTTATCGTGATGAAAGCTATTAATACGAATGCTGATTATCAATTTATAGTAATTTGAGTCAATTTGGCTCATGCAACAAAAATTTTTTTTTTGAAAATCGATTTAAAACTCAGAAAATTTGGGTTTTAGGGGGTGAGCCTCCTCACGAGTTCCTCCGAAGAGGTTCTAAAGTTGAAATCAAACTTTGTTAAGAATATGACAATCGGATATAAGAAAACTACACTCGATTGAGTCACTTTGACTCATTCAACAAAATTAAAAATTTTTGATGGGAGGACGAAGTAAATTTGCGATTTGAATTTGCGTGATTCATTCCTTTCAAAACAACTGAAAACATTTCTCGCGTAAAAAAAACGAGTCAAATTGACTCAATCTATAAGAAGAGTGTTTACCCAACACCCATAAAAATACCTCAAACTTAATAGAATTATAGATTAGTACGGCGGTTTTGCAATTGTGCGTCGCAGAACTGAAAGAATCCGTGAAAATCTCAAAGGTTCGTGATGGGTTTGGGGTTAAGACAATTTTATTTATGGTTCGATTACACCTGAAATTTTCATTTCCTCTCAAACCTCAATTTCCGTTTCTTTGAATTATGAGTCTTCGATTCAGGTACAACTCCCAAACACGTCTAAAGTTGGAACCTGAAAGGTACGAAACCGTGGGGATGGTTAAAAAGATTCCTCTCACTCCACCTAGGATGAACCTAGCCTGTGTCACGTGAACCAGGATGTTTGTTTAGATTAACGACCGACTACGAGATAACTCGTGCGACTGTGATGAAGTCAGGTTTTATGGAGTAATAGAAGGCAGAGGGTGTGTTGGAAACCGGTTTTAGGTTTCAAGAGGCTGTTTTTGGGTGTTGGAGACAGTTCAATGAATACAGATCCAAGATAGTTGGAGGAGAGGTGGAAGCTCTTCAAAATAACAGGTACAACCTAGCAAAACCTATAAAATGACGGAGAATGGCATGGGATTCACGCAAAAGGCTCCGACTTATTAAAAAACCTTATTCGTCTCATGATTTCCTCATCTACGACTGCGATTAATAAATAAACAAAACCAAAAAACAAATTTGGGTTGCGATACCTAGTGAGGAACTCGCGTAAAAAAAATCACACGGGTCACTACACCGAAAATGGCAAATACCTGACCGCAAACATCCTCTCAACAAACCAAATTATTTCAGGCATTACCCTGTCAGTCAGTCAGATTCTTTGGCGGAGGACAAAACCATCATTGAGTAGCTAAATCATCAGGCAAACAATCATAAACAAATCAAGGCAAGAACATTTATCTATTGAAGTCATATATAGATAAATAAATAAAAAGCCCAGGTAGAGAAAAGAAAAACCTTTTCAACGATTTTCATCGAAATCTCCTCACCCCGCTTTCCCGCCAAATTCAAAAAGGAACAAAAGATGACGAGATAGACAAAAGACAAATTCCAACTTCTTCCAAGGGCCTTGTATCTACTAAAAAGAAGAAGACGAACGGTAATGTGTAACACGTGATCAACGTCAAGAATTACCAACACCTTCAAGACTTTCTGGAAGAAGTTAAGAAGATCATAACATGATTTATGTTTCCGAGAAGAGAGATCATAAATAATTACGAGTGGATTCATTCAACCGTCTATCATTCCAGAGAGAGAGAGAGAGAAGATGAGTAGAGAAGAAGATCAATCAAAAATGTTTTCTAAGAAGAAATGAAAAGAGCAGAACATGTAGCGGAGGAGAGACGGGACGGGAGACGGGGGCGGGGAGAGGAGGAGGATCCAAAACATTTATCAAACTAATTTGCAAATCAAAAATAAATAAATAATATCCCATCGTATAAATAATAATATAAATGATAAACTCGATTAGACCCACGCGCACATCAATTATAATAAAAGTTTTCAATATATGATACTGAAATGAATGCGAATAATAAAATTTCGCTATTAAAGATTCGAGCCTCGATGGTTAATCTCTTCAGACAAGTTGAGGCGCGTGCTGTTCGCCAACCTGATTTACTAAAAATAGATTTAACAACCGACAGGTACTAACATGCTGTGTATGATAGTTTTATTGTCGGTCAGGTTCGACCAAGGCGGTGGAGGTGACGTTGAACCGTTAAGATTACTGTTGGTGCAGAATTTTTCTAAACTACCATCAGTTACCAGTCCACCATCAAGTCAGACTTCGTTTCATAAATACTGCACACTTTTAGCCAGACTTCGTTTCATAAATACTGCACACAGACTTTCATATCTCAATCGTTTCATAAATACTGCACACTTTCAGAGTTTCATAAATACTGCACACTAGAAGAGAGACTTAGTTTCATAAATACTGCACACTGCAGATCAGACTTTGTTTCATAAATACTGCACACTTTCAAAGAGACTTCGTTTCATAAATATTGCACATTCAAAGAGACTTCGTTTCATAGCAATACTTGTTTCATAAATATTTCAATCAGACTTCGTTTCATATAATGCACACTCTCAATCAGACTTGTTTCATAAATACTGCACACTTTCAAAGAGACTTCGTTTCATAATATTAACTTTCATCAATAGACTCGTTTCATAAATACTGCACACTCAATCAGACTTCGTTTCATAAATATGCACACTCTCAATCAGACTTTGTTTCATAAATACTG
The DNA here is from genome assembly GCA_016920875.1 of Columbicola columbae. Lineage (NCBI taxonomy): Eukaryota > Metazoa > Arthropoda > Insecta > Psocodea > Philopteridae > Columbicola > Columbicola columbae. The sequence goes on along the minus strand of JADMLL010000009.1, from coordinate 9,115,039 downwards.
CACACTTTTCAGACTTCGTTTCATAAATACTGCACACTTTCAGATCTTTCGTTTCATAAAAATACTGCATACACTTTCAATCAGACTTCGTTTCATAAATACTGCACACTTTCAATCAGACTTTTCATAAATATTGCACACTTTCAATCAGACTTCGTTTCATAAATATTGCACACTCTCAATCAGACTTCATTTCATAAATACTGCACACTTTCAGTAAGATTTTATTTCAAAAGTATTGCACACGTTCAGCAAGACATTATTTCAAAAATTTTTACACACTTTTAGTGAGACATTGTTTCATAAATATTGCACACCTTTAGCAAGTCTAGATTTCAAAATTACTGCCCATCTCCAGCAAGACATCATTGCACACTAGAAGCAAGACTTCGTTTCTTAAATACTGCACACATTGAAGGAACACTTACACAGGAAGACTTCATTTCAAAAGTATTGCACACGTTCAAAAAAGAATGACAGAAGAGGTGGACAAGTAAACAGAAGGCTTGTTAGAGATTCAGACGAGAAATCGGCCTGTGAGACAGTCTGGCTCTAGAGAGTCGCATATTTATAACAGAATCCGTCCTTGAATTTATGTCATTGCCCTCAAAAATTCATTCACAAACGCTGCACGTTTTCATGAAAAATTTATTTCATAAGTGTTGCACACATGAACATACTAATGATATGCTCATTCCATAAAAAGTGCACACTTTTACCAGGAATCCATTTTGTTATTGATGTTAAATTATTTCTTACATCTAATGATTTCCTTCTGGAGTTGTAGTGAGCTCACGACAATTATTTACATCCCCCCTGCTGGCTTTTTTTCATAAATAATGCACACTTTAGGCAAGACTTCGTTTCATAAATATTGCACACTTTCAGTCAGATTTTGTTTCAAAAATATGTCACAACTACAAAAGGACGACTTTCCTTCATAAATATTGCACACCTTTAGCAAGACATGAATTCAAAATTATTGCACGCTTTCAGCAAAATATCATTTCAAAAGTATTGCACACTTTAAGCGAGGCTTCGTTTCATAAATATTGCACACTTTGAAGAAGACTTCATTTGGTAAATACTGCACATTTCAAAGACTCATTTCAAAATATTAGTGCATTCAAAATTATGTACGCTTTCAGTGAAACTCCATTTCAAAAGTATTGCACACTAGAAGCATGACTTCTTTTCACAAATATTGCACACTTTCAACGAGATTTCATTTCAAAACTATTGCACCCTACAGTGAGCCTTTCCTTCATAAATATTGGACAATTTTGGGAACGACTTCCTGTCAGAAATATTGCACAGTTTTGTGTTAAATTTGCCTAAGGAATGCACGCTTTTTTGAAAAACTAATTTCGTACATAACGCGTGGTTATAAGAGGACTTTATTTCAAAATTAATGCACAATTTTAAAACAATAATTCTGTCACTCCTTCCACCAAGAACTCATTTCATAATTGATGCACAAACACTATTTCATCAGGTAATAAACTTGTAAAAAGATTTTCTCAAGCAGCTTCTCATCTAAAATCGATGTGAATTTGTGCAATGTAAGAAGACGTATCACTTCATAACAAAAACATTGACGTGTTATCAAAGGACAGAATATTATTTCTTAAATAGCGCTCAGACTAAGTGTTAAGTTTCTCTCAAAACAGTTTATGTGTGTGTTGAGAAGGGCGTGCTCCCACGTACGCAAAAAACAGCATTAAACACACGTCAATTTATCTATATAGATAATATCCTTTAAGTCAAGATGTGTTAAGTTAAAAAAAATTTGAAAGGTCACAAAATCAACTCGAAAAAAAATTCTCAACCTGACATGCGGGGAGGGAAAATGAAGTTTTGGCAAATTATTTTGACCCCGAAAGGTTAAGACAAAAGAGGCGGTTCCTTAACCCACCTTCCCGACACAAACACTCTTCTGGTCATTTTTAAATGCCGAATTTGATGGTTTCGAAAATTTTTTTGGACATTAAAATTTAATTTGCGTGTGTGCGAAAGGGGGCCAGGGGTCAGTTTGGTTTTTTGACAACTGTAGGATCGTTGAGTTTTGACATCTTGCTGAAGGTGTGCAACATTTATGAAACGAAGCCTCACTGAGTGTGGGCGATAATTTTGAAATGATGTCTTGCTGGAGATGGGCAGTAATTTTGAAATCAAGACTTTCTAAAGATGTGCAATATTTTTGAAATAACATTTTGCTGAAACTGTGCAATATTTATGAAACAACATGTGACTGAAGGTGTGCAGTATTTATGAAACGAAGTCTCACTGAAAGTAAGCAATGATGTCTTGCTGGAGATGGGCAGTAATTTTGAAATCTAGACTTGCTAAAGGTGTGCAATATTTTGAAATGATGCTTGCTAGGGAGGGTGCAATATTTTTAAAACAACTCTGACTGAAGGTGTGCAATATTTATGAAACAAAGTCTCATTAAAAGTGTGCAATATTTTGAAATAATGTGCAATATTTTGCTGAACGTGTGCAATATTTTGAAAATAAAATGTCAAAATTTTGAAATAATTTTGAAATACATTCTTGTTAAAAGTGTGCAATATTTCTGAAATGATGTCTTGCGGAAGGTGTGCAATATTTTGAAACAACTCTGACTGAAAGTGTGCATATTTATGAAACAAATCTCACTGAAAGTAAGCAATGATGTCTTGTTGGAGGGTGCAATATTTTTAAAACAACATCTGACTGAAGGTGTACAATATTTATGAAACAAGGCTATGTGCAATATTTTTGAAAGAACATCTGACTGAAGGTGTGCAATACTTTTGAAATGAATTTCACTGAAGACGTGCAATAATTTTGAAACCAAGTCTCGCTAAATGCGTGCAATATTTCCTGGGTAAAGATAGCCGTAGTCTAAGACAGTCACTTCAGTTCTTTGACAACTTAATCGAAGTTGTGCCTGTAGGACACCACATTCCAAACAGGAAAGTGTTTTCTGTCTGTCAGACCCAAAGTTCAGTGACATGTGTAGAGGGATCATAGCCGGCACCCAAATCCACTTTTTCAATTTTTCCTCCGTGTTTTCCCTTTCTCCGGCGAAGAAAATTAAATTAACACTCGTCTAAGAGGTATTCCTCTCTCTCTGTTAAATGGTTACAGGTTGAGAACTGGCACCACGAACCATTGCTTATCATCAAGTCGGACGAATTTGAGGTTTATTACGTGTGTTTGCTCATAATATTTTCACTCTCCTCCTCCTCCTCCTCTCTCCCGCTCCTTCCTTCCTTCCTTCCTAACTGAGAGTGGGTCGGTCACCTTTTAATTATGGTTGCTACATGAATGGGAACTTTGGGAGGAACTTCTTCCAATTGCAATTTGAAAGTAACGGAAGATTGTTTTGCCAAATAATTACCTTCGGTTTTTTTTCCTTCCTTTTTTTAATTTTGCAAGTACTCTTTGTGGTCAAGATAAATAGGTATTGACAGGAGGCTTATAACTCGTCAAAAAAGTAATTTTATCTAATACTTGTGAATTTTTCATCTTGAGCAGATAAAAAAACTTCTCAACGGTTTTTTATTTGACAGCCTATGATTCTCAATGTTTTTCTTGTGTTTCGTGTTCCTTTTTAGAAAGTCCGAAACTTTTTAGATGAGGGAGGAGGAAGGGGGTAGACTCATCTCCAAAAACTAAATTTTGGGGAGCTTTTTGGCGTCCTAATCCTGTTTTTCAGTTTTGGGTATAATAGGATACAGGAGGAGAATTTGAACTCATAACCAACACTCCCAGAATAGGGTATACCATTGACGTTCCTCATAAGCAGAATCTGTCGTTCAAATTTTGACTCTAATTTAACGTCAACTTCAATCCGAATCGACTTCCTAACTTCGCTGTTTTCATAATCTCACCTTCTCTCACCACCTTTCCTGTATTTGGGTCATGATGACTCAAAAATACAAAGACCCATCCTAACCCAACCTGGTGTGTAGATAAATAACTACTAACCCATCAACTGCTGATTTTCTTTTCAACACCAAAAAGTTACAAACGGACGGGTAATAATGAAGTTGTGGTGCCCGGGGGGATGCGTGCACATGGTCAGTTTTGATGTGCTATCATTGATGACATCCTACCAGACCATGTGAACATCAAATTTTTAATTCTCAAGGTCAGAAGAACGTTAAAGACGCGTCTAAGCATCATGCCAGAGATGCACTGTGTCCTAAAACCAAATTTGAAGCACTTTAAACAATTTTATCGAGCAATAATATTAAAATATACTGAGTATATACAGTATATTAAACAAGAGAGACCCGTCAAGGAATTTTTTTAGTAAACACAAACGAATAAGTAAGGAAATAAGTGTGCGATATTTATGAAAACAGTTATTAGTAAAAGTCTACATTACTCATCAAACAAATTTTGAGGGCAAGTGTGCAATATTTATGAAATAAGCTCCTCGCAAACGTTTGCAACATTTCAGAAATGAATTACTCGCCAAAGTGTACACAATTCATGATACAAATCCTACACGAAAATGTGAAGAAGTTATGAAATGAACTCTTGCTGCTAGTGTGCATTATTTATGAAATGAACCTCTGTAAAAGTGTGCAGTATTTATGACACAAATTCTTGTTTGCAGTGTGCATTATTTATGAAATGAATCCTTTTTAAACGAGTCCATTATTTAGGCAACTTTTGACACGAAATTGTGCATTATAATGGCGGAAAGATTTTTAAGTTAAATTCATCAACAATTTAATTCAAATTTAATTTAAATTCATAAATGACCTTTTCGTGATAGTGTGCATTATTTATGAAATAGATTCTTTGTTAAAAAATGCACACTTTGACGGAAAACTTGTTTTATGAACAAAACAGCTAGAATTCATTTTATGAGTGTGCAATATTTATTACACAACTGGTACATGAAAGTGTGCATTACTTATGAAATGAATCGTAGTTGGCGCATTCGAAAAAAATGGGCACTTTAACAAACAAATAGTACGCAAAACAAATTCATTCCGAAAGTGTGCACTCTTCAAGACAACACTTTGTAAAAACGCGAGTCATTTAGTAAGTTTGCACTGTTTGTGGAACAAATTCCTCTTAAAATTTCAAAGTTATGCGGTCGTCAAATTTAACAAAAAACGAAACAAAACCCATCAATTCGATCCGCAAGAAAACAACAACACCAAAAAAAATTTTTTTTTTTTAAAGCTGCAAGCATTCGAAATAGGAATCGTGAGAAAAATTTTATTAGAAAATCCAGAACGTTAAAAAACGCAACGTACACATACAGCTGGGAAGTCAGGCAATAATCGTGAAGCCAAACTGGAATCCGGGGTTGTAATGCGATATAAAACCACTGCACTCGTACCTTGGGAAAAGGCACCCGGTGAGAAAACAAAATGTCGGAGAAACAACAAAAAACAATTGCGAGAAAGAAAAGAGGTAGGCGGAGTCCCAGCCCTCGGGAGAAGTTTTCAAAAACTTCAAACCAAACTGGAAATTTGAAGCCAGGTATCAGGCACAAAACTGGAAAATATCGTAAAAGAAGAAAGAGGCCAAAGATCATCCGAATTGTAGTGCCAAAAAGAAAAACAACTACAACAACACCAAATTAATTAATTACTAAATTTAAAACCTTTAAAATTTTCTAACCATAAAATTTTAAAACCGAAATTTGTTGCCCGGCTGTTGTAAAAAGAAAAGGAGCCTCCCCTCCCCCATCCCGCTTTATTTTAAAACTAAAATTTGGAACCAGACCACAATTACATAAATCCCATCAAACATAACCTACAATAAATTTCGCCGACGCTTTTTTGGATTTTTGAATGGAACGATGGGTTGAGGGTATACAGTCATAAATTCAGGATTTCGACTAAATTATTGAGATGTTACTCTCAACCTTCATAAAATTTTCCAAAAATACAATAAAACTAAATAAAATACATCTTCTTCCCTGTACCCCTCCCTCCTCTCCTCCTTCTTTAGTCTCTCTTCCTGCTTGGTGTGTAGAACCTAACCGGACTTTGGCCTTGACTCAAGGATGTTGAAGGTTTTTAACCCCGAAATCTCACCACGGTTGGCACCACAAAAACGACACCTTTTTTTGGTTCATTAAATCCAATGGATCTAATTAGTTTTTTAAAATGTTGTCCTCCTTCCTCCCCCAAAAATTACGAAAACAGGTCTTGAGAGGCATGTAAAATCGAGAATGTCCCCAGCCCCGCCCTACAGGATTTTGAATTTACGATTGTCGGGAGACGATTTATGAAAATTACGAATTTCTGGCAAAAATGAGTGAGGATGAATTTTTGTAAGGAGTGGTGGTGCTCAAAACGAGTGCTGCAGCGATTCAAGAGGGCGGTGATTGTATAAAAGAAAGGAGAGTGGATTTAGAAAAATTGATTTTGGTGTTCCTGTTCGCTCTGTTCGCTATGGTTCTATGTCTTCGGGCGACGAGACAATAAAGTCCCCGCCAAAAACAATACCAAGAAACAGATAGACCGGAAAGATCTTCAACACAGATGTCTTTTAGTATAACTTAGAAATATAAATACATACTAAATACAAATTTCTCTCATTGTCTATTAAGATTTATTGGAGAAAAATTTCCAGGGGCGCTAAGTACCATTTATTCTCAAAACAGGCACGGCAGGACAAAAAGTTTGAAACCACTGCTATACAGAGTATAGAACGATCAAACACCGAGACAGAAGCTGGAAAGAAGGCGATGACTATACACAATAAAAAGAAGTGACAACGACTCCCAAAAAGAGGCCTACAACAAAAGACCGGTCGGGGGACAGCAAAACGTCAAAAAACTCAGCGGGGGTCCACATACACAATTATAATAATATTAATATTACGAGTAAACGCACCCTTGGATATCCAGCTACTGGTCCCTGACAGAATAACATTCATCTCCCCACCGCAAACTCACCGCAGAATGATTTTGTAATTATTCCTCCGCAACGAAAAATAATTTCGCAAAAAGAAGCTAATTAACATTTCAAATTCCTCTCAATTTGGGCAATTCCTCTTACATACAAACATACATCAGAAATCAAACAATAAATCAAATAACTGACGTACGGTACCATGATGGCGTGACGAAACCTGAAAATTTTCTTCCGATAACAATTAAAGAAATAACGAAAACTATAATGAGTGACCAACCCGACGGATTCTGATTGGTCTTTTGTATTATTAACACGACAACAAATTTATTTATTTATTTATTAACGTTGGTATTATTCCCTCGATGGTACTAATTAACAAATAGCCATGACTTCATTATACGCGATAATGAAACTTTGTCAACAATATCATGTTGTCCAACCATTGAAAATTAAATCGTTCATGGATTAATTTTTATTTAAAGACTATAAAACTTCTATAAAGACCAAAATCTTTATTTATGGATTTGGTACTGCTGACCAAGTTCAATAATCAGCTAACTACAATCAATTTTGTTAAACTATACTCTTCGGATATTAAAAAGTTCGATTAGCATAATTCGCGAATTTCATGTTGTCTCATCCTCCACGTATCACGTTTCAAAAATTAATTAATTAACTACAAAACACATCCGGAGCATGTTCAGATAAAATTTATCTCCCGCATGATTAAAAATTTGCCAACGCAAGACGATGCTGTGGAGGAATTATGTTTCCCCTCAGGGGGTCGTGAATAAACTTTGGATTCTGAAGCTCATCTTAATAATGTTATCTAAGCTTTCGTTGTTTACTGTACACCCTTTCGGGTTAATTATTTCGAATCAGGGCTGATTCTAACCGCAAATTTTCAACGAGCCAAAATTATCCTGCAGCGGTTTTCAGCATGTTACACAGCTTTAAATTGATTTTCAGCAAACTGTCTCACCGTGGTTTTGTAATAAAGTGAAAATTCCAATTTCAGGAAATGTTAGAAGGAGAACGCTTCAGATTGAAGGAGAAAAAAGGCCAAACAAACGAAGAAAAATTGAAAACCTTTTGAAAGCACACAAAAAAGGTTTCGAAAGTGAATAGATCGTTTTAGAGAATAAAATAAAAATTGGAAGGAATCAAAGGAATTTTTTTCAAAGGAAGAAACTATTGAAAAAACGATTTAAGCGATAAAACAGGAGAGGAAAAGATATCAAAGAGAAAGTTGCTGTTGAGGGCAAAAAAATTCTGTGTCCAGAAAATAATTCCAGGAATGTTTTCAAAGGAAAAAGTTTTAACAGTTAAAAAAAGGTTCAGAGGAACACTTTGAAATGTTTTTTAATTAGCCAGTTTTTCCTAGAAATTCTAGTAGAAAGAGGATTGGCTCCACTGGTTTCGTTTTACGCGGAAAGTTAAATTGTTTCAAAAATAATATTTACAGTATAATACTGAGATACAATTTTGTTTAGAACTTGTTTATAAAATATAAGTAATGCAGATTTTGGTTAAAATTTTTATTTATGGTGTAAGTTTGTTTCAAAGCTTTTTTCATAAGTAATGCACATTTTTAACTAGAATTTCTTTCATAAATGATTTCTCGATCCTCGTTTTTATTTTTAAATAAATAAAACGTATTTTCTGATTCGATGCGTGTTGTATATCCGAAAGAAATTGATCAAAACTATCGTTGGTATACGATGAAGGAAAATTTGCCAGAAGTCTTTAGGCGTTACATCGAAAAACTGACTGACAGCAAGAGACCAATAGAAGTTTAGGTGGATCATATGACATCGCCAAAAGTCGTTTATGTTCAATAAGGCAAATGATATCGGCTTTGATTTGAGTCTTTGCTTGAATCTATACAGCAGAGTGGTAAACTCATCAAAAGTGAGCACGAGATAGCTCACTTGACGCCTTATAAGCGCCACGGCATTCACGATTCCGTATTCCACACGACTACTGAATTTTAGGTACATTGAACAGGCACCTTGTGCCAAAAGCACCTTTAAATAAGACCGAAGCTATCTCCCACCCTGACCAGTCGGGCTCTGAGAACAAGGAATGATGAAAGCTTCTGGAGCTTCTTATTTAACAGTCTTTCATGATTCAACTTCGTCGCCGAAGTATCCTGTTTGGGTACCTCGAAGGTCGTGGGTTCAATTCCCCTTATGTATGTGGAGGTGACCCAGCATGATAGTAGAAGATGGTCTATCAGGCCACTGATAAATTTTGATCGAAAAGTTTTGGTTCACGCCACCATAACTTGTGGTCTAATGCGGAGACACCTCGAGATCCCAAATCCCTGGGAAATTTGTGTCCAGCAACACAACCCCAAAATGAACTCGGTATTGTTGGTCTAACTCTGAATACTCCCACGTAAAGCGAAACCCAAATTTAATTAAATAAAACAAACCATCGAGATATTCGTTAGTAATTTTAAAATGTGCATTATTTTTGAAATGAATTCTAGTTAATAATGTGCATTAATTATGAAAAAGCTTTTAACAAAACGTCACACCATGTATAATTTAAATTTTAACGAAAAATTTGCATAAAATTTATAAAAACTTCTCAACAGAATCTTGCAATAACTATAAAACGAATTCTGGCTATGAGTGTGCAATACTTATGAAACGTAATCTTCACAAAACCCCACCTTATATACGAGTGTATTCATTCGATTGCACACCATTCACGCAACCCTATCGAAAGTTATTTACGACTCAACCTCACTAAACACATGTTCAAAAAGCTCAATAAAAAAGAACAAAATGAGGATGAAGTTTTAGAATTCAGGTTTGCCAACCCAAAAGTAATAAAACCGAAAGGGAAAACCCCAGACTCGACCTCAAAGAAAAATCAAAATCAAATAAAATCGCAACCAATAAATAAAAACAAGTCCGAGCTTCCAGTTAAAAGTAAAAACAAAGAACCATTCAAAGATGGGTTGGGATGGAAGGAGACGAAAAATAAAATAAAATAAAAAAGGTACAAAGGTTATATCAGCTACACTTAAAAGTGGATGCCCTAAATTTTATGAGATTCCATAAATCCGGTGAGAAAATCCGGAAAAACTAGAAACGACGAAATAAAAAAAAGAAAAAAAAATTCTTCCCGGAGACTCGGAATTAATTAATTTCACGTAAAAACAACGACGACAACAAAAACAACACACCAAATCGAAAATTTTTAAATTTATGTAGCCCCCCCTGTAAAATTAAAAATTAAAAAAAAGTTTTTATGGCTTTTTTTTATGTTGCGGATTGTAAAAAAAAGAAAAATAATCTCTCGCGTGTTCACAAAATTGATTTCGCCTCAAACAAACACGACATTTATAAAAGTCAGGTATAGGTGATGGAACAACCCTTTCAATAAATCCTCGCTATATAATGAATGTATCTAGTTAGAAGAAGAAGAACTTTAGAAAACCTCCATCTTGAGTGATAAATTTTTAAGATATCCTCTCCGGGAATATTGAAAGAGCCGTCAAAACACCAACCGCCCTCGGCTTGCTCTCGTTCAATGAAAGACTAACACGAAAGGATGGCCGCGAACCTAATCGAACCTTATCCATTGAATGGATTTGTCAATCACTGAGGTGCCTGCATGACAGACCTTCCGACTTTAACGGGATTCTTAAGAGTATTAGGACAGGTCGCCGCGTTGGAGATTACGTGCCGACGCGGTGATTTTGTTCTACGTTTAACTATTCCACCCCCCCCCCACCAAAAGTACCTTCTTTCGAAATGAAGAACCATTAAAAGTGTCAGCTAACATGGTCTTTTCAAAATTTATTTACAGATATGTTGCCGAGTATAAAGTACGCAATCGTCCTTCTTTCCCTGGGCATGGTGAGGAGTATCTCCGCCACAGAATGCGACCCCGAAATGATAGGATTCGAACTAGTGACCGGATATGTCTTCTCCGCACCTCTCGATGTCATGGACTCGCTACCGGGAACACTTATGCTGACTGACTGTTTGGAAAGTTGTCAGACTAACGAATCATGTCAGGCCGTCAACTACGAAACGGGTCTTTGCGTTCTCTTCAGTTCGAACGCAGATACCTATCCAGGTAGGTTTTCAATCCCGTCTTCCACTTTTAGCTCATCTAAAGAATTTAGGTCGAGTCGCTGACACAACCCATTTTATTTATAACAGGAGCGTTGGCGCGATCTCAGTTTCCGGTCTTCACAATCTACGCGCAAAAAAGTTGTCTGGGCGTGAAACCGTGCGAGAGAGCATGGTGCTTCGATCGAGTATTAGGTCATCAACTGAATGGTTACTCAAAGAAGAAGCACATGGTGGCATCAAGGCAAGAATGCTTGGAACTTTGCCTCGGGGAGCGTGAGTTTGTTTGTCGGTGAGTACGGTTTCCGTCACTTTTATTAATTAACCAGAGACAAAGGTTGGGTCAAGTTGTTGATCTCCGCCGAAGAAGCCTTGCCCAAACAAAAATCCCTCCAACGCCTTACGGGATATTGACCCGGCGATACACCTCTCGAGATTTTGACACCGAAATGACTCATTACCCGATTATTTCGCCGCACTACCGACACACTCAAAAAAGCAAAAATGGAAATTTCACAGATAAAAAGGCTGTTGACATGGGAAGTCGAAGCAATAAAAACAAAATTAATAAATAAAAAGCAGTCATATTATTTTTTCACGCTTATGGATTATAAAAAATAATCCGCCAAACAATAAATAAGTGAAGAAGGAAAAGCCTAATTAAAAGATTACTTTGCCGGCTAGACGATATTTCAAATATTTATGTTCAAATTAAAAATAAAATAATAAATAGTGCAACAGCCTCGACCTAGCCAACAAACCCACCAAACACAAAACGTTTATTTACTCTATGGAAATCTGCCTGATGTCTCAATTTCGACTTCCGTTATTCCAAAATCCCTTTACCGTTTCCCTTTCTCATACACGAACAAAACAATTTAATCAAAATCTCACGTATTATAGCGCTCTATAATGCCCCGTAGTCATTTTCAAAGTAGTCAATCCAGTTGTAGGTGTCTTTCTACATTCCGATTAAATGTTTCTTCATATCCCAAAACCTCGTTGTTATGGTAAGACACCACCACCACCACATCTAGTTCTGGTAGTTGAACTATATCTCGAATCGAAAAAAAATGACCTCCGGTAAAGTTGAGTTCTTTGATTGGTTCCGATTGGTTTTTTATTTCCAACATGACCCTTCCACTCGAATCCATTCCTCTTCCTGATAGCTGAGACCTGGATTTTCAAGGTCACACGTCCACCCACGAGAGTTCACGCTAAATATCATCTTTGAAAAATCAATTAAATCGATCGTGAATATCAATTTCGGGGCGTTATCGGACATTTGCGCCACGGCCTCGGGGGGATTTTTGGGTTTATCTATGCCGGAGATGAAGGTGGATGGTGTTGTGTGGGGGAGGGGTTTGAACGCCATCCATTGCCCTAATCATCCGTCTACGGTTAATTAAATAATCCAAAAGGAGAAAAGCACGAACTGTCCGTTTAAAGTTTTCCTTACGCATCATGAAACAACTAATCAAGTGATACGTGCATGAAGACACAGTGTAGTTATTCGCGATTTAAGCACATATTTAATTTAAATAAAAACGTTCTCAAAGATGGTGGGAAACACCAAAAGCATAATTTGATATCCTTCGGCTGGAGAAGATACTCCTTGGACTTTGGGTTTTGCAAGAACGGTGCGTGAACCATCTCAAAGGCGATGACACAACACCCGACCGAACTTCCATTCGACGACTTCTTCCTTTTCCACACCAAACCTATTTTGTGTGTCCACACCCTCTAAGCTTTATCTATTACGGAAATTTATCTGCTATAGTTAATCCCTTCAAAATTTCCGTTTCAAAGGTCATTTGGTCGAGGCCCGCCACCTTTTAATCACTCCCATTCGACTAAAACCTTTTTATCTCGCAGAAATTTATTCTTTAAAATATTTTTATTTATTCTTATAATCTTATATATTAATATCTTAATCCGGGATTGAGTTGCTAAAGCACGGATGTTATCCCTTCGTGCTTATTTAAAAGTATAATTAATACGACGCGATTTATCTGTATTAGTAGAAGGATGAATGTTCATGATGAGTGTACACCGGAAATTCTCGCTATAATAACTTCCGCTTAACTTTGGATATACTATCATCTCTTTTAGATCGTAAGTGTCAACCATAAATCGGCATTTCCTTATAAATATCCAACGATTCTAAATTCTCAATCTTTCGTCCTAGTTCACGGAATCTTTCATAAATAATGCACAATCATACCAAAGGTCTATATTAAAAGGAAAACTTTTGGCATTGGTGCTTCCTTCTAAGAAGCGACAATTTCAAATTTGTACAGATAATATTCTTACTGCCCTTCGGATGACATAAGCGAAAATTATATAATATAATAATATAAATTTGTACCGATAACTGCACACTCTTAATACTCTTTTCTCTACAATAGAGAGAGAAATTTGTGCACAATTTATGAAGGAATTCAATTTATGAATACTGCACACGTTAGCGGAGGATTCATTCCATTAATTTTGCACAATTTTATTAAAGATGTCACAAAGGATTTTTCATAAATACTGCACACTGTTAGAAACGATTTTTCATAAATACTATACACTATCGCAAAAAATTTTTCAGAATTCTGCACACTGTTACAAAGTTTTAAATTCTGCACACTGTTACGAAGAATTTTCCTACAGTCGATTTTTCATTAATTCTGCATGCTGTTACGAAGAATTTTTCTGCATACCGCTACAAAGGATCCTTCCTAAGTAGTGCACACTGTTACGAATGATTTTTCATAAATACTGCACACTGTTACAAAGTATTTTCCATAAATTTTGCACACCGTGACCAACGATTTTTCATAAATATTGCACACCTTTACCAAAGATTCTTCATAAATACTGCACACCGCTACAAGGATTCTTCATAAGTACTGCACACTGTTACGAATGATTTTTCATAAATATTGCACACTGTTGTAAAGAATTTTGAAGAACTTTCTGGCATAAGATCTCAAACAGTTGTCTATTCCTAAAGTTTTGAATCGGTCGTTAAGGACTGCTATCAGTCGGCAGCTTGACTACACCCAATTCTCGAAAAATAAGCAAAACCATCGAGTTGTAAGCACTACCCAAACCGGAAGTAACTGTTTTAAACGGTTTCCACTCGTGACTTGGCCTTGATATTAAATATAAGGCTAGGTCATGTGATGAAAGCAAGTTTCGTGGTTCAAATCGGAACTCGGGGCGGTCATATAAATAACCATCAGATTTGAAATTAATTTATTATTTATTTATTAAAACGATTTGAAAATTTGAAATTTAATTCTCGACCCTCGCAAATCACGTCAGATCGGAATTTATCTTTAGGGAATTGTTCAGGTCAGGTTTTCCGCGATATCCGGAAGTGGATCTGATTTCCATAGCGAGTATCGGAGAACGAGTTCTTCGCGAATGGAAAGTAGTTCAGCAAAGCCAAAATTTTTTTCACTACACCCGGGAAAAAGGTGGTCGTAGTCGGGACAAGCGAAAAAAAATTTTTTTTTTTTACTATTCATCACGAAAAAATTTGACCAAGCCTTAAATTTTCGAAAATTCATTGAACTCGAATGGAAATGTGTGTTAAAAAAGGAGAAAAAAATTTTTTTTCTTCATCTTCTTCTTCTCCTAAATCAATAATCGCACTAAAAGAGGCAGCATTCATTCTCTTCGGATGATTGATTGCCTTCACAAAGCGCATCTCTTTGATCGAACTGGATGAGAGTGTAAACAATAATCGTTTCCCATTCATTTCGACAAAAAAAATTTGAAAGTGATTCACGAGTGAAGAGTATACCAAAAACCTGCGAACCACAATTAGACCATGATGTCATTTTCTTTTCCTGAAAAGACCCAGAGACAGGTGTGTCGTTCAGGTTCACCGACACTTATAATGAAATCAATCTCCATCGGCTGTTAGGTTTGTTTTGCGGGTGTTGATGGCTTTCTTGTTCATCTATTCCAACGGGGTATGTATGAAAGTGGTTTTGTGTTCGGATTGGTTTTCTTTGTTTTAGCCTAATTGATTTTATAAATAGGGAATTCATAGAGGCGAGGATTTTGGTATTTGCGGTTCGAGGAAACCGTTAAGTAGCTGAGGAGGCTTTATTAGGGGAAAGGTGATCGGTTACTTCTTCCTGAAGAAAAATATTGTGCGAGAGTAAACAGAATGATGACTCTTTTGGTGGGCTCCGGTGTCATGTTACTAGAAGTGGGTAGTGGTTGGTCGTGGGAGCTCGAAGATATGCGAAGTGTTATGCGATAAATTGTATCTCACAACTCTATATCTCTATATCGAATATATTTAAATGAATATTTGTAGATATAACTCCGATTTTGGTCAAATTACCAAAAATCCCAAATCACAATTAAAGGACGAGAACTATATAGGTCTAGGGCAGAGGTTTCCAAACCTTTTTGTGTCATTTTCCGGTTTTGGGTAGACCCCCTTCTCACCTGATATTGATTTTTATAAATTTCTCACTGTAGTGAAGTAAATTTTTTACTCATAGTTACTTTTATATATAATGTACATGCCTTTATATTATAAGACAGTATTATGTAAGTAAATATCAGTGTATATTGAGATCCACTATCATGGACCCCTAAATTTTTTTCTGCTGACGTAGACCCCGTGCAGGTGGTCATAGACCCCTGAGGGTCGATATAGACCACTTTGGGAATCACTGGACCAGGGTGTCTCTCTTTTTAATGATTCAACAGTGTTACCAGAACACCTCAGTCAAAAATTTATTATTATGAGATTAATACTCACTCAATTGCTGAATAAAATTACTTATGTATTTCTAATGAGACAAGAAATCTTTTTATATTTCATAAAATGAGTCGAATTTGTATTTAAAATAATAATAATTTGATCAATAATAAATGTAAATTACGACTTTCAAAATGGAGTCTTCACAAAAGCTTCCATTACTTCACGAGAGGAAATTCTTTTCGAAACTGTGCATTAATTACGAAATAAGTCTTATAATAATTTGGGCATTATTCACTCAAAAAACGTGTCCGATATTTAAAAATTTATTCCAAAATGTGTGCAATATTTATGACAAAAATTCACAATAAATGAAATTAATTCTGTCAAAATTTGGCACAAATTTTGTTTTTCTTGTCTCCAAAAAAAATTTTACTAACACAAAAACGTTTTTTTGAAATGAGAGCTTCATCGTATTGTACATTATTTATGAAACAAACCACTCATAAAACGTGTCCGATATTTGTAAAATGATTTATTACAAAATTTGTGCAAAATTTATGAAATGAAAAAAATGGGGCTCAAATTTATTCGTTTTTTCATGAAAAATAATTTTTTTTTCATTATCTCGATTGGTAAAGACTTGAAATAGTATATTATATTAATATATATTACACTGTTGCACTGGATTTTTTCTAAATTCTGCACACCGTTGTAAAAATTTTTCCATAAATACTGCACACTGTAGCAATGGATTTGCTATAAATACAACATACTGTTGCAAAGAATTTTTTACAAGTTCTGCACAATGTTGCAAAAAATTTTCCATAAATACTACACACTGTAGTAAAGGATTTTTCATAAATACTGCACACAAAGGATTTTCCATAAATACTGCACACCGTTGCAAAGGATTTTCTATACAAACTGCACACGGTTGCAAAGAATTTGTCTCAAATACAACACACTGCTGCAAAGAATTTCTCACAAATTGTGTACACCGCTGAAAAAAATTTTCCATAAATACTGCACACTGCTGCAAAGGATTCTTCATATTCAAATTAGTATTAGTATAAATATAATATTAACTGCCTCATGAAATTAAGAATCATTTAAGGCACTAATTAGCCCAAAACGTGTGTGACTATTTCTGAAAGGGAATTCACTACAAGAATGTGCAGTATTTATGGAATCAATTCTTTCAAAAATCGTGCACAAAAGCCCTTCTTTCTATTGTAGAAAAGTTTTAACAACCTAATCGAAAAGATGTGCAATATTTTTGAAAAATAAGGCAAAAAGAAACGTTCGAAAATAAAACGAAGCTGTGTGCGGGGTTTCAGGATTATTGACACTACAACGGGACGAACAGACGGACATTAATTACTACATTTCCTTTTTTATATTCATGGACTTAAGTACTACACATCCACCTGACTACAACACTATTGTCGGAGAGTCATTGGCTATTTCGCAACACGATGTAATTTCCTTCCTCCGATGAATACGTTTCCTCTCAATAACCTCAAGACTGACACTCGATTTCGATTTCGAGCGTCTTCTTTATGATATTACGTAAGGGAAACATGATACCTCCTTCACCCCCCGCCACCGCCGCCTCTCAAACTATAATATGCGTTATCTAAGATCTTAATAAACATATCATTCTTTTCCCAATAACTTCTAATCTATTTTAAATGGTTCTTCATCTTTTCTCTTCTCATTACACTCATATTCTTCTACTCTTTTGTAATTTCCTTCCTTTCTTATGATTTCACTTATTATCCTCTCGGACGATGATGATTATGGGATTCCCTCAGGTTGCCATTCCTCGCGTTTTCGATATTGTTTCTCCTCCGAACTCATTCAATTCGGAAAATGGCAAAGGAATATTTAGAATTTTTGTTTTAGAAAATTTGTTTCGTAATGGCGGCTTCGGTTCTTATTCGTGTTTAGATTCCTCTTCAGATAGATGATGTGTGCGTTAGTTCTAGCACCGTCCGGAAGAGAACTAGATAAAACGAGGACTAACGAGTAATAAGGACATCATGGTGGTCGAGTACTTTAATAAATAATCGGGGCAGCGATAAAAAAATTTTTTTTCATGTTAGCACCTATTGGGGGCCATATATGAGGCCTTAGATTGGGGGGGACAATGAATTATAATGGCCGTTTCGTTTTCGTGTAGTTTTTAGTTGTGCGTTTATCAAAAACGAAAATTTTTGGTGTTATCAAGGTTTTGGTTCGGTACCTGCTTTAAATTATGAATGTTGCGTTAACTGAAATGTTAGTTCCATTTTTGTGAACTTCTCAAAACATGTAAGAACAAATTTAGGTTCCCAAATAATTGTTATCTACCACTATGTCTGACCAGAACAGTTTTTACCTCCTTCACCTTTGAGAGTGAGAGGAATGGCGGCTGTGCTGAACACAAAACAAAATTTAAAAAGTTTAAACACGCAAAGAAGACACCACTTTAGTAAAGAGCGGAAGTGGGAAGTGTTTAGACGTGATTCTTACAAAAAAACAAAGAAGATCATAAAAGGACACTACAACATCATCCAAGAGTCGCCACGAGGAAATTAAAAAACAAATCAGAGCTGAAGAGCTGGATGAAAGTTATGTCAATGGCTTCTCTCGCGGTCTTCCTTAACAGCTCTTTATTAATTATATGTATATAAAAGGAAACTAAACTACAGCAGACATGATTATACACGAGACCATTCAAGAGACCACAATTCGCAAAGCCTCAAAGACAAAGGCACTCGGCGACAAGCTTGACAATTAAACCAAACGGAATCCCAAAAAGGGAAAAGAGAGAAACGTTCGCAGGGCGGGGGGGTATAACACTCCGAAACAGTCGGATCTTGATTTTGAAACAAGATTACATCTTTGGCGCCGAGTCACCGAACAAGAAACAAATCCACGCAAGAACAAGATTTCCATTCGGTGGAAAACCAACTCGAACCTACGACTTCCTAACAGGGCGATAAAGGACTCCGACTGCGACCTCGACAAAGAATTATTTCCCAGAATAACGGAATCCCTCCGGATCTTCTTCTAGTCCTCCACCACCACCCCGTCAAAGAAAACAAAAAAGAGTCAAAACGAATTTCCCAACATCTCGAAGGAAGATCCGTTTGGCTTTCGACATCTTCATTCCCAAGTGCCATTGTCCAGGTCCCGGATTAAATCAAATCATCGTTAAGTGGCCCACGGAAGACAATGATGGAAACGAAATCGTTCGAGATGATAATTAAAAGACAACAAAAGTTTCGTAACAATAATGTTTTCTATTCTTTTCTTTATTATTATTAACAATTTAAACGTTGGGATGTTTGACAATGGTCAATTGTCGGTGACCGAAAACGGTTATAAGACGATACACAACAGCATTGTACACAGTGGAGTTGCTAAGTAAATCGTTGAACCGTCGATGGCCGAGCTCTCGATATCTGAGAACCATCATCACCGAGGATGTTGACCCGAATTTATTTGGATTTAACGTACTTGAAGAGATTTGGAGGAGAACTCATCCTCTTCCTCCCCATCACCACCGCCACCACTACCAGAATACTTTCCTCAAACCCCCGATCAAAGAAGAAAAAAAATTGGCATAACAGACCACTACTTCGGTAGCAAAATCTTCTTGCAAAACTTTTGTGTGTGTGTGTTTGCGATTCCAGTATCGAGAATCATTTTGCTATCGCGATCTGCATTACGAACCGGTTTTGTAATCGCGTGGCGTAAACTTATCTGTCACGATTGTTCCCGGTATTTAGTAGCCGTTCAGAGAAATCGCATAAGAAGCTAAAATCGATAACGCATGTCTGAACCTGTCAAAACTCAAAAATGTTTACCACGAAACGTTATTCTCTCTCTCTCCTTCTCTCATCTTTCTTCTTGAAATGATTGAGTAGAAGCTAGCGAGTGCTTTTGAGAGATGCTACCACGGAGGAATGGATTTGTTTGATTCAAAAAAAATTTTTTGGACTTTTTTTCTATTCTATTATTCTCTTCTCAGTATTTTACTTAAACACCTCGTTTTTGCTTTCCTTTACCCGCTCCTGGAACAGCTAAAACCATTACCCCGTCCTCCAGATACTACTCCTCCATTTGAATTTGGTCTAAGTACCGTGATTACTCTCAAAAATTATTTCCAATTAAAAGAAAAATCAATTTTCATAAATACTGCACAGTTTTATAAGAAGTTTATTTCAAAAGTATTGCACACTTCCATAGAGAACCCATTTCAGAGGTTACGAATAAAACCCCCAAAAATTGTTTCATAATTTTTGCACACTCATTCTCTTATTTTACATCAGCTCCTTGGTCAGCTCTCTTTCATAAATAACGCACACTATTAACTTATTAATTTAGTATAAAATAATTAAATAAATCAATAAATAACTCTAGAGAATCGGTAAATGAGCATAGAGGTCAACAAAATTCAAGTTGAAGGTTAAGATTTCAATTTCCGTTCCAACAGACAACACCGGTCGATGTCATAGAGATTTGTGGAAGTTATGACTGTCTATGGCAAATAAGACAAGATGCTACCATCAAACTTACAAACTTCTGATTGGCCCTTATTTGAAGATAGATGACAGTTATCCATGGGCTAAAATGCGAGGAAATTTCTTTGAAGTGAGTCGTCCAGCGACTTCTCCATGTTTGTTAATTAATTAAATCTTAATCAACTTCCCACGGTGTGTGACCCAAAACAGTGTTTACAACTATTCGAATCAAAATTTTTTTCTGCTGATTAATTATGTACTAATTAATAACTTGATTTGCCCCCGAGACTCTTGTTCTTGTGTTATTATAATTCCTGTTACATCTTTTCTTGGTCTATAATCAACCTCCATACAGCATCCTTTCAACCTTCATCTATCATAAGTTCGTTTCTAACTGTAATTCCCAATGATCTGGCTGTATGATAAATTTTTCCTTAAATACTGTTCTCCATGCAACCCTTTTACAGCATCCTTGTTGATGAGGAAAGACATCTCAAAAGACACAAACCTCTTGGCTTAACCACACCTCTCTATTAGTTAAGCCCTTTGTACTTACTTCTTCTTCAACTGTTTTGTTTATTAGATGGACCGGAAACTAATTTCGGTTCTGTGTGTTACACCTAATACGGTAAAAGTGATAAACCATGAATATATATAATTCCGGGTGATTACTCATAATAACCAACTAGGTAAATGTGACAAATCATTACGTATTTATCATATTTACCGGCTAGTTTATATAATCACCAACCTGTGATGGGGAATTTAATCGAAGTTTTCTCACATCCTTAGCTTCTCGTCGGGAGATTCGTAACTGCTTGGATTGCTAGCCTTTTATCGGAAAAGCGACAGAAGTCAAGAATCTGAGCCAAATTTTATTAAATTGTACGGTAAATGTGATAAATATTAATTTGTTGATTTTGAATAATCGCCGGGGATCTACCTGATTTATCACTTTTACCGTAATATATATATACAATATTACTTTTGGTCTACAAATATTTCTTCTTTCTCTTCAGAATCTATTCTGTTATCTTCCCTACCTATATCCGATCCTGAGACTAAAGACAATCGTCTGTTCGCTAGATAAAACCTCATAATTCTAAACCAACTACTTGTTGCCTGGAATTTAGTATAAACTAAAGAATATACAGTATATACGTGATATATAAAAACAACTAGCAAGTCGACATTTGAAAGATTCGCTGACAAGTGATTTTGCACTGGTGATATGACGTCATTGGTTTTGAAACAATTGTAACTTGACGGTTTTAAAGACGAGTTATGAATATAAAGACGATAATTATTAAATAAGATTATTTATAGCGTTAATTCTTGACTATAAATAAAATCATAAACATATATTTTTACAAATTTATCACAAAAATCAGATTTTGTGTCCTTATACACTCTTCTTCCTTCTCGAATTATTTTAGAATCAATTACGACTTCCTTCCAAATTTTCTTATACAGTTTTAAGATTCTTAGGTGTCAGAGTTCTCCAAAAGGGCGGAAGGAAACAATTTGAAAGAAAATTCTGGTTTAGGGAAAACTCCCTAAACTAGAATTTTCCTTCAAATTTCTGGACACAATTTATCAGGAAATTTTCCTAAAATTTGGGGAAATCGCTAATCGAGAGCAGATTTCCCGCAAATTAATTCTCAGGAAATCCCTAGGAAACTGCCAGATAAAAATGCAGCCAGGTTTCTTCCACTGACGGAAAAATACTTTTTTCGGAAGATTACAGCATCCCGTCCCGAAAGGAGGCAGATGGTGGTCCATCTGAAAAGGGTGACACTTTTAAGAGGATAAAATACATAACCATTTTCCTCAACTTTTCTCTTTTCATCTTTCAATCATTTCTCTGAGATCAAATAGATAAAACTCAAGACCACAACAAGCTCCAAATCTTATCCGAGAGGAGAAGAATGGTGTGAACACCTCACCCAGGTGCGAATAATTCATTAAGAAATGAAATTGACCAAATCTACAAAAATGAGTTATAATCAGTTAAAAGGTGTATGTGCTCGAGAAAATTGCTATCCGATTCGTCACGCAAGGATGGTAATCCTGATTACAGGAACCGGGAACCAAATATTTAATTATCTAACAAACATCACATCCCACTGATCGAATTTAACCGTGAGTGAAGCAGTTCGGTAGTCAACTCAAACTCCATTGCCCACCCAGATCACGACAAACATGCAACATGTCGATAAGAGCGAATACCTATCCCGTCGCACAACAACAAAATTCCTACAACACTCATTAAAATTAATTAAATAATTTGCAAATCACCGTCAGAGAATGATAACACAAAAACTTCCACGACGTGGCGCCCGCTATATTTATGTAAAAAATTATGTGTTTGTGGAAGCGTAACTTAGGTGAACGCATGAACCGATTTCGGTCCTAATTTTGCGCAAAAATTAGTTGCAATTAGGACAACGAGCAGTGGTCAGGACTTCAGTTATTAAAAATAAAACGACGCTATCACTATGGAGTGACACGTCTTCTTACATTTCACAAGATAAATTTAAAGTATAATCAAAATAAAATATAAGATGACGTATTACTTCCACTCAACTTAATGAAATAAACGTCCTTCTTAAGGTCCACGACAAGAAGATTTAATTAAATTAAACGAATTCGAGTCGCACAATCAATTAATAATATTATACGAACGAAGCGAACAATAATATACTAATTATAAAATAATTTCTTGGTAAAGTTGTATATTGGTTTAAGAATGTGCACTAATTATGAAATGAGTTTCCCACAAAAATGTGCAATATTTATGAGAAACAAAATCGCGAATTATATAATAAAATGAAACATCCATAAAACAGTGCAACACTTCAAAAATCCTTAATGTGTGTGCATTACTTATGAAATTAGTTCGTTCTACGACTGTGCAGTATTTATGAAATGACTTTCTTCTGAAAATGGTCAGTATTTATGAAAACAGAAAACTGTGTGCGAATTCTAAAATGAAACTTCCATAAAACCGAGCAACACTTTAAGAGTCCTTAACGAGTGCGCATTACTTATGAATAAATTCGTTGTACAACTGTGCATTATTTATGAAATGAGCTCCTTATAAGCTCCGTATAATAATAAGGCAATAGCTATGAAGAGCAAATCGTGCACTAATTCTTGAATGAATCATCCACAAAACCGTGGAAAATTTTAATAACCCATACCGAGTGTGCAGTACTTATGAAATAAGTTGTTCATAAAATTGTGCATTATTTATGAAATGAGTTCCTTCTAAAAATGTTCACTATTTATGAAAAACAAAACCATGTACGAATCCTAGAATGAAACACCCATAAAACCTTGCGACATCTTAAAAGTTCTCAACGAGTGTGCATTACTTATGAAATAAGTTGTTCGTACGACTGTGCAGTATTTATGAAATGAGTTCCTTCTAAATAGGTGCACAATTTATACGAAACTAACCGTGAACTAATTATTGAGTAAAATATTGATAAAATCGTGCAACACTAAGAGCCGTTAATGAGCGTGCATCACTTATGAAATAGGATGTTTATGTGATTGTGCATTATTTATGAAATAGATATAAAGAGGAAGTTAGGGATTATGTAATGCTATGGCATCAAAACGACAAGACTACTTTTCGACCTTTTAAAAAGTTTAGATTCAGTATACCATGAACGTCTTTTCAAGATGTGCGTCTAGTATACGTACTATGTATATATGTGTCATAATATACTATTGATATAAACAACTTAGAAAGATGTACATCCTTACAACTATAAGATTTATAATATAACTGCATTTAAGTAACTATTTATAACATAGATATACAACCAAGTCCACCAAGTTTTACAGAGTATAGGCCTACTAAGACACCGGACATTGAACTTATACAACAGATAAATCGATAAGTAGACAAATGACCTACATACAGTTAAATTATACATTTCCAAAGTGTATTAATAAATAAATATCGTATAACGTCTTTGTATCCATAAGTTATTAGTAAAAGAGAGGAAACAGCATCTTATGTTCCTAAGGCCATTGAAGTTTTCAAAAAAGAGAAATTTTCCCCCAAAATCGCCGATGGCCAAATAATTTATTTTACAAAAGATGAAGAAAACTTTTTGGGGGCTATCAACGGGAAACAAGTATTTCGGGAAGCGTAAAAATGTCACATGTGATGCCTACCAAAGACCCGATCAACCGTGAAACTCAATACTAAATCGTGATTTCTTCTTATTTTCCTTTCCGTCTTCTGCTTCGGGATGGACAGACCGTGAGAACCATTTTAATAATTGATCCTCGCCTTTTATTTTTATTTTTTATGATGGCGTCAACGGTACCACGTTTTTTTGGGAAGAAAAAATTGCGCAATCGAATGGTCCCCTCGACGCATAAACTGAATTAAACGGTTTTTCATTGCCTCGGACTTTTAGATACGAAAAGAAGAACTTCGATGTCATTTTTATAAGAAAAAATTGGGAAAATCAATTAGCGAGTCGCCATTTTGATTTTAAAAAAAATTTCTCTCCCATCTGATTGATTGATCAACATTCCGCTCACCCCAATCACCCAACGTACGTTACACAGCCTCCTGATACAGGATCAGGTTCCTTTTAATAATTCGGAGATAATCGACTTGTAAAAGGAGTCTTTGGGTATCGTTTGATTCAGTTTCGATTCATCTTTACCATTTCTAATTCAATTCAAGAAGCTCTTTTCAAAGTCGTCCGTTATAATTAAGTCACGAAAACAACAACGAGAAGACTGGGCATTGAACAAGGACGAGCTACCTGTTGTCGTGTCGCGTGCAAACTCGTTAAATTAACAAAATAAAAAAACGAAAGTTGCCCTCTCACACCCGAAATCAAAAAAAATTTTTTTTGACATGTCTGTTAGACAATATCATCCCCAATGACCCAGGTTGTTATGCTGTCGGGAGGTTAAACGCCACCCAAGTCAGAAAGGTCAAAGTGTAGGAGCCAGACATAGTATAGTCTTTCAGGTTGGGGGCTGAACATGGGGCTAACGAACCCACGCTTAAAAGAAAAAATTTTGGCGACCTCCCAAGGGAAAGCAAAAGCCCATAATGATGTTAGCTCTCAATATAAAAATTCTCTAGTTGATGAGGTACAGGTACAGGTTACAGGTACAGATATGAGAGAAACTCTCAAAAATCCAAGGCACTTGGAGGCTAGTTAAGCACTCTGACCACTCAACCGCTTCATACCTAATTTTACTTTGCCCAAAGGGATTCATTTCATAATAAATGCACACTTTACCTAATGATTCATTTCATAAATATTGCACACCCGTGAGGAGATTATATTCTGTGAATATTTGATTCCAGATACCCAGTTAGGCCTACTTTTCAAATTATTTGAGTTGAAGAGTATCACAAACAAAACTAGGTCTTCTTTTACGCGAATTGTTTTTAAGCGTCTGACAAAATTAGTACGCATTCAAGATCCGACTTTTTTCATAAATAATGCACACTTTCCCAGATAATTCATTTCATAAATAATGCACACTCCCAAAGCTTTCGAACCGCTCTTCTCTTTTCATTCTTGTTTATCCTAAAAACTCGGGTATTCTCTACAACCTTTTAGAATTTCCTACTTCCGGTTTTGTTTTTAACGACTGAACTATTTGACTAGAATTTCTAAAACTGTACATCCACAAAGAGTGTGAGACGTTAATACAATCTTTCCTTCCTTAAAAAATTTCAAATTCGAAAAGACCATTGAAGTGACCTAACCGATAGATGGAGGAACCGAACGCAAACACGTCGACTGATCTACCGTCAAATTAACGGCTATTAGAATGTGCGAACCGTTAAATCCGCAAGTTCATTATTTCTAATTACACATAAAACAAGGCATTTCCCCGACAACAAGCCGGTCAATACGAGATGTCAGTAAGAACGCTCGTAAAAAGTTAAAACAAACAACTGATAGACGGAGAGGAGAGGAGATGAGATGAAACCGTTCGCCTAGCAGGAGAATTTAATATAAAAGAAAAATTCTTACTGGAGCTCTTAATTTTACGAGTTATTGCGATTTACAAAATCGTTAAAAACATTATACTTTCATAACGCGTAATCGATTCAATCTCACTATAAATAAGAAGCCGCCAAATCCTTTGATTACTCCTGGCACTCAATCGATGGTCAAAAGGTGTCATTAGGTAGGTGCGTGAGAACTTCCGTTCATTCCCATGTAAATCTAATTAAACCCGTTCGAAATCGTGTTTCTTCGACTTTCCTAAGTATTTCCTTACTGTATCCCCCTCTCTCTCTTCTCCTCCAAGTAGATTCTGTTTTATCTTTCTAGAACACATAAAAGCTATTTTCTAATTAAATTTCCTTTTCCATTAATTTTCTTCTCCTTCTACTTCTACTTCTATCCAACCAATATATCTCTCCTAATCCCTCTCTCTTTCTATTTTGCTTTCTTTATTTCTCTATTTCCATTGCTCCATCTCTATCTCTTTATTTCCATTCTTTCTTTATTTCTTTCTCTCTCTTTCCCTATTTCTCTATTTTCTTCTCTTCATCTTCTTTATTTTTCCTGTTTTCTCCTGTTTTTATCTTTTATATCACTTTCTCCTTATTTTCCTTTCTAGCTTTCTCCATTTCTCTCTATCACTTTCTTCTCATTTTTCTCGATCTATCTCCTTCACTCTCTCTGTTATTTTTCAAATCATCTGAACCGAAGAGTACCACAACAAACAAAACTAGGTCTTCTTTTACGCGAATTGTTTTTAAGGGTCTAACCAAATTAGTACGCATTCAAGGTCTGACTTTTTTCATAAATAATGCACACTTTTCCAGATAATTCGTTTCGTAAATAATGCTCACTCACAAAACCTTTTGGAGCGAGATTTTTGTTTCTAATGGTTTCTCCATCTCTTCCTATCACTTTCCTCTCATTTTTCTCTATCTATCGTCCTTTTTACTTCTCTGTCTATTTTTCTTTTTATTTTCCCATCTTATTTTTCTTCTATTTTCTACTTTTTCTCTTCTCATCTCCCTTCCATCCCTTTCTCAATACAAGTAAATGAGATGTGAGAGTTACCAAACCCAACAACTGTCGTTCTCGCAAAGTCTCCAAACCCATTCACGCAATAATTAAACTCTGCTTCAACTTAGCGCTCTCATTTCGAGTTACTCTAACGTGTCATCACCAAAGGACAACTTCCCATAAAAGACAAAATCATCAACCGAGGACTCTCACAACTCTCGAAAATTCCCATTTCACGTTCACATCCCATCGAAAACACGGGAAAATTCGATGCCCTCCTCTTTCAAAGCCCCCATCCTCTCCTACCGGGACTCGAGTTAATAATTTATTAATAAATAAATTACTGTAATTTATGAAACGTTCACAACATTGTTAGAGAACCGTAATTACGCCTCCCCGTAAATAAACCTTTGTTGTTGGTATATACGACTGCAAAATGGTTATTAAATAAAACTTAAGAGAATAATAATAATGATGATGATGATGATAATGGTAAATTAAACACATACACAACACAAGCACACGCAAAACAGAGGCAACATCTTATTAATCAATCAATCGTCACTCGTGGCAATTTGGCAAAAGAAGAAAATCGGACTCGCGAAAGGGTTCCCGTGATTGCGTTCGCATTAATTGATACTCACGGGTAGTAGAGAAATGGGAAAAAGATAAATAAATAAATAAATAAAATCATTTTTATTATTCGGAGCCTATCCGACACGCAAATATTTGAACAAGTAGGAGAGACGACTATCGAGTGGTTTAAGTTAATGTATTTATGGTGTTTCCAATAACGGATATTTGGGGCTGATGACCGATTCTCAATGATAAATATTTGAGAAAGAACAAGTACCATTACCAGTACTATATTTACGATAACATGACTAAAGGGAAAAGAAGAAGAAGAAGGAGAGAGAGAAAAAAAAATTTCAGCCACTTGAAAAAGAGCGTTCAACCTTCTAGGAAAGAGAGAGAGAGAGAGAGATGGAAAAAAATTCCAACGTCATGGTTTTCCCAAGTGATCAAAGTTAACTACACCCAAAAGGAAAACAATTCCACTCTCTAAAAGATTAGAAAAAGAAACGAAAATTTCGAAAGCTCAAACTGCACTGGTCCCAAGTCTCGCTTATATATCATTTTGTAGTCAGCAAAGCACAAATCACCCCAACAGCCATACAAAAGACTCAACATCGAAACACTAGCTTCAGAAAGATGAAGAAAAAGGTGAAACCCAAGCACCGACTAACAGGAAGACCTTTGACCATCCTCAAGCCACGAGATAATATTCAAAATGGCTGATACAACGATGGATTCTATTCCCCGTTCCCCCCAAAAAAGGCTTCCGTCGGTCTTTTGACCCCCGTTCTGTTAAACAAAATTTTTCGGGAGGAACCAAACAAAAAATCGCCAACTCATCCAGGACAACTGACCAGTACTAATTTTTTAAAATTGACCAAATTAGGACCTCATTGAAAGGTATTAAATTACAAAAAAAATTTTTTTTGACAATAGCGGGGTGGATGGGGGATGAATAAAGGCAACCTTTTTGTCGACAAAACGACGCCTTTGATGTCCACAATAAAAATTTCTTTTTCGGACATGACCCGCAATATTTTTCGCCCAAAAATGTGTTCCTTCACACATGTCTTCGTCTACAAAGATCTTAAGTAGTCGTGTTAACAAAGGAAACACAAAAAATTGTTAAATCATACCTCCCCCGCCGGTCCAAAAAAAAAAATTTGAAGTGGGCATCTTCGAAAAAGAAAATTTTCATGGCTTGTTTCCTTTTAGGCCCGGGCCAAATTTTTAATTTTTTGCGAACTCAACAAGGATTTTTTCGTATGGGGGGCTCAAAAATTTTCGGGCAAAATCATCTCGAGAGGATGGAGGAGAGGGGGTATCGAGGAGGAAGAAAAAAATTTTTCTTTTCTAATTGAATAACTAAAAGCTTTTCACAGTCAATCGAGGATTGCAAAAGCTTTACGGTCAATTTGACAATAAGGCAATCGAGCTAATGGCACTTTTGAAACTTAAATAAACCGTGTTATTTAAATCCGATTGCGTAGGCGCGCGCGAGCGGTGCGTGAAAAAATCCTGAGTTATTCTTCCATCATCGAATATATATATATACTACACACACACATCGAAATCGATTCGACTTAGACAGATTCTTTATATCCTTTTATGTGAGATTTCACGACGCGTAACCTTTCCTATCATCGCCTTTCTCGAGAAGACTCTTTAATTAACTCACATGGAATGGAATTTGAATTAAATCCTTTCCCTACCCCCCCTCCTCCCCGCAAAATCGCATCATTCAGCTAATAAAACGATTTTTATACTTTCACAAGTCGTCTGCTTTTAGTTAAAAAATTTTTTTGAACCTTTTTTGGGGGTCGGATCCACATAGCTTACTCGTCCACAACCATAAAAGACGACTAAGTAACCGTTCATGATTCCCGAAGACTATTAAAGCAGTCTTATAGCCTACAATCGAGGGAAAGGAAATTTGAATCAATAACAATGACATAAAGGTAGCAATTCGAAAATTTCATTCCGATGCCAAATAACATCGAAGCTCGATATTTAAACATCGAAAATTTGTTCCCCCAGTCTCTCCAAATCGGGTAAATAATAATCGGAATTCGTTAGGAAAGAAAAATTCCTGAACCGAAATCGGATCCCAGGAGGTGGTCGTCATCTTTTCGTCTTCCTTATTGATCCGTTCGAAATTTTTTTTTTCGGCTTTTAAAATTCCTGATTTTCATTCAAATTAGAGAGAGAAACTCGGCGAAACTCATTTCGAAATGGTCGAAACAAAAATTGTCTTCTCCTCCTCCTCCTCTCGAAATCGCTTCCATCTTTATTAACTCATCAAAAGAACTAACGTCAGACTATTAGACTATTCCACAAAACCCGTTTTTTTGTTTCGAATTAAATTAATACAACCATA
Source organism: Columbicola columbae (assembly GCA_016920875.1). NCBI lineage: Eukaryota > Metazoa > Arthropoda > Insecta > Psocodea > Philopteridae > Columbicola > Columbicola columbae. Next base: position 9,084,858 of record JADMLL010000009.1, on the reverse strand, counting down.
ATATAACTGACTATAAACAATGTTCCTGATGAAATTTTATTGAAATATATGAGGAGAGTATCGAGCAGTAAAAGAGAGAGAGAGAGAGAGAGGAGAGAGAGAGAGAAAACTATTTAGTCTGGGAAAATGGGAAGAAATTTACAAAATAAAAAAAAGAAGAAATTAAGGACCTTGCAACGATTCCCATTTTCATATTATTATAAATTTTATTTTATTTTATTTTATTTTTTTTTATTTTCATGTTCTTATCTCAATAAAACGAAATTAGCCTAACTTCTTCGCGTTTATGGTATTCTTTTTAAAAAATCCTAATTTGATGGGTTGATTCTCATTTTTGGTTTCTCTCCTTTCGAGTGTGTGCTTGGGTGTGGTGTTGTACGAACACTTTGTACTAAAAATTTTATAGCCTTTCAGGAGACTAAAATAATGTTTTTAACGACATAACTGTTACCCGACAATTAACACAACCCTGTTTGGACAAATTTTTCAAAACGGTTGGAAAGTCGTTGGACGCAAAATCCAGGATTGTTTCCCCATAACGGAGTGAATTAGTCAATTTGCAGATTGGCCAGACATATAAACATTAATTTAGCTGTAGTGCTTAATTATTTAGGCACAGGTATTGTGGTCAGGTTACTATTATGTGGACTGGAAGGCGATATCGCGTGAATACATATGATTCTCGGCGATTAAGAACGTGTTCAAGGGGGGGCTTTTTCATAAATAATGCACACTCTCATGACTTTCGAACCGTCTGCTGTTTCTTTGCAGTTGTGATCCCTGTTTTGGGTGCACTTGGGTATTCTCTTGAGCCTAAAAGTATTACAAACATGGTCAGGTCTTAGTTTACGCGAATTGTTTTTAAACGTCTGGCAAAATTAAGAACGTAGTCAAGCTCACCTTTTTTAATCAAATAATGCACACTTTCCCGATAAACTCATTCCATAAATAATGCACACAGACTTTCGAACCGGTTACGATTTCCGCTTTCTGCTGTCTTTATCTCGGGCAATGTCTTCTGTTTTCATTTTTGTTTTTCCTAAAAGCTCGAGTATTCTCTACAACCATTAGAACCAAATTTTTTTCCACTTCCGGTTTAGCCATTAATAGTTAAATTCCTTGATTGATTAGTCTGCACATCTACAAAGGTCACACTTCTCGGTGAGATGTATTATGTGAACCAGAAAGTATATCGCACATATATTAAGGCAAATCGGATGAATATGCATAATTCTCGGCGATTATTCATAATCACCAAGTAAACTCGATAAGTTTCCAAGCCGTAAGTGGGAAATTAATAAAAATTTGCTCACGTGCTTGGCTTGTATCAGTTTTCTGTCAAACAGGTTCGCGGGAAGGATTGATCGAACCTTCCAACAATAAGCGACAAATACGTGAGTGATATGACAGGAGAAAATTTTGATTAAATCCCAAGGGAATTTTCTCAACTACCCGGTAAATGTGATAAATACTCAGTAATTAGTCACATTTATGAGGGTTAGTTGGTGATTATTATTCTTCTTCTTTACTTCCTCTTCTTCTATCATCTTCTTACTCTATTCCTAACTTTATGTACTTTATTTCTACTTCTTTCTTCTACCCTGTCATCATCATGTTGTTCTTCGTTTCTTTCCTTTCCCTCTCCTTTCACTGCTTCCCTTCTACACTATTCTATCACCTTCATCTTCTTCTTATTACTATACTATTTTCATTCCTTCTCTTATACCATCCTTTAGACCTTCACTCGCATCCTTTACCCAATGCCTTGGCTTGAACACTGGTCTGTTCCCTGGATGTAAAGCCCCTTTAAGCCAGACCAACTACAAAATGAGATGTGGGAAAATGTTGGTGATTATGAATAATCTCCAGGAAATATATATATTTGCCTAATTTATCACTTTTACCATGCCATATGTATATTAGGTGTAACGCATAGAACCGAAATTATTTTCCGGTTGGCCTAAAACCCAAACACGAATTTGTCACTAAACCAACCATAAGGTAGACCAAATCAATTATGACAGAGGACTTGTACCATAATGAACATAATAATCACGTCAAGTATGACTATAAAATATAATAAATCAAACCGAAAAGCAAATATACAAACAAGGCGGAAGTGTCACAACACGAACACGATTCGATTTTGTTATTTTTTCGGGCATTGTTCCCAGGTTGATCGTTTTTTGAACGGGGTAGTGGCGGAGGTGTGGGGGGGTTAATGAGTCTTTTTTTGTACGCCGTTCGAACCTAATTTAAAATGGTCGGTGTGTCAGAAAGACCTTGGACCATCCTTGTGAATAAATTCATCATATTTTCCACCATGAAATTAACTCCACCTCGCTCATTATAATCAGAATCGATCGTGAAAGGACTCTCCAAATTTTTTTTTCTGCCACCTTCCACTTCTCCACCTTAATTTTGCTCTTCGTTAAAAAGATTTCATTGTTCCGTTTTTCCGACTGCGATATTACCATCGAGGACTATTTTTAAACGTCATTGATATAAAAAACAACACGGTGACTTTGTCCCTCTCTTATCCTTTCGACGCGGTCATTCTATACTGAAATTGGTCCAGAATGAATGTTTTCCTGTCTTCATTGTTGAGGTCATTGTCGGCGGATCGGGAAATCACCTGAGGTGCGATACAAGAACGAGTAGCTTGTTTTTGTTGTTAGCAAAAAAAAATCGCCGCCATTTTTCCATCAACTTGTGTTGTGATAAGCAAAATGATTCGAGTGTCGTGGGGCGTAGGCGATATTTTTTTAAACAGCGGGCGGGGGGTAGAAGACGTTTCTTTAACTAAACTTTTGAGGCTTTTCACCAAAGTCACTCGATGAATTCAATCCGATTCGATGGCACTTGAAGTTCATTTGGTTAATGGAAAAAACGGAAATTCGATTTACAATTTGGCGAAATGCGGTCGTGAGTGAGTGTCAATTGAACGAATCCCTTTCACAGAAGCTTTTTTTTTTGCTGTTCTCTTTGTTAGTTTCTACAGCTTTCGACTTAATTGAATTCAGAATAAAAGAAATCCGATGATGGGAAGGAGGAGAATGAAACAAAAATGCTTTCTACAAGAAGAGAATTTAATTTTGAAGAGCTTTAATGGAAACTCGTTTCAACTCATGAATGTGTGCAATACTTATGAATAAACCTACAAATGGGTTCGTCATATGAATTTCTTATAATAGTGTGCTTTTCCTATTTATTTCATAAGTAATGCACATCTGTTTTTATTTTTATTTTTATTTTTAAACTTATGTATCGCCATTTTCTATTTCTGAAATGTTTCAAATGCCTTTGATCTGCTCTCCTACTTAATTAAGTTCGATTTAAGGGACTTACCAAATGAATTATAATAGTGTGCAGTACTTATGAAATGAATTCCTCATAAAAGTGTGCTTAAATTATGAAATGACATCCTGATAAACGTGGCTTTACTTATGACATTAGTTCCCGATAAACATGTGCATTACTTATGAAATGTGTTTTGGATAAATGTGTGCATTACTTATGAAATGAACTTTTGATAAATCTGTGCATTATTTATGAAATGACCTCCTCATAAACATGGCTTTACTTAAGAAATGAGGCCCTGGTAAAGAGATGCACACTTACGAAATGTGCTCTGGAAGTGTGCATTACTTATGGAATTAATTAGTTTGCGATAAACGTGTGCATTACTTATGAAATGTGCTCTGGATGAAAATGTGCAATATTTATGAAATGACTTCTTGATAAATATGGCTTTGTTTATGAAATGAAAGCCTGATAAATGGAAGAACTCTTTACTTATGAAATGAATTCCTCATAAAAGTGTGCATTATTTATGAAATAACATCCTGATAAACGTGGCTTTACTTATGGAATGAGTTTCCGATAAACGTGGCATTACTTATGGAATGTGTTTCCGATAAACGTGTGCATTACTTATGAAATGGCCTCCTGATAAACGTGGCTTTACTTGTGGAATGAGTTTCCATAAACGTGTTCATTACTTATGGAATGCGTTCTGAATAAAAGTGTGCATTATTTATGAAAAGAGCCCCTGATAAATCTGTGCATTATTTTTAAAATTATTCACAATTAGTGTTATTGATGTTAAATTTTCAAAAAATTTGTCGCGATGTGATAGCTAAAAGTTTTACATCACCAACAGTAAAATACTTTTAGGCTTCGTTGCAACAAAAACAAGAATTGCCGCCATCTTTAAGTGCTTCCACAAAGACTCTCACAACAAATTTCGAAACTGTTTATTTATCTTTCAACCTTTGTCTTCAAAACTAGCTCATAGATAAAATTAACTAACACAATTATTCAAAGAGAGATAGAGAAAGACAACAGCCTAAGACCATTCTCATCTCTCATTTCCAAAAGTGCGATAACTTTCTCTCCCGGTACCACCTAAACCTTTGACTGATTCCTTTCAACTTTCAATATCCAAACCTTTCTCTCTCTCTCCTCCTCCTCAAGAGAATGGAAAAGACCGATTCCGTAGGCTGACAGAAAATACTTTCCAAAATTACAGTTCGTGACCCTGACTAAATATTTCGTAATGCGATTTTGATGATGATATCACACAATGTTTTCTTTAATAGAATATGTGTAACGGTTTCCCTTTGGTGGGATACAATGCAGAATGTGTGTCTGTATGTGTGTAAACTTCATGCGGATTTAAACAATTTGACGATGCGTTTAGTAACGGGGCTTCCATACCATCTCCTCAATATCATCCGACAAACCCAAATAAGAACAATGGCAACGAAACCCCAAAACTGTTCTGTCTTCGATTCTCTTTTTTAATTAACATCGCTTAATTGGTTGTCATTGTTCGGTTTCAGATCCGCTAATTACAACAACGCGACCGGAGACTGCGATCTCTCCGACATGGACAGACTGACCGTGGCCGGTTTGGGAGCTTTCCAACCCATGGAACAATCCGATTATTTGGAGAACAACTGCGTCGAGGAACCAGGAAAACTGTGCGAATTTAAGAAAATCTCCGGAAGGATTCTGAAAACGGTCGATTCCGTTTATCAAGATGTAAGTTAACTAACAACAACACTAATCCGATTTTATCGGATCCACGTTGACCCTCCGCCGTCCGTCCAAAATTTGAAATATTGAACCCATCAAAAATTGACGCCAAGGATTTTTATGTCTCAATTCCCGACCGACATTTCCATCTCCATCCAATAAAATTTTTCTGGAAACTTGGAACACTGCCTCTGGAGCTTTAAATCGAGTTAAAAGTTTAACTTCTAAAACTATTAAAACTGTAATAAGCGAGTGAAAGTTTAAATTAGGAAATTTAGAAGACTCCTCTAAGTCGGTAACGTGACTAGAATCAGTAGAGAACTTTATAGGGATGATTCTCAAGCATAGAGAAGGTGGAACACGATGAAACAAGGGTAGGTTAGATTTGGGTTAGGGTAGGAAAATTTAAAAATGAAGGATGACAGCACGACAGAACAAATCTTTGAGCTTTTGAGTTTTTAGTTTTATGGATTCCAAAAAGTAGAGATCTGACACATCATGACTTATACAAACACAAACTACTTTGCTGTCGTTTACTTGTTGTAACCCATCACTTCTGGTTTTTCTCCTGGTCTTAATAGCATCTCCGGAAAATCCTCAAACAAGTAAGACAAATCCTGAGGAATAAAATTCTACCCGAAGAACTAACAACGTCTGACGTCACAAGTGTCCAAAGCGGTGAGCAGTTACAACACTAAAATCATTGCAGGAGCAGCTTGCTTCTACCATAATGACGCTTTGGGTTCAAAGTTAGCCGAATGTTTTCTTTTATTTCATATATACCAGCGGTCGGTACTCGTCATACAGCCATTTTATACTTCTATATACCTTCATAATATACTTAAGAACCATTTTTAAGCTTTGGTTGGTAGAAACATATTTAGCGAAAGGATTAGGGCTAAAAGTACACACTTGAGCCTGTCGTTGCTAAATACTATGTCTTAGCTTATGTCCTTGGTACTCAAACTGGCGGCCCACTAAGCTCTACTGAGAAAGGTCGATTGCTCATTGTTACAGTTTGTAGTTCAGATTCAGGTTGAACTGTACTCGTCATGATAACAATTGCAGGGATAATTAATTTTATTAGGGCCAGAGGATGAAATCATAGAAAGTTTAAAGTCTTGTTAGAATAATTGGACAGTCAGCGATGCGTTCTTACAAAACGCTGTAAGTTGACTAAGCAGTAGAACGGAAATTTGGCCCAGGAAGAAAAAATCTTGAGTATCGAAAGCTAAAATAAACATTTAACTACAGCCAAGTAAAGAGCCACAAGCGGCTTCGGAGCCCACTTTACCGACCTCGGTTATATAGCAAAATCGTTTTAGAAACCAGTGACGCAGTTTATCAAAACCTCCAAAAGTTTGTTGCGCACACTTAAAAACGATCCATAACGCAATTATCAAATTCAAAACACTTTCTCAACGTTTCGTTCAAAACCCAAAATGTCAACAGGGTGTTCCTCAAAAAAGCTCATCAAACATCAAAAAGACTTTTAGACAAAACCCACGTCTGGCAAAAGAAAAACTAAAGATAATCATGACCTGTCAGACAAAAATGGTCAAGACCATAGGTACCCCTTTCTTTAGGAGTTGTAAGAGCCTTACTCAAAATGGAGTGTCAAAGGTAGCAATAAAAAGAAACGAAAAGAGAAAAATTCATTCATATCCGGTACATCAAAGCCACGGTTCAACACGACTAATGTCACGCTGCCTACCAAACGGTGAAAATAATCTCGTAAAAAGAAAGAAAATAAAAAGGCGACTTGAATCTTTTTTTACGCGAATTATATCCTCGACCATATATGTACCAGAGGGAAAAGAAAAAACTTGGAACAAGCATCGCAAAGACTTTTATGAATATGACAGCCATTTATCAACAATTTTTAAACTTTGATGGCTCCCTTTACACCTGTACGGTAAACAAAAACCGATTTCCTCTCGCGTGTTCGATATTTAAACCAAAACGAAACCATGCAACGTCTTTTCAGGTTTCTTTTTATTTTTTATTTTATTTAAACAATGATAAAAAAAAGAAGAAGACAATGATCTGTTTGAATTGCAACAAGTTTAAACAATTTCTTTCTTTTTTGTCTTGTTCATAATGGTTCTCGAGTCATCGTTTTTGTTCAACGACAGCCTCTTATGGGTCGGACCCATTGTCTTCGGACGTATTGTCCAACGGCTTCCTGTTCAATACCGTCTTTGAGGCACTACGGTTCGCTATTTCCGCATTCTTTTCAACATCATCGTACGTGATGTACGTCTTTTTGATTCATCCAAACACTGAGCTTTCGTATAATATGACAGAGACGTCGACGAAACCCATTTTTAACCCATTCCATACCACTGTCCTATTTTGAGGACACCTGCATTAGAAAATGCATTCCGATGATCGAGCTTGTATCCATAGCTATCCGATAACAATATCTGAGGGAAGGCATTGGCTGTGACTTATGAAAATCGCCAACAGCAAAATCTCACCAAAGACATCAGAATTTATTCCAAAAACCAATTTGAGACGAAAGGGACTAATCAAAAGCGTAAAATTAAAAGGGGAGTTACCAACCTTAGCAACGTCAACAACCCATTTCCCGAAAGGAATGATTGAAAGAAATAATTAATTAACCTACAGCTAGAAGAAGCCAAAAGAAACTCTCTCTCACGATGCTTGTTAAAGAATTTCGAATGAATGGGTCTCAGGACCTAACATCCTGAATCCTACCCCGAAAGTATGAATGGCCCAGACAAATATGTGACCGAATTATTTTTAATTATATTTTTTATACAACGTTACTAAGATTAATGAACTGAAATTTTTTTTTTGTTTAAACAGAGAATAATAACTCTGTAAGCGAACCGCATAAAAATGCTTACATCAAGATTAGTGAATAAATAACAATAACCCAGTGACCGGGTTCCTCCACGACGACCTTTTCTTAACCCTGAAACTTTTTTTTTTACTTTGTCTTAAGTCCATCTTGATATATTATATTAATTACGCATTTTGTTTATATTTTTAGGTCTCCTCGTTGGAAGAATGTCGTGAACTTTGCTTAAACTCTCCGTACAGATGCAGATCCTACGATTTTGGAGATACCGGCGAACAAGTTTGCCGACTGAGTCACCACAGTAGAGCTACACTCGCAGACATTCAAGACCCTTATCTCGATGTCCCCGAAGCAGCATCATACGAACTCAGCTCTTGTTACAACGTCAGCATCGAATGCAGATCCGGAGATATGGTCGCACGTATCAAGACCAGCAAGCTCTTCAGCGGAAAGATGTACGCCAAAGGAAGTCCAAACTCATGCGTCGAAGATGTCAAAGGTTCTCTCGAATTCTCTTTGAAAATGGCCTACGACGATGTGGAATGCAACGTCCGACAACCGGGTCTGGGCAAATACAACAACGACATCGTCATCCAGCACCACGACACCATTGTCACCAGTTCCGATTTGGGTTTGGCCGTTTCCTGTCAATATGACCTCACCAACAAAAGCGTTAGTAACGAAGTCGATCTTGGTGTACGAGGCGAAGTCAAACCGGCTCTCTCTGAAGAAGTTGTAGTCGATTCGCCGAACGTCGCTATGAGAATAACAGACAGGAAAGGAGAGGATGCTAAGCCGTCAGCTGCTGTTGGAGATCCGCTTGCCCTTCGATTCGAGATCCTCGATCAAAATTCTCCTTACGAGATATTTGTACGGGATTTGGTGGCTATGGATGGTGCTGACTCAAGCGAAATCGTTCTCATCGACTCGGAAGGATGTCCGACGGATCATTTCATAATGGGACCGTTATTCAAAAGTGCAGAATCAGGAAAAGTAAGTGCGCTACCGGATAATTAAAAAGAAAGAAAAAAGGATTTTTCCTGGTAACCGAACTAATTGGAATTTGCTAATTTCGTTTTTAGAGCTTATTGTCACACTTCGATGCATTCAAATTCCCGTCTTCCGAAGTTGTTCAATTCCGTGCTTTAGTCACGCCATGTGTGCCAACTTGCGAACCAGCTCAATGTAATTCTGAGGATAGTTCAGGTAATTGGACGACACTTAAAATAAAATCGATGGGCCGCAACCGAAAATCGTTTTTACGACCAACTCCAAATCTTGTTAACGAAACGGACCAAAAAATTCCGACCATCCTCATTAGCGCGACTTAAACTTTTTCTTATGCGACAGGTGAACTGCGATCGGTCATCTCGTTCGGAAGAAGACGTCGATCTGCCGAAAGCTCACGACGAAAACGATCATCGACAAGGGAAGACATGTTGTTGGTTCAATCCATTCACATCAGCGATAAATTCGGTTTCACCGCGGCTTCAAGAAACAATTCAGAAAGCGAGACTGTATTCATACAATCAGATGCCAACATGAATTCCTGTATGAATGTGGCTTATATGGCAGCAGCGGGTGAGTAATCCCGAAACCAAACCCCCCCAAAAAATTTCTAATTTTCCAACCGACAAAATAACACTTTCTTTTTACCATTTCCAGGTGCGGTATTTCTGGTAGCTCAATTAGCAGTCATAGCAGCTTTAGCTCTCGTCTGGCAAAAGAGAAAACGTTCGTCGAAGGATGACGCATCCGTGAGCATAGCCAACGGCATCGTCAACGTAGCCAGAACCGACAGCTTGTGTAAATTATACGAATCCGGTTATGCAAGACGATTTTGAATCCAAACGAACAACTCGAGAAATGATTTCAGCTAAGAACTTTTAGTCAACTACGATTTTAAGAAAACTTAACAGGACAAAGAGAATCCGAAGAATAAAAAAATCCGTTCAGACAGTCTAGTCAAAACCTGCAACTTCTTATCCACACACTCCATGCACTTCAACCGCACATCAGATTTCTCTTCTCAAAAATTTAATTTAAGACTGAACAAAATCTAAAACCACAGCCCTCTAAATATGGGTTTTAGAAAACGACCAACGTTCTCGACCAATCCTTTGACGAGCTTTGGGGCGATCTTCTAATCCCATTCAACCACACAACACACACAGGATTTTTAGAGATCACGCTAATCCATTGACTCTCCAAGCTTCCACTTTCGAGCACATTAATAAATACATAAATCCATAAATAAATAAAAATTAAAATAAAATCGAATTTGATAATTAGTTCTTAGATCATAAAAAAAATTAATTATTAAGCCATTCTGACATAATCCAATAAGGATTTAGCCTAATTTATCACCGGACAGTTGAACATAATCCAAACAAGACATCTTCAATGATTCAAAAATTTTTTCCACCACTCAGATTACTTCCCAAACAAAACCTCAACACTAATGCACCCATCAGACAATAAAAACAAAACAAAAAAAATTAACACACAAAAATCTATAAAAAAAATTATCATTAGGTTAATCTTATTAACTTATTAACATATAAATAAATAAATAAGAGGGGCAAGGATGACCGAGAAAAAAATTCAAAGGGATTTTGTGTTTCGCATATTAAAAGCTCACTTTAATGACAAAAAATGAATTTTAAGAGAATGGCGTCCGTGCGTCATCGAACACTAAAATCTCTTTAATTATTTATTTTAATTTTTTTTTAATTATTATTTAATTTAAGAGTAGATTTATAATTTTTTTTAGTAAAAGCTTGTCCTTGTCCCAGGAAAATGAAAGTAGTATTAATAACTTTTAAATCAGAAAATTTTTTTGAAATGAATTTGATTTTTTTTTTGAATTAAATTTAATGTAAAGACTATTTAGTAAGTGACATTTTGCTCCGGTTTAGAGCTCGCCACCTTATTTATTGTAATTTATACCAGTAACTTGAAGAAAAAAAAAGTTAAGGAAAAAGAAAAAAAAATCATTTTGTATGAGTTTCTTTTTTTTAATACTTGAAATAAAGCGAGAATTTTTTTTTATATACAAAAAGGTTGTGTTGACTTTGTACTAGCCTTTTCGGTCAAATATGGGTCACGTTGTGTACAAATCCTGTATTCCTATTCTTCATATTCAACCTATAAATTGAAGGAAATACTATAGAGCGGAAGAGAAACTGGACACATGCTCACCCGAAATTGAATTTGAACCCACAACCCTAGAAATCTCAAACAGGCCTCCAATCGATTTAAGCAGTGGTGCGCAAACTTTTTAGACTGCAACCCCTTCAGTAGGGAAAAAAATTTTGGCGACCCCTTTGACATTTTCACAAATACGATGTATAGTTCGCGAATTTTATCTATAATTTTAAGAAAATGCTTTTTATACAACGTTTACACAATTTTATGCAACATAAAGTATGGAAGCGAAATTTGGCGACCTCTATGGAGGTCGCGACCTTTTAGTTTGCGCACCTCTGGATTTATGAGTAAAACCTTTCCTCGGTTTTGTTGTAAGTTAGTCGTGAGGTTAAAATATAGTCTGGTATTGACTTACCCTCAAACGTTGATCCGAGACTGTCCAAACTCTACTGGCGAAATCATTTGAAGCGGCTAAGATTAAAGTACCCGTGGAATCGAAGTCGACGGACATGACACCCGCGTTACTACCGACTAAAACGCCTTTATTCTCGCAAACTCCCCCTGAAAATGGTATCAGAGTCATATTGTAATCTTGACTAGTTTTCTGGGGTCTGAATAAGTTGTTATTAAAAGTTACAGACGAAGAAATCCTAGAATGTTAGCAATAAACGCAAAGTCTGCGTTAAGGGAAGGTAGCATAACTAGAGCACACAATGGGCAAAGAAGCTAAAACACAAGGCGTGGGTGGCTAAAAGCCCTAATCTCGCTGTTTCGACCACTGCTCAGCTATTTGATATCGAGAAGGGAAAGGTAAGATAGACAGAAGGCTTTTGAAATGAAAAAAATTCCAATTTGAGTTGAATAAACAAACAGTTCAAAATAAAACAGTGACATTTGTAAATAAACAATAATTTACCAAATGGATCAATGTTATCAGTTGAAACACTGTCATCGCATACCACAACTGAGGGTCACAATGAACTCTTCTTTAGTTCTTGGAAAAGAAAAAAATTTTTAAATTAGGTTCTGTGAGCAAACAGATATCCCTTCAAGAGCCAGAAATTGAAACCAATTCAACTTGACTACTATATTTGCAAAACTTGAGCCCAAAAACTGTTTTTCTTGTACATTTATATTGAGAACAAGATTATAATATGAAAATGAATTATATTGTTAAATAGGTAACTAAGGAACTGGTAAATGTTTTGAAAAATTTAAACGACAATTATAACATGAAGTCAAAATCAAACACACTTACCTTTCGAAACATCCCACAATTTAACTTTTCTATCAGCTCCTCCTGTCGCTACTAATCTGTCAACAGGAGACCATCTCACTGCATTCACTTCACCATCGTGTACATCAACATGTACTGAAGGTGTGGTAGGCACTGCTGTTACAAGCATAGGCAGGACTGGAGCCATTTCTGGAGAGACTGCCCTGCTTGTTTCTTTCACAGCTTCCTCCAACTCTTTCAACATGACAGCTTGTTTCTTTTTCATAAAATTCTCATTTTCTTCATTTAACTTATCAGCATCCTTAGACTTATATTTCATTAATCTATCGACCAGTCTCTGATTTTCATTTTGAACTTGCCTGAGTTTTTCTTCTAGAGATGAGAAAGCCAACTGCAAGGCAGTGTGCTCATCTCGAATTGTCTGATTCAAACCATCCAATTCTTTAATGTGGTTCACATACAAACCAACTTCAACCTTGAGACTATTTATCATTTCTTCTTGTTTTGCTATTTTGGCATCACGTTCGGCTATGGTTTTGTTACGTTCTTGTAGTGCCGCGTTTAGGTCAACTATTTGCTGAGCATATTCTCCCCTTCTTTTGTGAAGGGATGTCAGCTCTTCTTGTTGGTGAAGAAGTTTTTGTTCAAGTGACTGTATTTTGTCATGATCGGCACTACTGGTACCACCTCCACCACCTTCTCTACATTCCTTTCGTAGTTTTTCATTTTCAATGGTAAGTTGCAGGTTTTCATCTCTCAATATGGTTGAGTCTTCAAGTAATTTGTTATCTACATTTAAGTAAAAAATAAAAGAAATATGTGGGTACTCAGAAAACTATTTTAATTTCTTTCAAATAAGAGTGATAAGATTTCATTCAATTATGAATCGTTTAATGAATCATCACATATAATTTGAAACGAAATCTACAAGAGTTGATTCATTACAAAAATAGGTTCTTTGGCTTAAAGAAGAAAAATTCTGAGGAGACCAAAAAATTTACACCAAGTTCAAAAAAAAAGGAGAGAGAAGTGAGAAGTTTATGAGTGATAATTCACTTTATCTACTTAAATTGCTAATGGTATTTTTTAATACTTGGTAGATTTATTCTCTAAGGTGCCTTGATGTTTAGGGTTTTCATAATTTTTTTTAAAGCTCACCCAGCAAGTTTTTTCAGGCAAAAATTGGAGGGAAAATCCGTTGATCTTAAACATACCTATTTCTAAAAAACAATTATTAAAGCTTAAATTAAGATTTATTCGCCTACAGAATTACACTTCCCACCTTATCTTGAGTCCCTTTAAAATTCTCGTTAAACAATTCGACGGATAATTTAAAATTAAAATAAATAATAATTAATTCCTCGGAGCGAGTATCATCAAGTGGCCTACAAAATAAGACCTTGACAGCATTCGGATAGGTCAAATTAATCTAACGTGAGGTGGATGACATATCAATTGAATGGCAACTTACTGTAAAATATTAAATCAGAGAAATAATCAATTTCCTGTCGGTTTCGTTTACGAATTTGTTCGATTATATTTAACTTCCAATTATTACTTTCCCTATCAACCATGCTTAATATTTGTTTTTATACAACTCACTGCCTTTCCGAAAGCTAAGCAGACGGGTTAACACTTTCTAATGCCACGTTTCGTTTACAAGTTGAGCTCGTTGAAACCGAGTTTCAAGTCGAATGTTATCTTTTTGTTGTGATTTTGTTTGATCCTTAAAATTTTTTGACAGCCCATAAGTGATTGTTAAATAACATTCTTAAAATAGTAACTGTTAGTTTATGTTGTCCCTATAAAGTTCCGTTATTTATTTTGAGGTTAAAAGGAACGATTTTATATACATGCAAATGAGTTATTTAATGTTTACAATATATATCTACAAAACACTGATAGCTTAAATATGTAATTTTCCTTGTGATTGTTCAGTCATTTAAGGCGTGATTGTGGTTCGGGTTTGTTGACAAGAAGCAAAGTGGCGTAACCGATAAAAATGACAGAACCTAGAGATGTTGTTGTTGTTGGCTCTTGTATGATTGATCTGGTTTGGTAAGATTACTTATTATTTTCTTTTGTTATGCCCACTATATTTTTCTGCATTAATAATAAGCTAAATTTTCTTCTGCCATGAGATGTTTCCAAAACTCCATCCTGTACTCTTCCAATTTGGTTTTCATTGTGAATGTTTCACCTATTTCAAGGTATGACTGCTTTTCAGGATTGAACGGCTTCCAAACTACACCTAGATTGTCATCATCTGGAGTTGGATTTCTGTAAATAATGAACACATAATAAAATATAAAAGCTTGTGATGTTTGATAAACTGTTTTAAAGCTGATTTTACCCAAATGTTGCAAAATTTATCCAAAGTCTGTCAATCTTTGATACCAGTTCCATTTCATGTGGTTTAATGTCGAGATCTTTGTCTAGCATGTACCAAAAATATTTTAAATCATCTGCATGGGCTGGACCTACAATAATTTTATTTCTTGTTTTAGTTGTCAGTGTATTTTTTATCAGAAAAGAATTGGGAATGTATTTGAACCTGGTCTTGAAGTCCTTAACATGTTCATTCCTTTGAATTCTGTGTTTAAAGTAAAGTGATATAAGTATACAGGAGATTTCCCAAGTCGTGAGTGTAGTAATGCAGCATCATGAACACCGAGTATAAACCAAGCATCACTGGTAGCCTGAAAATGATGGCGACATATGAAAAATATTCTCCTATTACCACAAACTGAAATTATCTATAGATAATGCCACCTCACATTTACTAAATTGTCTATGGTTTCATTTGAAATTTCTTTATCTTGGAAGTAAAATTCTTTTAATTTCTGACCAGATCTTATTAATTTTTGTGGATCATCCCAAATCAAATTTTGAGGTAGAAGTAGGAATGGTTTCCTGTTGAGCTCAGTTATGACAAGGCGTTGAATACTTGCAGGAACATCATCCGTAAACACTGAAATGAGATGAAGTTCAAACATGATAATGGTCAGGGTCAGGTGATAAGAAGCAATAAATACTCACATCTTTCTAAAATTAAGGTTTCCACTTGAACCACACCCAGTAGCAGAGGAACATCATTAAACTTTCCTTCGTCTAACAGTTTTTTGGGATTTTCTGTCAGGAAGGTGTGGTCGACATCTTTGGTTCTATACAGGGGAGGTTCAAGCCTTTGTTTAGAAACTCATTCTGAAAGGAGGAAATCTCTCTTTGGTCATTCCAGATCAGTTTTCTTTAGTGATTAGCTAAACAAAATGTTTCTTACAGTCTTGAGTGATATGACATTGTACTGTCTTGATGCTAGATCGTTGGCGTTGATTTTCTGAAGGCAGTCCAACAAGTCTTCATCCGTTCTTGTATCACAGTCAAACATTTTCCCAATCTTGTAAGCAGTTTCCAAAATGTTTTTAGTCGATGCCCACGGATTTATGGCCACTCCGCTTTGCGCTATCGCTCGGTGGAATAAACCTTCGAAAGGAAATAATTTTTGGAAGAGAAATGTTGAATCGGGAATGATAAATTCGTTCAGGTACTAAATTGAGGTACTAACCTTTAGCAGTTGGTGACAACATCAAGTAATGAACAGAAGCAGCACCGGCACTCTCTCCGAAAATCGTCACCTGATTTGGATCCCCTCCAAAAGCTTTGATATTTGTTTGAATCCATTTTAGGGCCTTAACTTGATCTTTTAATCCAGCGTTCCCTGGTACTGCGTCATTCTGAAGCGACAGGAAACCTGCGGAGGAGACATCCGCAGATTTTTTTAAATAAAATTGGAAAATAAGAGTTATGAAGTGAGAATTGACAAGTCAATAAGACATCAACGTGCAAGCATTTGTTACTAGTGTGCAATATTTATGGAATCAGCTCCTCTTAAAATTTAGCAAATGCTTGTGAAATACATTCCTCATGGAATTGTGCGGGGTTTTCTAAATCGTTCTTCCTAAAATTGTGCAATATTTGTGGAATGAATCTCTTTTAAAAGTGTGCAGTATTTTTGAAATTGATTTCTCTTAAAAGTCTACAATATTTAATAAAGAAATGTTGCCCCGAAAGTGTGCAATATTTTTGGAATGAATTGCTCCTAAAATTGTGCAGTATTTATGAAATGAATCCCTTTTAAAAGTGTGCAGTATTTTTGAAATTGATTTCTCTTCATGGTCTGCACTATTTATTACATAAAATTTTTGTTCAAGAGTGTGCAATATTTTTGGAATAGGCCTGTTTTAAAAGTGTGCATTATTTTTGAAATTGATTTCTCCTTAAAATTTGCAGTATTTATCATACAAATTTTTATCCGAAAGTGTGTAATATTTATGAAATGGGTTCCTTCTGAAATCGTGCAGATTTTATGAAAGGAATACTTGTTGAAAGCTGTGCAGTAATTATGAAATGAATTTCTTATAAAAATTTTGCAGTGGGCGGGGTGTAGCTCCAATATGTTCTTGATTTTTCAATTATTGTATAATAATCATTATTTAATTGATATTAATATATAATATAAATAATTATTTATCTATATAGTCTGATTTTCGGATCATTCAATGGAATTCAAATTCATACACGCCGTTCATGACATTCTTTGACTGGCGAGACCTAAAAGAATTGGGAGTCACCCATCGAGATTTACAAAAGTGAGAGAGAAGAGAGGAGGTGAAAAAGTTGAGTTTGCAGGAAAAGCTAAAACTGAAAAACGGGTGGAAGAGGAAGTGAAAGAATATGGGGGGCCGAAAAATCCAAAAAAGAAACAACGAGGTCCTCAGATAGCCGAAACGAAGAAAGGATCGTGGTTACCAAAGTAAAATTAATTATACAGTAAATATACAGTTGCGTGCGGGTTCGTGAACCGAAGCCGCGTTCGTGTGGTGAAGTTTCTAGAACGAATGTTCGTGGTCCTGTATATACACTCACCAAAAATGTTCAGTCTATAATTTATATTAACCAGAACGATATCGTGTAACATGAAGAAGTCAGGTCCGTAATCGGAGGGTCTACCCGAACCTGACACAAAAGCTCCGCCATGAATCCACACCATGACCGGTCTGAGCGAATCCTGAAGGTCGACAGGTTTCTGATTGGAATAAGAAAAGTTGTTGTACTATTAGTCGAGTGGTTTTGCTGTTGTTTCGTTGTCCTTTTAGAGAGAAGCACTTTAAATGGAAACACGTGGTTTGAAACTTTTCAAACTTACCTTCGGAGTGAAAATATGCAAGTTCAGACAATCCTCACTTCCTTCTACGGTTTTGAAGAGTATGCTGTATGTCATACAGGAACTTCCCTCTTGTGTCGCATTGTAAATGTCATTCCAAGGCAGGGGATCCTGAACGCGGGGTCATGAAACAAATGAAATTTCTTCACGTTTGGAAAGTTGAACGAACTTGACAGCAAAGTTTACGACCGGAAGTTGACATAAATTTAAATTGTATGTGTCTCTTGGATATTATAGGTCGAGTCATCATATGAAACTTCCGATAAACTCCATAACTAATCCAAACTTTTATGCGAATTCGTTCCCTAAATACTACAGTTTCAGAAGAAATTGATTATCCAGTATCGCGCTTTTAGGAAGAACTCATTTCATAAATAATGCACAGTTAAATAGCATACACTTTTAGGAAGGATTCATTTGGTAGATGGTGTAGGATTTTATGAACAATTAATTCCATAATTAAGACAAACTTCTTGAATTCATTAAATAAAGTACACTTTTACGACCAAATTCATTTCATAAATATTGCACACACTCGGAAGAAATTAATTATTAAGAATTGCACTTTTATCAGTGAATGCATCTTTTATGAATTTAATGAATGCAATTTAATGAATTCCGTAAATACTGCACACTTTTAACTTGAATTCATCCCATAAATATTGCACACTGTTACTAGACTCATGTCATAAATAATGCACAATTTTACATAAAAGAAATCATTCTACAAACGGCTTACACTTTTAGAAAGGTTTTGTTTCGGTTTCGGACTGGTGTTCAGTTTTATGAGGAATTCATTCCAAAAGTATTGCACACTTTTAGGAGAAATTAATTTCATAAATCTTGCACACATTCATTTTTAAGAGTTGCATTTTTATCACGAATTCATTCATTATTTAATGAATTTCATAAATATTGCACATTTGTACTTATCTTGAAATCATTTTCTGCACAAATTATCTGCGCACATTTCGAAGGAATTCATTCTCGAGCACATTTATCATAAATTCAATTCATGAACAATGTACACCTTTAGCTTGAAGTCATTTCATAAATATTGCACAATTTTGTCAAAAACAAAATCATTCTACAAACGGCATACACTTTTAGAAGAAATTCGTTTCGTAACTGGTGTACAATTTTTTTGAGTAATTCATTTCATAAATACTGCACACTATTAACAAAAATTTAATTCATTCTCAGTTTTATACAATAAATAACAAAAAAAAATGATTTTGCATTACTAGGACCTGAATCCTTCACTGAAAATGTGCATTATTTATGAAATTTGGTTTGTCTTTTAATGGGCATAGTCCGAATAAATATTTTAATAAAGTAAAATATATAAACCGGAAGTTGTTTATGACTCGACCTTATACCCAGTCAAATTGCTGTTGGTAAAATACAAATTTCGATCGTCTATCACGAGTTTACCTTAAACCTGTACAACCCGGTCGGAGGTCGAGCGTATGGAATGCCAACAAATGCATAGTACGGCTTCTCGTTCAATCGGTTGATCTTCTCTGTACCAAAAAGCTTTCCCTGTTCAACTGTCACGGTTAGATCATCTTCTTGAGCCAGAATTCCCTGGACTAGCATCATGATCAGTAAAAAGATCGCCATTTTAATTTTTTATTTTAACTTCCGGAATACTTTCTGACATGAAAGCTCAATCAAAACTGAGCCTGAGCCCGTTCCGGTTTGATTATTTTTCTTTTTCGGTCATGGTGACCTGCACGCTATCATTCCTCGCACGTGCTTTCAATACCATGACAATAGTTCAGGAAAATGGTTGTCATTTTTATCTCTTAATAGCAATAAAGATAATCAAAAAATACTTAAAAAGGGCTTAGCCCACCACAATGACCTTCTTGCCCACCCTCAACTTAGTACTCTTCCCAAAATTTCTTGTGGATAACACTCGTTTCTTTGTTAACAGTTATGCTCCAAGGCTTCCAAAGAGTGGTGAGACACTTCGAGGTACAAGATTCCAGACTGGGTTTGGGGGTAAGGGCTGCAACCAGTGTGTCGCATCTAAGAAACTAGGAGCGAATTGTCTTCTAGTCGCCCGGGTAGGTATTTCCCCTATTTTGTGTCCTTCCAGATAATCTACCAATCGACGTGTTGTCCTTTTTCTGTAGTAATAATACAATATTTGTTCATCTTAGATTGGAAATGATTCCTTTGGTAAGAATTATTACGATGAACTTGATCAGTATGAAATCCCGACCAAGTTTGTTAAAATCACCGAAGGAGTTACCACGGGAATGGCTCAGATAACCGTTGCTGATACAGGTATAATAGATAACTGTACGATTCGTGACTGTCTTTTGTGTTGATGTTTGACCGAAACGTTTTTCAATTTTTGTTGGGATTCATGGAAACTCCATGTTTTGACAAAGCTTTAATCGAGGTCTTGGGAGAGAAAAGACTTTTAACATCTCTTTCACTCATGTTTAGCTTCGGTTAACTATTTTTAACCCCTGCTGACTACCACCTGTCTCCAATTACAGGACACCATGTTGTTGTGTTGGGGATTTGACTGGGGAACAGACCAGAGTCTTAGTTCCAGGAGCGGGTACAGAAGCTAAAAATGATGTTGGGTTTGAACGTTAGTGAGAGAGCTAGAAAGAGTTAGTGGGTAGTGGAGGGAGGAAAGGTAAGGAGAGGTATTAGTGTCAGGGTGAGGACTATAGAGGTAGGACTATAAGAAACGTGTTAGTGGGTCCAGCAGTTTGTGACGTTTAAGTCGTCTTTGGTCGTGGCGTTGATTCAGGAGGGATGAGGCTGAAGGATTGGAGTGGTTTACCAGACATAAAGAGTTTAAGTTAACTTCTAAAAAAAAATTTTGCGTCTCTCCATTTCGAAGGTTTTAAAATTTTTGCTTTCTTATGGTAACAACACAACAGAACAATTTTTTCTTTTCTTTTGAGGGGCTAGAAACTGATTGTTATTCTTAGACTTTGACAATTGAATGCCTTAATAGAAAACTATTTAAATACTTTGGGGGTCAAATACCGTGTACACAATCTCACACACACAAGCACAAACAAACCAAAACACAACACAAGCATTTACAGTGTTGTAAAATCGTATACGCGATATTTGACCCCCAAACTCTCTAAATTGTTTTGTATTAAAGTTATAAACTGTATACAATAAACACAACTCTTCAAAACTTTCAATCAAAGTCTACCTAAAATTTATTTACAGGTGAAAACCAGATAGTAATAGTTTTAGGGGCGAACGAAAAATTATCAGAAACAGATGTCGAAGAAGCTGCTAGTGTCATCGCACAATGTAAGGTGTTGCTGTGTCAAATGGAGATAACAGAAAGCACTACGATAAAAGCTTTGCAAATCAAACACAACAGTAAGATAGGTAAGTTCTGTTAACTTAACAATTACGTCTTCTGGGAAAGTTCTGTCTGATAAGTTACATCAAATATGAACAAGTTTGCACATATTCATTTGACGCTTTTTTAGTAATCACCTATACAGTATACATACTGACTGGACTAAGACAAACATGATTCATGTTAATATTAGAAAGTATTAGCTGATAGAGATTTGAATTTCATTTAAGCTAATGTATATTGTACGAATTCCAATAGAGGAGTGGATAATCTGTCTAAAAACGGACAGAACTTTCCGGTAGTCCTAATGTATTTATCCTTTCTCCGCCGGAAGTTAATTGCAACATTTAAAAACTTTTCTGTTTGGACAGGTAAATCTATCTTCAACGCGGCGCCAGCTCGGTCTGATCTGAATCCTTTACTCTTCTCCTTACCAAATATATTCTGCGTTAACGAAACCGAAGCTGAGATCATCACCGGAATCGAAATAAAAACTCTGCAAGATGTCGAGAAAGCAATGGAAAAACTCTTTTCCAAAGGCTGTAGAGAAGTTATAATAACCTTAGGAGAGCAGGGAGCTTGTTATAAGAAGTTGGACAGTTCTGATTTTGTTCATGTTCCAGCTTTAAAAGTCAATGCTGTTGACACGACTGTGAGTTTTACAACAGACATTCTGAAGTTTTTATCTGTCAAAGATGAGGTCTAAAAAATTTGATTTTTGGTTTAAGGGAGCTGGAGATGCATTTGTCGGTGCCTTGGCTTGTTTCTTAGCCACTCAACCTGATTTGTCGATGAAGGAATTGATCAAAAGGCAAATGATGTAGCTTCTATCTCTGTTCAGAAATGTGGAACTCAGGAAAGTTTTCCCTGTTTCTCTGATGTAAAGGCTCAGCTCAAAAGCTAACATTTTTTTCAGTATATCATTGTCTAAAACTCTAAAGTCTTTGTTTCCTTTTTTATGAACAAGGTAAGTTAATTAGTAACAAACCTATAAACTTGAACCTGTTGTTTTATTGCTTAAAGAACCAAATAGAGAAAGTCACTGTTGTGAATATGACTTATTTGACTTAATAAATGGTAACACAAAAGGCAGCTATCTGAAAATTGGTTCTTAGAGTATTTGAATCTTTTGATGAGTCTGAAACTAGCTCAAGATGACAGAACCTGTAAGAATAATTAAAATTCTGTGGATCGTTTTGATTTTCTAATCATTCAAGCATTTTTTCCTTTTAATGTACAAACCTGCAAGTGAGTTACTTGGAAGGAAGACCCTAGTGAAAATGGGCTGACTCAATGTATCTTTCTTTGACTTCAATCAGAATTTATGCAACACCTAAAATAAAATTTTTTAAGGATTACTATCAAACAATTTTAGATACTGCTTTTGCTAAAACAACAGAAAAAGAATTTACACACTTGTGTTCGTTTACAGCTTGGGGTAAATTCTCAGCCTTGGTAACATCTATGGATTTATTTGCTTTAGAATTACTTTCGCTTTCCTTCTCCTTCTTGCTAGCAATCTCTTGTTGTAATTTTAAATAATCATCTTCTAATTGTTTCAAATTTATGATCTGTTTATCGATTTCCTTTTGTGCTGAATACAATCGCTCACATAAGGCTGTACAAACATATTCAGCACCTGCTAAAAAAGCTGCTTCTGTTGTTGATGTGACAACTTTTTCAACACTTTGCATGTACAAAGTTAATTCATTTAAGGAAGCTTTAGCCCTGTTAACACTCACTCGAGCTTCTACTATAGCATCCCATAATTCTGGATTATCACCTGTTTGGATGTGAAAGTCCTAAATTTCAATTTCAAATATTCAATATTAGTTATTTGATTCGAGAGTCTGTTGTGTATTTTTTTACCCTCCATTGTTCGAACTTCCTCTAATAAGAAAAGCATGCTGTTTAGTGAGTCTTTGTATACTTTACAAACGTCAAGGAGAGCTGAAGACGTTGTTGTGAGTAAGGTTGTGGCTGAATTGACAGATAGAAGACATGCTTGTTTTATGCACTGCTCACGGCTCAAATTTTCCGGTTTTATTGTTTCTGGTTTAACGATCGCTTCACATTTGGCAAACGCGATTCCAAACGGAGTTAAACCTAAAATTGTTTTTGTGAAATGTGCTGTTCGGACTGTTCCCACCTACAAGAATAGGTTATGTGAAAAAAAATTTTTTATTTAACTAAAGCCTTGACTGTATAATTTATGCTTACTAAATGTTTTGAAAAGGCAGACACTCGTATTTTACTAATCCAACTACTCAGTCCTAAACTCATAACTGAAAATTTTAATTTTGTTTTTAAAAAATTTTTAATTTTCTTATTAAACAAACATTTTTTTTCGAATATTTTTTTCTGACGTGGAGCTAGATAAGCGCGATTTCACGACTAATTTCTTGTTTAGCTCCAAAATATTTAAATTTTTTCCCAAATTAAGACAAAATTATAATTAAAAAAACTTATTTTAATTTATTTATTTGTTTAATGAATGACTACAAATAACAAAATTAACAAACAATTATAACTAAATTACTTTCACTTCATGGGTTTCAGTATTACTCCTGAGGGTGGTTCTCCCAATTCATTAATTCCCTTCAGTCCTTCTTCGCTTCCTTTTACCCAGGCTAAGTCAACTATACTCTTAAAAGTTCTAGGCTCCCCTACGGCTAATTCACTCAGCATTTTTCTATTTAATAAGATGTTGCATCGAATTAAGCTTTGCTGAAGAAGTGGATAATTGAATCCATGTTCCTCACAGGCTGAATTAATTCTTACTTCGAACAACTATAAGGAACAAATTAATTGCCTTACTTTTGTATGAGTATAAAATAATAGGTAAAAACAAAATCAGTGATAGTTTTTTAAGGTTTTTATATAAAAACAAAAAACAAAAACTCTGAACTGATTCTATTTTATTCATAAAACTTACTTCTTTTGCATCCTGCTTTTTTAAGGCTCTGGAAGCAGTGACGTTTGTTAATGCCCTGATCACACTTCTAAGGGCAAAGGAATAAATATTTTGTCTCCTGTATTTAAAATGCTGAAAAATTGCGATTCTTTTGTTTAACTTTCAAGTACAATATAAATTGAAATGTTAGGTTATGGTCAAGCATGACGAGGAACACCTACCGCAGACAATTTGAAAATTTTTCTTTTTTTCCAAAAACTATCAGGAGTTTTGGCAGGTTTCGCATATATTATTCTTCTCCATAAAGCTGCTGTTGTGAAAACCATTTTATACTTCAATAATTTAAGCCTTAGTTTACAATTCCAAGCAACAAGCCTTTCCCATACACCACCGTGTCACTAGATAAGTGACCCATTGGGCCTAATACCCGTGTTTTTAAAGTTTGGGATATGTGACGACTTTCTCAGTGTTTTATATTTGTTTTTTTATTTTATTTTATTTTGTTTCTTAAAACTTTTTTTTGTTTTAAACCAAATTGCTTGTATAGAATTGTAATTAATGTTGGAAAGTTATGCAGTCGACAAGTTCCGTGTCTCAGGTAGATTTCTATATAGTTGATTGGGCGCGTTATCTTGATTCCGTTACCATTCAATTTAAAAAAATTGTTTGCTATAGGTTATCTCAGTTGGAATTATTCTAAAGTTTTGTATTTTGTAATTTAGAGTGAAAAAGTCGATTTAAAAAAATTCCTCGCTTTTTGAATCAAAATTTTTAACTCTAATAAATTTTTTAGCACTCAAAAAAACTTTTAAGGCCTTTCAGTTATCCAAGTTTCTGACCCTAAGTGTTTAAGCAGATATATATATATATTTTGTAGGGAACAATTTTTTTTCAATAAGTGTGTAAATATTTTTGTTTTTATTTGTTCCCTCAACATAACCCAACAATCCAAATACAGTATTGAGTTGTATTGGTCATTTAAAATAACAAAATTTAAGAAATTCATCACATTTGCAAAACGAAAAGCAAGGAAATATTTTTTGAACTTGATATTCTACCTTCACTAAACAAGTTGCAGATTTATAAATTTATTTATATAAGAGTTATGTTTCCAAACTAGATAGTGACCTAAGAAATAAATTTTTATTAAATTTTTTTTAGGGCTCATTTTTATTTTTACCAAAAGGCTTCAGTTTATCTAAGATAAGAAAAGGCAAAAAGAGAAAGCATGATGAAGAAAGCACAGATATTTGGGAAAAAACATTTAATAAGGTTTGGAAAACAATTGATAATGAAGTAAAGGTAAATATTTGCCTGACATTTCAAATTATTCATTTCTTCCTTCTCTATCTGAATTTGAGCCATTTTTTTTTATTTGATTCCTTGAGTTGAGATCACTGGTCTGCATCCTAGGTAAGATCCTTTTTAAAGCTGGACCAATTACTACTTATTTCGAACTTGAAAACAGGTGTATGTAGTAACAGATAATGTAACAAAAGGCTTCAGTTGCAGAAATAGTGTTGCACTCATCAGTGCAACATGAGTGTTGCTGAATGTTTAAAGTTATACACATGCTAACTGTCAAAATTTGAAAATTTTCAGGATGTTAATGAAGAATTATTCAAGAAAGTTTTAGCAGGTCTACTTAAACATATCAAAACTTTACACAATGATGTTAAGATGGATGAAGGTGTCCTGCCTTGTGAAATACTTTTAACTGGTACTAATTTGCCTGATCATAATCTTCTGATATCGGCTCTTGCTGATAACATAAAGAAAGAAGTCACTCCTTATATATCAATCTTGTGGTCTAGGAATTGTGGAAACATAAAAAGTATGGTGACAAGTTTTGTTCAACAGATATTACCAGTGGGTTCAAAATCAGATGATAATTTGAATGTAAGTTCAAAATTATATTTTAATGATTATATCAGAGATGGGAA
This sequence comes from Columbicola columbae, assembly GCA_016920875.1. Taxonomy (NCBI): domain Eukaryota; kingdom Metazoa; phylum Arthropoda; class Insecta; order Psocodea; family Philopteridae; genus Columbicola; species Columbicola columbae. Next base: position 9,059,168 of record JADMLL010000009.1, on the reverse strand, counting down.
ATGTAGGACAGGAAAGAAAATTTTGATGAAGCCAACATAAAATATGATTTTTCTTATTAATCATCATAAAATTATATTTTTTTTATGATGAATAAATATTTCTCTTTCTGTATATATTGAATTGTAATAATTTTTTTCTTGAAAATAAAAAAGTAGTGAAAAATTGTGATAATTCTTGTTAGACAATTTTAATGTGAGATAACAGTTGTTTCATAATGATTAATTGGATGATGGCAGAATAGATGGTGGCCAAGGCTCATCATCTCTTATATTTCATTTACAATAATTTGTATAGTGTTTATTTAATTCATATTGAAATTGGTCTAGAATAAATAATATAGTTTGAAGTTGAAAACTCAGCTTGTGAATGATGTCAGTTTGACTCATTTGACACTATCAATATCTCTAAATCAACTGTAAAATTGCTTGCATTGAAACCTTTTCGAATGGATAAAAACTTTGTATATATTTGTTTTATAGTCACTTATTAGAGTCTATAAATCTAGTTTAAAGAATATTTTTCAACTTATCAGAGTTTCAATCCATTTTTCACCTTTGAGCATGGTAGTATGTGGGTGGGGATTCGAACTCGAACTTGCTTTTATTGATTTAAATCAAGTTTTCAAAATTTTATTTTTAGGATGATGACAATGATTATGAAAGTGAAGAAGGAATTTCTGAAGATGAAACCACTGATGAAACATCATCGTCAATCAAACTTCAATCATCACAGTACAATCTGTCAACACTTTGTTCTTGGTATTCATTGAGTGTAAAGAATCATGATAGGAATCAACCTGTTGTTATATTCATACCAGATTTTGAAAGTTTTTCATCTCCCCTCCTCTCAGAGTTCATTCTTCTTTTGAGGTATTGAAGCTTTCAGGTATTCGATGTTCATCTTCCAAGTGTCAATGTTTTTTTAGAAATAATTTTCTTTTCAGTTCGTATTCATCTCATGTTCCACTGATTCTGGTGTTTGGAGTGGCAACTACCCCAGGAGTTGTTTATCAATCCCTTCCTCGTAACGTTTTATCACAGCTCACCATTCAGTTGTTTAAATCAGAACCGTCCATGTCTTTCCTCAATCAAATCGTCGAGAAGATATTCTTCTCGGACAAATGCCCTTTTCGAATAGGTAGCAAATGTATGACATTCCTCACGGATGTCTTTCTGTTTCATTCGTTCTCGGTCCAAGGATTCGTTCAAGGTTTTAAGGTAGTTTGGATGAGAGTTGTGGTTTCCCAAAACGATTTGGAACATTGTTCTTGGATGTTAAAAAAATTTTATTCTTCAGTTTTGCATGATGGAGCATTTCTACAAGAAGAATCATATCTCCCTATGCTGCTCCTTGGATGAAATTGAAGACGAAGGAAATAAATTGAGTAACGATGATCTTGAAAACATTCGTAAAATCCAGTCGTTTCAAAAGCATGTCGAGAAGAGTTCGAAAGAAAACCGGAAGTTGTTGTTATTAGATAACGACCATACGAGAGTGAGTGAAATTTTTGGTTTTGTTTCTCTCTTAACAGAACATCAATTGTAACGTCTAACTGATCTAACTATGTATTACAGAAAGCAGTTATTGGAATGGTTCAAGATATCCAAGAACATCTGAGTAACTTCCAAGTAGCTTTAAAATGTCTTCATATCTTGACGCACGATTTGCCTCAGTCTCCACTTGGCAGACATGTAAGATGAGATTTATTTTTGTTTCAGAACATACTCTCTGTTTTATTATTAATGAGAATGATTTTGCATGGTGATTGGTGTATGGGTTGTGATGTTTCCTAAACTAACTTTCAAGATTAGGTGGCATTCTGATGAGTGAAAGATGAAATGTTAGGTGATAGTGGTTGAGAATGAATAAAGAGCAAAGAATTACCATCAAATTCTGTTTGTAAAGTGTTTAAAAATGTTACCAAAATGTATGAATTGGTGATGAGGATTATTGTTACGTTTAAGCCGCCAAGTTACCCTGGCGGTGGTTCACGAATTGAAAAATCGATAAATGACAAGATGAACTTTATTCTATGAAACTTGTACAACGACCATTTTGAAACAACCCAGAACCCATAAAAGATTGACTTAAAAGGAAATGACACCAAAGAGAATGTCTTAAAACAAAAATTTTGAGACCAAACTTAAGATAAGTCAAACAACCACCTCTTGTTATAAAGGCCTTGAACGGCCAGTAAGCTTTCTTCAACAGAGGGTTGTATGTTTCTCCACCTGCGTTCGTGGAAGTGGTACGAACAATTATGGTTTTGATTGTTTATCAAAATCAATTATCTGAGTGGTTTTAACTATTCAAGGAAGGCAGCAACCATACAGGTCGTCCATCTCATCCCATTGAAGCTGTCCAAGAAAATTTGGGTGAGGATAATGCGAATGGAGCTTAGCGTATTAACAAACAACAATTTGCATTGTCATGAAAGTGAAGAGGGACTTTCTGATGATGTAATCGCTGATGAAACATCATCAATCAAACTTCCATCATCACATTACCATCTATCAACACTTTGTGCTTAATATTTATTGAGTATAAAGAATCTTTACAATAAACTTGGTCTTAGGAATTTCAATTCAAAGTTTGTTTCCTCATCAGTTGAACTGAACATTTCAAAGACATCAGTACACATCATAACTGGTGATGAAACATGATGCTTCCAATTTGAACCAGAAAGTGGTAAATGGAAGACATCAGGTGAAGGAAATCCAACATCTCATTCGATGCCCCTTCTCTCTCTTTTAGGTGCGTGAATACTACTGCAAAGCCATCTCAGATGACATAAGACAATCTTCCGAGTATAAAGAGTGTTTGAAACTACTCCATCTTCAGTCTCGAAGTGAGCTAACGCAAAAAGTTTCTCTGATTGTCGATTTACTAAAGTTAAATTCTTTATTCGACATCCTAGCATCAGATAAGAACACTAAATTCGATCAAATCAGCTCAAGATTAGAGGAGTATAAAAAGGAATTCGATAAAATTAGTTTGAACGGGAATTTAACCGACAGCGTAAGTTTCGTTTAGTGTTAACCTACAAACCAAAAGCTTCGTGTTAGAGTAACATGATTTGTTGGGTTTACAGGAAAATGGTCCGAATGAATTCGAAGCAGTTAGGAAATCTCTCTTGGATTACATAGAAAGTGAGTTAATCGAAGCGATGCTGAAACCTGTGGTGACGTTTCCGCTTCACGAAATAATTCTCTTCGACGATCTCCAAGCTGTACGAAGAAGGATATCTGGGTCTCCACGCGGAGCTATACATCTGGCTTTGAACAATCCTCAGTATTATTTAGACGTGAGAGGAATTTTTATGTTCGTTAGGCTTGAAAGGTTTTATCGAGGTTACAATTTTTTTTTTCGTTTTGGTTGTAGTGCAAATGTTGTAAGTTACCTCATGCCGAAGCAGTTCTACCGACTTTACCTGATTTATCAGTAGCCTATAAACTCCACCTTGAATTTGGGAAAGTAATAAATTTGATGGACTGGTTGCAGGTGAGTAAATGCATCTTGTTGTTGAGTTTTAATTTTCTTTGTATTACAGAATGGAACACAAACTCTCAACTGTTACTCCCTGGTGCTTTGATTACTCAACAAATAGGTTGTTCTTGAGGATTTGTTGGCTTCGTATTCATTTGTAATTTTTTACTCTCTTTGGTTAAGCAGTACTATTTTAAGTATATATACAACTTAGATATATATTCAGTCGAGCAGGTTTAGGGGTTAGAGAAACTTTATACACTTTATTTGCTTTTTGTTTGCCTGGGTGAGGTACAGCCTTCCAGTTCTTTCACGTTTCTCTTTTTTGTCCTGATCCAGGGTTTCCAATCTCACGCTTTGATTTCAAGGTTTAATTTCTATTTTTTCTCAACTATGTCATAACAACCCTCAACCACAGACACTGTTCTGTTTCCAAAGTAAAACTTCTTAAATTGAAACCAAAGTGATAAATCCGGTAAAAGTGATAAACGAGGCAAATGTATGGAATTTCTGGCGATTATTCACAACCTAACCACCTCAATCACCAACTGAGCTTGGTAAATGTGACAAATTACTGAGTGTTTATCACATTTACTAAGCCTTAACCACTATTTAATGACATTTTCATCGCTATTATTACTCACCACCCACTATACACTATAATCACTACTATATACATATGTATATATAGAGAGAAATATAGAATAAAATAGAAATATATATATATAGCATTAGATGAATATGATATACAGAATAAATAATGTATGGTGTGTATACAACCTATTTATACTTATTATTCTATATATATAGTCTATTATTACAGTCGATTGCACTATAATTATTATTTATATTGTATATTATCACTATTTATTATTGACACAATGACGTCCACAAGTCTCATGTAAATTATTTCGTCTCGGTGCCGGTGGATCTGACTTTCGTGCTGAACACCAATATTTTAAATTCACAACATATGAACTTCAGTGGTAATCGTCCACATATTTAAATGAGTATAAGATCGCCAGCGACGCATGCGCAGTGATTTTCGAATGTGACGTCACCGGGGCTCAGCCAATAGTGTTTGTGAATATTTCATGGAACCACAGTGGGTTCATCGGCGGTCAACGGTTGGCGTTTTTATGGCCCCAGAGTGGGACCAGTGGACGTCTTAGTGTATTATATTTGTCATGTATAATTTTTACCATTAATCTTAACACCTACATTTATCACTCACTGAGTATGTGTTGTATATATAATGTTACAAGTAGGTTCTTAAATGAAGTATTGTTGTTGTCTCTTTGATGATAAGTTTTAGAGTGCTATAGGCCTATTTCTTAATTCTCACTTACAAGGAAAACTAATTCAGTACAAAGCTCTTATCTAGCTGAAACCATTCAGACTGTTATTATAATGCTAAGTTTGCTGAATAAAGGTGCTGACAGGTGCTCTCAAGTTCAGCACTGGAGTATATATTCACCCATAACCCACTCAACCGATTGTTAATCTTATAATTAAACAAAAAAATTTTTCTTTGTTAGGCTTTTGCAGCATGCATAAAACCAGACTGGGAAGAGACTGAAACTGAAGTGGATGAGGAAGTACAGTATCCTTTTACATAACTATAAATAAATAAATAAATGAAATCAATTAGAAACATAAAATCCCTTAATCAATATAATCAGAGCTCGTTTTACAAGAGCAGTGTCCGAACTTCAATTCCTAGGTTTCATCAAGCCAAGTCGTTCCAAAGCTGAACATGTCTTACGTCTAACTTGGGGAAGTTTTTAATTCGACTGAGTTATTTATTTATTGATATTTATTATTATTAATCATCGTTATAAACAAAGCAAACACTACTTGTGTTGGAATTTTAAGTTTGTGAAACATCCTTTTTTTTGTTCTGTTATTTATACAGCCTTTTATATATTTATAAATCGAAATCAAGATTCTTGTCCTAGAGTGTACACTCTGATATAGAACTTGGAGCTCAACTGAAATCGAACTCTTCTATTAGTGGATTTATATGAAGTGATTCCACTAATATTTCTGTTTTATAATTTATGTCTTTTATAGTTTTTTATATGTTTCAGTTCCCTGTTAATCTTACCTCAGGATTGACTTTTAAAATAAGTTTTGTTAGTGTTATTTATTTAAGTGTCTTTATTGTCAATAAATTGGAAACATAATTAAGTAGTTTTGATGATATGTGTAAGCCCAATTTTTGTTACTTGTTTATTGTATTAATAAGATGGCATGTTTTGTAAAATTTCTTTTGATATATTTATTCAGATTTGTCTTGAGAGGGTAAGGAATTTGATGATGGTCAAATTTTATTTTTGGTTCATTTTCTCATTCTGTGTTTCAGTCATGAACATAACAGAATGTGGGAGGGAGTTTGAAGTCTATTATTCTGCTACTCAGATGCTTAGACCACCTTAAACCTTGGTACTCAAACTGTGGTCCACCAAGCTCTACTGAGTGGCCCAGTGGAAACTGATTGAGTGAAAATTTGTGAAAGGTCGATTGCTCATTGTTAAGTCTGAATTCTGGAACATAATACCAGTACGAGGCTTGTTTGATTCTTGAAAGCACAATGGATAATACTCTTCTGTTGGCTTGCTAGGCCTATCACATAGGATTTTCTTTTGAGGTTTACTCCCTTAGCCTTTGGCAGCCCCTGCCTCACTGTAAGGCAGCAGCTGATGAATTTATGTGTCATTTCCTACACATAGGTCTCATCAAACCTTCTAAAGGGAAACTCCTCCACCTGTAGCTGTTGGTTTTTCCCTAGTTTGTCGGGTTTGGTATCGGCCGCCCAATCCTCGGCCCCAGAGAGTTGGTGGGAAGAGAGGCTTGTGCTCAATACAGACCTGGTAGTGCCAGTGGCTGGAAACTGTAATAGATGATGATGATGATGATCAATACCAGTACGAAAATGTTAGGGCCTATGCCCAGAAACTGCTAACATTGTTTGCCTCAACATATCTTTGTGGGGCAATATACAGAAACAGACTGACAGATATACATACAGATGATGTCCTGAGGGTGGACTGTTCGAAAGCCAAATTTGTAAGAGCTGCTTTTTTTTGTAAGTTGTGTGGTCCATTAGCAATGGCCACAATGAAAATTTGGCCCGGGAAGGAAAAAGCTTGAGTACCAAGGACCCAATCAATAAACTCAAAATCGTTTCGCAACTGTAACTTTGTTAGTTGTGTTAATCTTAAAAAGGTTTTTATAGTCAGTCATAAAATTTTACTGAGTGAAGAAAGATAAAAAGTGGAAGCATGGGGTCAAATTGCTTGAATTAGGTCAATTAGGTCTCCAGGACTTTATTTAGGTTTAGAACAATTTATTATTACAGGAATGAGTTTATCAGCGTGATTGGGAATAATTGGGGTTGTGTGTATATATAATTTGTGAAAAAATGTGACTTTTGCATAATTTGGGTGTACCCGATATGTTTTGGCCTCCAGTTCCATCATTTGGCCTGTTTTGTTTATAACAATTTATCATATCATTTTGTGCTGATGACTATTAGCCAGTAACAATTATTACCAAGGGTCAGTTATTAATTAAAATTCTATACAAAGGTAATTGTTCTCTCAATGTCACTTTAACTTTCTTTAACCCTTTTAATACTCATTTAGACAAAAACAGCTCATACTGAAAGTGCAATTTAATTCTATAGGTAGTTGGAAGCAGTAGGTATATAATCCTTACTGTAATGGAACAGTTTATTCCAGATAAGTGTCTCGAAGATATCCTTAAAAAATCTTTTCCATTTGAATTAATCTGGGTCAAATTTTTACCTTGTCATTCACCCTGGGGTATAACAAAATGCCAGACGATATTGAAACTTGCTACTATTTCTTTCCTACCTGGAATTAATTTAAATTACTTTCAGATAAACAGTAAACAATTAAGAATTACCAAACCAAATCAAATAGTCTCTCATTAGAATGATATATTCTATTAGATATAGTCAGCTTTTTGAACTTAAACATTGGTCTGTTCCCCAGACAAACCCCTAATTTTTGCCACACCAATCACTTATAATTCCTTCCTTGGGAATGGGTAGTCAGTTTTTCACAAATAGTCACATAATCAAACACCAACAAGAGAGGAAAAGCAAGGAAAGGTTAAATTAAAACGATAAAAATTACACAAAAACTATTAATCACCCTTTATTATCGAAATGATTTACTTGAAACATTAAACGTCCAACTCTTTATTTGCACTTTGCTTTGTAAACATTTTCAGTTGTGGCAGTTTTAAATTTTCACAAGTTTTCATTAACTAAGCTGAAAATTTTTAAATCTGAAAGAAGTGACTACATATACTTATATACACTGAATGAATTATGATACAGCTTTGACAATATTTTCAGCAATTTCAACTGCAATAGCGGCTTCTTCTTTTTTATCAGCAGGTGCTGAAGAAAGATCACTTTGAGCCTGTCTAAGTGATTCCCTAGCAGCTTCTGGATCAATATCTTCTAATAGGTGAGCTTCCTCTGCTAAAACTTGAACTGATGAATCTTCATTCACACACAACTAAAACAAATTTGTAACAAAAATTTACTGTAAACAGTTAAATCAAGGAAATAAGCAATTTTAATGGTTTGTTGGAGGTACTTACAGTTCCACTTGATACAAATATTTTCTTGGATTCTCCATCTTTCTGAAATACGGTTACTACACCGGGAGAGAGAACACCTAAGATGGGTACGTGTTTGGGCAAAATACCAAACATTCCGTTGAAGGTTGGTACGTCAATTTGCTTGACATCTTCAGCGTCGTAAAATACTCTGTTGGCTGCGGCCAGAGTGAAAGGCATGTCTTTAACTGGACCACTAGCCTCTTCAGCATAACTTCTACTTGATGGTGCACAATTAACTTTTGGGAAAAGTCGCAAGGTTGATCGCAAATTTCTAATGATTCCCGCCATTTTGAATATCCCACTGTAAATAAAATACAATTTTAGGTTATCGTATGAAGCAATATAGTGTGATAACGATTTTTTTATATAAAAATTATTAAACAAAACATTATTTTAGTACCTTTCCGTCAATAACTTAAAGATGGAATAAGAAAAGCAGACGACAAAAATTTCCCTGCGCGATCAATAATGGAGGAATCTGTCGCCACTTTTAAAACGTTGGATTGTAACGTCTTTTTCATTCTTTTCGCTTCTAGTTCGCTTAAATTTGTTTTAACTCGATAAAGAACTTATTACGTAAATATTATAATTTTATAAGCTTATTAATAATATTTATCTACTCATTTTTGTATAAACTTAATTATATTAAGTCTTCAGCGTGTAATTTTACCTTTTTATTGTTAAATTCTCTTTCTTTTGACTTCACAATACATTTCTTACGCAGCTTTTAATTCACGTCGCAAATGTCTCCCGACAGATTAATTTAATTGAAATAAGGTAAAATTCACTTCTTTTTAAAATTTTTATTGGCAGTTTAATGAAAATTTATAAAGTTTTTGTGCCACTGTCCTCAAAAACTTTGATTTCGACCTTCAAAAAGTTATAACTTCTACTTATTTATCAAGCGCATAAAAATTTCATAAAATCTGTTATAATTCATCAAGATTGTTAATTAAACATTTTTTTATTCGTTTAGTATTGTATTAATATGTTTTGGATCTCTGAATAGTATTAAATTAATTAACTATCTATTTGAAGTACTATAATTCAGTCTGTTATATCTTGTGCTCTAAAAACTTTTCTTTGAAGTATTGTATACAGCTTTAGAAGCTGTTAAGAATTTTGTTTGTTGTGTTTCTATAAAATTCAAAGAGTTATACACTACGGTATAATAATAAAAATGTTAAGAAGTAGGAGAGTGAGGGAATTAAATTTTGGAAAGGGGAAGTTAGTTAGAATCAATCAACAGAAACCAGAACCTTAGTTGATGGGATAAAGACAACAGCATCAATATTATACAGAAATATATTTACTGTAGGGTGTATATTTGGTTAAAATAAAAAGGAAAAAAATGCTGAACAACATTTTCAAGTATATTAACTTAAAAGCCTTCTTGGTTTGAGTTTTCCAAAGGTTTAAACTCTCAGTTTTCTTTTTCCAGGGCTTTGGGAAGTGAAAAAGAAAATCTCGATCAGGAAAACGGAATATCCATCTGAAAACACCAAATGAACGCATTCACGGTACAAATAAACCGAGTAGAGAGTATGGAAGGAAAATTGAATCGAATCGGTGAGTCAGTATTTTTCATTCCAGTTGAATGTCTTTCAAAAGTTTTCGAATTTCCAACTGCTTGAATTCAAATAGAAAAAAATTTATATATATATAAATATATATATTATTTAAAATTCGCAGCGTGAAAGATGTTAGAGGGAAAACAGAATATTATACGCGGGGGCATTATAAGTACTCATAACGAGGGCTCTTTTGTTATTTACTTTGTACAGAGCATAGGCTTCAAATTATTTGCCGAAGCACGATCCGGATTTAGTTCCATTACAAAACTGGAAAATTGAAAATTTCCTTTTCTTTTTTGATTTTTCCCTCCTCCGTCCTCTCTGGTAATTGAAAATCCCTTAAGTCCCTCTCTGCCTTGTTTCATCTTTTTCAATTTCTCTTGGACTGTGCGGTTGAAAAATGTTTGACAATCATTTCGGGATGGAGTGTTCTCGATCACGGCATGATCTAAACGAACCGGCTTTGCTTAGCATTGTTCTTCGAATTGGGACTGTGAGGTGAGGAAAAGGAGGAGGTGGAGAAGAAGAAGAAGAAGAGATCGTGATCGGGTTAAATAAAAAGTTAACTTCATTTATATTGCAGGTGGCTGTTAATTTTTAAAGAGGAAAGTATTTAGAAAGGTGCGATTTTCCCTGTTGCTGACGCGTTAGAACGCAGCCTTCGTAAGCTCTCTTGAAAGCATCTTTACCAGAATCTCAGTGATTTAGAGACAAAAAGAGGCATCTTCCATTTTCATTATAAATTAAACGCGAGAAATTTCCCAGTTCTCTGCAGTTGGCAAAACTCTTCGTCTTCTTTTTTTTGTCTTCTTTCATTCCTTTTCTTTTCTTTTCAAACTTGTTCTTTCTTGTTTTACATTAAATAAGGGAGTGTTTGTCAGAGGAATGGAAATTGGTTTTTGGAGTTTTCTGATTTTTGCAGCTGTTCAAATTTTTTTTTAAATAGGGTGTTAAGCCGACTTGGAATTTTCTCGCGAACAAAAGCCCTGCTTTTCAGCTAAATTCACTTGATTTATAATAATTTCTACGCTATACTTTCCGTGTTTCTGTACCCATGGAGAACCACTCGTCAGATCAATTTGTTTTGGATTTGATGACTAAGACACAAATTCACACCTGAATGAGAGTACATAGTATCACTAAATTGCTCCAAAGAAGTCATCTTGACTATTTTCTAGGTTTGCTTAGTATGTGTACTCACAAATTATAGTATTTCTAGTGTTAAAGCTTTGTACTGAAGTTGAGAGGAAGCAAACGAATTTTTCGGACTTCCGAACGGACCAAAACCCTCTGGCTTCAGAACTGATTCTCCTAAAATCACCTGTGGCAGTCGGTGAAGTGTGAGAACGAGTTGCAAATGAACAACACCTCTGATATCAATTTTCGGAATGTTTTATTGATTCATTCGTGCCTGTATTTATACCCCAGAAAAGGGTTTGAGAACCGTTATCTTTTGAATGACCCACCCGGGTGGCCTATTATGCCAATTAAACATTTTCCTTAAAATTCCTAAGCCTTTGTCCGGGTGGGTCATCCTACAAATCATAGAATACATTCAGGTATAGGTGCAGCATTCTTTTAATGATTCAACCGGGCGGTCTATTGTGCTATTGTACCCTTTCTTTTGTCCTCTTGGCCTTAAACGGAATGAAATAACGAAATTCCACCTACATGGTCAGAAGTCTCAACAGAATAGTCAACAGTCAGCTTGCAGTATTCTCTGTCACAATATCGGAAAGCTATAGTAAGTCATGAGGGTTATGACAAAAGCAGGAAAAGAATGAAAGAAGATCTTTAAGGCTTGTTGGAAGGACAGTACTAATACAGAACAAGTATACAACAGAAGAAGAACCTTAAAACCCCGAAATTAGTCTCAGCAAACAATTTTGAACAAAAATTTGGTATATAACGATAACAACCCTAAACCATCACATCAAAATATGTCAAAACAATGAAAAACCGACGATTTGGCAACAGGTATAGGCATAGATAAATAAACAAAAGCAGACGACGTTATCAGTGTCATAGAGTCAAAAACTAAGAAGCGTTGGTCAGTATACAACGAACTTGGACGGAGTTAGGGTCTTAATCAGAAAATTTTTATAATTTTGGAATTTAAATTTATGGTTTATATTAGTGATTAATTTTTTATAGTAAAATACATAGCTATAGTAGTGAATATAAAAATTAATTTTTGTTTTATTTTATGAATTAAAAAAATTTTTTTACCTGTTGAGTGAGTGGTGTGCCTACTTAGTGATTGATTCCAAATTTTTAGTGAACGAATATCTACAAGAGGATGGAGTAAGTATTGTTGTATAGAGCTTACTGTATGAGTCCCTCCTTGAAGCGAAAATAATTTTTTATTAAAATTTTATAAAATAAATCAGTTTAATAGATTAATAAATACATTAATTAATTTATAAGCATAATTAATAATTCAAAATTTTATTAAATTGCCTTTAAATTTACAATTGGAATATTTGACTGAATTGAAAGCCACAATTTAAAATTTGAATTTGCAATTGTAAGACTATAACGTCTACCTCGTTTAAAAGTGTATAAACTTATAACTCGTTATAACAAGAGCGGTAGTGAAGTGTGTTTCAATGAGTGACCTTGAGAAACGCCAGCTACACTGACCAGGCTTCAATAAACCATCAAAAGATTCTGCGCAGCCATTGGGAGCGCTGAGTTTGTATAACTGATCATGGATTTAGTTTGTATATATGATTCTTTTTATCATGCACGAATTGTGAGTATTTGTCTTTTTGTTTTGTTCATCCAGGAAGTGTAACTAAACGTTTTTGTGTTCTGAAAGTAGTGGCTAACAAATTTTAAGGAATATTCGGAATAACAAAATGAAAAACTGCGATTTGTCAATTCGATATAGTTTCATTCGGTGTTCTTATACTATATAACACTGATAGGATTTTGTTTGGTACTTTCAAACCTTACGGATTACTCGAATGAATTTGGATATCTGGACTCAAACTAAACACGCTGATTCACACCGGACTACTGACGGACTGTCTCTGGAGTACCTTACTGATTTGGATTCAGGGGGGTATACTAATTCGGGTGAAACTACCCTTATTGCATCAGTGACCTACTACTACTATTACTATTACTACTACTCTTCCTAGCCTTGTCCCATTTAGTTGAGGTAGACCCTTCTCGTCATTCTTCTCCAGGCGTTTCTGTCCTGTGTCGTCGTCGTGTTTAAATTTGCCAGCTTCAGGTCTATTCTGACGGGGGACAACCAGGTTACGGGGGGTCTTCCTCTCCTTCTTGAGCCTGTTTGGATGTTGAGCACTCGCCTTGTCATGTGACCTACGATTTGGAATTTTCATACCTAATTAACGAACTTCCGAATATTAATTAATTTCACTCCCCTCGCCAATGAAATTATAAACAAGAATTCAGGACATCGGTGGTTCTGTGCAGTTTACAATTAAAAACAGAGGTCGTTGATAGCCTGGGTCATCACACAGGAGTGGACCCAATTTTTTAACTTAAAAAAACCGATGCACGTGATATAGTACAGAAAACTTAACAGCTATCATAAAACCGAAGCAAATCGATCGTGCTGGAACATCGCCAACGAACTAAAGAAGACAGCCAATGTTACGCGTAAGTATATAAAAGATAAATTTAACCGAAGATAGTGTTAGTGCTAACAACAAACCATAAATCAGAATTCATTTTCAGAGAAGAACTCATCGCCGAAACACACCCTTCATCTTAACCAACGTAGTACAAATGAACAGCAAGATGGTAGGAGAAGCGGACGTGAATAAATTGACAGGTAAGAGAAACAAAATAAAACCAACAGCACACCCGACATTATATCTGAGTCAATCGTATCGCCAATAGTCAATAAAACTTTTGAAATTAAACTTTTCTCACGTTTATAACATCTGTTCTTCGGTCCCCAATGAAAGGGAAAATAGAAAAATTTTTGATGAAGTTTAGTCGTGAGAGGATTGAAAGGAAATGAGGCATGTGACGTTATTACGCGAACGTAGAAGCGAACGTGTTAGGAATACGATTGAACGGATGTTCTATCCCACGATTCCTTAAGCGACACTTAGCAAATTAAAATGAAAACAAATATTTAAATCACGGGGAAAGGGGACTTAGGAATGAAAACGTTTATTTTATGAGATTTTTGGACGAGATCAATCCCCGTTTTTGGTTTGTTCGTATCAATTTTCTTCACTCTGGGGATGGTCTGTGGTGTTAAAGCGCCCGACTGTAGGTGGTATGGTCGTGAGTTTGAATCCTCTTCCGTATCCTGTTATACCCAAGGCTGGAAAAGGGGGTTAATGCTCAAATTAAAAATTTTTCTTTATTTTGGACTCGTAATTCTTAAAATCGGCTGTGGTGTCTATCTTCCCTCGTCTTTACTGCAATATATGGGTGTGTATCATCTGGTTCTATCGTCCTTGTTAGAGCCGTTGTACAGTGCACTTCGGTACCCTGAACTGGTAAGCCTTTCTTTTGTTCTTCGATTAGTCCATTTTTAGACCACAATAATTTCTCTCGTTTTTTTGACTATGTTCTTGCCGGAGTGAGTTAGCCTTTTTGCGTCGCATGAGATTAATTTTAGAATTGGGTACCTCCTGGGCTAGTTTTTTTCAAATTTTCTTTCATGCTGTCGAATATTGGTTGAAAGAAAGTTACTTTTAGTTTCCTGAATTCACCGACCAGAAATACTACCAAAATGGTAAGCTTCATTGTTAGTGTTAATAACAACAATGCTTAGACTGTTGTGTAATGACCCCAGCTTTAAGTGTCCTACATTTCTGCCCATATTTCATGCCCAGAACCGCCCAGTGTAAAATTCCTGAGTTTTTAAAATTTTGGGTTTTGAAAGATGATTCAAATACGGTTCACTAACCCAAAAAAATTGTTGACAGAATGCCGGCAATAGCGAATACCGATAAACCAGCGTTTGGATAACTGAAATCCGTTAGTTAGTTCAGCAATGGTGGCAATTCAGAGTTAGCACTCGTGAGTGTCAGCCGAAGAACAGAATCTATAGTCAGTTTGTGAGTAGTTTTAGTTCAATGGTAGTCCAAACCAGTCAGTTTGTCATTTCAGAAGTTAAGTGCTAGTTAATCCGTCGGTGTTAGTCGTTCAAGTATGCCGTGCAAACTGTTACAACGAATAAACTCCTTTGTTACTCCAAACACTCCCAAAAATTCGTCACAAATTAAATTAGTGTCAGAAGTGATGCACTACAATTTGGTCGTATTGTAATTTCTTTGGAGCTATCTCTGTAGACGCAGAGTTCGTAAAAGACTGATAGATAATCAGATAACTTTTTAAAAATGCCAAAAGATTAACATTCACCATTAGTAGTAACTTACAAATCACGTTTCTAATGTTACTAAACCCTCAACCAAACACGTCTACACGTCATTTCAACAAAACCACCCAAAGAAGACATAGAAATGATAGAGAAACTTAATTAGGTCAATGTTCGTCAGATTCCGAAACCTTCGAAAGACGTTTTCTTTTAATTACGGTGGTGAGAAGGCGGAAGAAAAGTTTTTCTTTCAACAGAGAAAGATGAAGGAAATTCGTGAACTTTGGTATTAGGCGACGACAGAGAAGACGTGAATGGTGGGGATGGGAGGAGGAGGAAGAAGCAGGTTTTTTAATGAATTTCAACATCGATAAATTTAACCTCATATGTTAGGCGAAGTGAGGAAGTTGAACCTGAGGCGATCTGTCGAAAGATAAGCAGAAGGAAAACCGAAGCTGTTATCTGCATAGAGACTGGTGAAAATATAAGAACGACTAGAAGTAATGAAATTCCAATGATGTAATATTTCAAGCTAGCTTTCTTCCTCTCATACAGCTAACCGGCAGTTAACTCGCTTTCCTACCTGATTCAGTTCCGGACTGAACTGTTTTCCCACAGCCTTTTGAGCCAAACTATTTTTGTGACTGTGTCCCTTCCCTTGTTTCCCTTTAAACTATATCAGCAAATAATTTTTTGTATAATACTCTTAAACATGATGGTTCTCACAAATTTTCTTCATTTCCGGTTAAGGGAAAAAAAATTTTCCGGGCTTTCTCACTACCGCTATAAACACAAAACGCATTTTGGGTATTTCGAAATCAGAAAATTTAATTAGGCCCACTGTTTGTTAATTATTTTTGGCTTCTTTAGAAAGTTTCGTCAAAATGACTCAGCAAACCCTTTTAGAAACAGATTTTCCACAAATGTGTGCATTACTTATGAAATTAATAGAAACACAACTCAGGGTGAGACATTTAGTAATTAAATTACATAGAAAAAGACGTCAGGAAGTCTGTTAACTACTACAGACGAATGATTGTGCATTATTTATGAAATGAATAGGAGGTGGGTCGGTTTAACGGGTTCGTTGTGTTATAGAAGTGGGCTTTTAAGGTTTCCCGGATGCAGTTTGAGCAAGTTCAGGTACCAACAGGAGAGCTAGTTCGTTTTCAGTTTGTTTTGTTTTTACTTACATACAGTTTCTCATATACAGTCAGTTCGGTTTTGCTGAAATAATTTTTCTGTTTGAATTTGACGGTTAACTAGGATTTGGTGTGGGATATTTCAGGTACAATTTTGAAGGTGTTTTGTTGCAATAATTTGTAAGTTTGGACCAGAAAAATCAAATTGCTGTTGGAAATGAGTTGTCTAGCCAATTTTTGGAGTTTGAATTTTGATTTCATCTGTTTGTATAGTCCTTGTGTCTTTGTTCTACGTGTCGATTCCTGTCGTTTCTTTATTAGTATTGTTCCTCAGCAGCATATAAGCATTTATCTCCTAGGTTAGAGATGCTACACAAGACTTCAACGCCTTTTTTTGTTTTTTATCTTTTTATGCAGTCATTTTGTACTGCTTTCAGAGTTGCTGTTGTATCTAGTCATAAATTTACAGTGTTTTTCTTCTAGCAATCCTAAAATTATTCTCCTCCTCCTCCTTTTTACTGGTTTCTGCTTTTCCTACCATTTCCTCTTGAAATATCTCAAGTCCTACGGTGTTATTCATGTGACTCACTGCAGCTTTTCTAAATTTCAAAAGTGTAAGCAATCAAATTGCAGTTTTTCATGTTAAAAATGGTAATCTGCACAGAATTGGAAACTTCCAGGGCACTAACCTGTTCCGATCTCCCACCTGTACCCTCTCTCTTTAAACCACAGTTTCCTTTTCTTACGTCTTGTGACCTATGTCCTTGCTTTATTTGTTCTCTCTTCTCAGTCAGACTTTTCTGAATTATTACTAAAAGGCAGGTACCCGGGATTTCGAATCAGCTGCTTTTATTACTGCTGATTGGTTTGGAGTTTATGAGCAACTGGGAAAGAATATCGGCGGTGCTTTTTCGGTCAGGATTCTTCCACTAAAAGGCAGGTTGTGACGGGGAGCAATCTTCGGTGGTATTGTGTGACCGCAACATACCAAAGTGAGAACGGTAATCGTTCCCACCGACACTGTCGGTAAAAGAAACTAAAAATTTTTTCCCCTTTCCTCTCCCCCGCTCTTCTTAAAGTTCTCAAGAGAGGAAGAAAAGTCTTTAAGAAAGAAGGAAAAGGCGAAAGATGGGCCTTTGGAACGACGGGAAGGATGAGTAAGGAAGCTGGAGAAATGTGAAAGAGGGGTGGGGAGGAAGGGAGAGAGGATGAACGCTTAGCAAATTTCCAGCCTTTTCATTTTCATGCTTTCATGACAAATTGCAACCTTTCGGACAAGTTTTATTCATTTAAAAATTCCAACGTTACTTTTCACCGGAAAATCAAACAACTTTTGGCAATCATTATTCTTTGTGTCTCCCTTGTTTTCCCTCCCTTCCATCCCCATCTTCCTCCTCTCTCTTACTCTCTTTGAAAACTTCTTTAATAATTTTTTCTTTTAATTCCTCCCTTCATCTCCTTCTTCCTTCCCTTTTTTTATTCATATCCACGAAAGTGAAAAAGAAAAGACAGAAATTGTCAAAGCGTTTTCTGATTTTAATATCAGCCAAGAATTCCAAAGAACAGAAGAAGCAGACACACACAAAAAGAAATTTGTCTCGGTTGTCGAATCGACATTCCATTTTTGTAATTTCGCGCCATTTTTATTTTTCTTCTAATTTAAATCCTGACAACTAATTATTCCCTTCTCTGGAGAGTGGTAGAGGATGAAGAAGAAGAATGGAGTATGACTTTTATGTGTAGTAACTCGTATTAGTCATTTGGTGGTGAAAACATGACATGTAGTCTCGTCCACTAAAGAGGGTAATTAGTAATTAAAAAACAAAATGGCGGAAGGCATAATTTTGAAGTTGGGGGTTGGAGCGGGAGGTTCTCGTCCCTAGCTATTGTTATTCTAATATATTTTGGTTATGTAAATAACACTTCTAACTATGAACCGTTTCTGTAGTATCCGACACTTCATGGCTACCAACTATGAAATATGTAACAGTTATCGACAAACTCAAGAATTAGATTTAACAATAAAACAGTGATGGGGGGCACAAAATGAAAATTCTCTCTTCTCCTCCTTCTCCTTTAAACAGAGAAACCTCCTCCCCAAAAAAGCCCGAGTTGAAAAAGCTCACAGAATCCCTTTCCCATTAAGTCTGGAGCTTTTGTTGGAGAACCCAAAATACTATGAAAACATCTGAGTCTGAATTCATTTCATCATTTTCCTTTTCTTGATTTGTTTTCTGTTTTTGCCTTCCCTTTTCCAATCAGATCGTTCTTCTCCCTTTTCTTCTCTGGAAGAGAAAGTGTCGCGTTGTTGGAGAACAATGCGTCATCAGAGGAGCAACACAACTCTCCGAAAGCTGATTGTTGTTTTCCTGGAAATATTTTGTCTTGTTCTTCCGGAAGGAGACCAGAATTAAATTTTTCTTGGCTGTCTTCTTAGTTTAAAGCTTTTTTTGCTGTCGTCTCCTTTCTCTTTTGTTCGTAATTACGTGGAAAGGAAGGAGAGTTAATTTAAACCTCAGCATGTGACGAATTCATCAGTAACACGCTGAGATTTCCTTCGTTGTTGATATAATCAGATCTAGAAGATTCTAGAAGAAGAATCTGGTGTGACTCAGTTCTTTAAAAAATTTGAGAGCACCCATAAGTGATCCGTGATGTCATTTTGATGATCTCCCGCTCCCCCACCAATTTACTAAAATTAATACAAATTAGTATAAGAGACTCCTCAAGGCTGTCCGATTCTCGTTTATTTTAGTATATATACCCAGTTTAGGTCTTTCACTGTTGCTTACACATAGAGAAGTATGTTCGAGCATCTATATCAGCAAAATCTGAGACAGGCATGAACCATTTCGACCCAATTTTCTGTGTGAGCTTGTAACATCTCCCATCAAGATTTGTTTTTATATTATTTATACTATTCTAAATATATCCGATTATTGTTCGAACGTTGACCTCTTATTTATTTCATAAATGGTGCACAATTATTGCTTTCTTATAGTTAAAGACTTTTAAGACGTAATTTTGCTCTGAAATCTGATTGTAATCATTTCATAAATAATGCACACTATTGGGAGGAGTTTTTTTTCATAGATAATGCACTTTTTTGGGATGAATTAATTCCATAAATACACTTAAACCTGTTTTGTGCAGTGGATAGGGACCGCATAAAAGGAAACGCATAAAAAAAATTGCATAAAACTTCACGAATAGCTGTAAAATATAGTTTTCGGAACACAATTAAAAGTTTTAATTTTTTTTATCGCACAAAAACAGGTTTGAGTGTACCGCACTTTTATGGGAGGAGTTTTAAATATTGCACACTTTAAGAATGAATTTATTTCATAAATTATGCACACTTTTAGAAGAATTTCATTTCGTAAATAATTCACATTTTTGGGGATTTTCATAAATAAGGCATACTTTGGCAACAATTAATTCCATAAATACATTCAAATCTGTTTTTGTGCGGTGGATAGGGACCGCATAAAAGAAAACGCATAAAAAAAATTGCATAAAACTTTTATACGATACTCTACAAAATATCTTCTATAAAAGCTTCTAATAGCTATAAAATGTAAAAAAAAATTTTCGGACACACAATTAAAACGTTTTTTTATTTTTACTTTTTTCAATCGCACAAAAAAAGACCGCACAAAAACAGGTGTGAGTGTAGGGCACATTTTTGGAAGGAGTTTGACTCATAAATAATGCACATTTTTAGGAGAAATTCATTTCATAATTATTGCACAGTTGTGGGAAGAATTAATTCCGTGAATAACGCCCACTTTTGGGAGGAGTTCGTTTCATAAATACTGCACACTTTCAGGAGGAAATAAATCCATAAATAACGCACGTTTTTGGGAGGAGTTTCATTAATAATGCACACTTTTACTTAAATTTCATGTTAGCAGTAAGTCGTGACGGCCACCATTTAATCCAGACAGAGGGTCTAGTCACTACAACTTATGTTTGTTTCTGTTTTAATTTAAAAGGCGGTGTACTGTGAGTTCTCTTTTGTTCATTTCCAGTGCTCTTATCGTTATAAAGATGAAAACTTTTTTGGGTGGGAAGAGGAAGAAGAGTTTATGGGGTTCCACGATGGGTGATGTTGACATCACGTGCTTTGAAATTTCGCGTAGGGCCTAACCCACATCATCACCTCGAAGAAAATCGGGGGCGTGAAAAAAAAGGGAAATCCATTAGTATACAACTCATGTTATTTTTTAGAAACCTTATAAACCAATTTGTTACGACTTGGAATTTAATTTCATACAGTTCCCATCGCACTCGCATACTCACTTTTCCTTCTTCTCCTTTCCTTGGCCGTTCTTCTTTGTTTACTCTTCGACTCTTTCAATTTTTGTTCCCCTTATGTTTGTGACTGGAATAAATTCGCATTGAAATAAAGGTAGACAAGGTGTTTCTCTCCAGCTCCCTCCTCTCCAGCATCCTCCTCCGTTTCCCGTGACAAAGGAGTCGACATTTTGAAGATGTTGAGGATTGTCAGGAGGAGGCCCAAGCGAGAAATGAACCTTTAATAAATTATGACGTTTTCATGGGTCAATTTCGTTTAAATGGAAGCTTTGGGAAATGTTTGGACCCAAATTTAAAAACTTTGGACGCCGGTTTCTAGTTTCTAATTAATGCATTTTACTCGTGGAACCGTTTTCCCGGGAAAGGTCCGAGAAAGAGTTTATTGTTATCTTTCCCTGATAGGCTGTGAGTGACCCGTCCGAGGGAAATAGAATTCTTGTGGGTCTTGGGCAAAACCCAAAAGATCTTTGAAAATTTTAATGCTCCGTCAATGAAGTAGAATGGAAATGCTTTGGGAATTTAGAAAGATGGCTGTGTTCAAATGAAACTTACAAGACATTTTGGGGTTTAAATAAAAATTAAAAAAAATTTTCTTGAGGATGGCTTTTTCACAGGTTGTCAGGTATCGAACAAAAATTGGATAGACTGATACAGTACTACTGTTGTACAATTATATCAAAAATTTGACACAACCGGACTTACATAGATACAAACACACAAATATATACTAAGACGGATACGACAACCGCTCTCTGCCGATCACTAACTCTTTTTGATAAGAACCAGTGACTAACAATCTACTTTGACGTAATTGGTGGAAAGGATTTTAAGGAAAGCAGAATGAATGAACCAATATATAGTGCGTGATATAGTGAGTGCGACGTCACGATTATAGCACTCAAATCCTTCACTTGTATCGTTGTTCTTCTGTATATTCCTTCCTCATCCCCCTTTCTAGTATTACATGTATAAAGCACACCGCCGTTTCTTATACTATAAATAGTTATAGTTATAGTTGGGCTTTAATCCCGTTTCTCACCCTTTTGGAGTGTAACAGGATTTGAACTCGTGACTATAGCTTCTTATTCTGGCACTTAACCACTACACCACAGACCTCCCGCTTATACACTAAATACTTTGCCGCCTTTTTGTAGTAAATGGCTGGCAACCCTGAGAAAAAAAACTTAACAGCTGAGAGTTTAGGGTTAGTAATACTATACAACTATATATAATATTTATAAAACAATAAAAGTTTGTCGGCGGCAAATTTCGGCAAAAGATTGTGTGCAACGTTATCCTATATATACTATAATTCACTGAAAAAACAGCTAAAATACTAAAACTTTGTTTTATATTTAATTCAAACCTTACACCCAAAACTCAGCTATCAAATTTTCAGGATTGCCAACAATTCACGATAAAAAATGGCGGCAAATCCAAATTCAAATATTGCTTTAATTTTGGGACACTCTATATATTAAAAACACGGGGAAAAGATTGAGAAATGCAATATAATATCACGGCTGAGTCGATATATCGCACTTCCTCCAGTCGTGTGCTGCCAACCGAAAAATTGAAGAATTCCCCAATGTCTTATGCGTTAGTTTGAGAAACAACAAAATCTCCTTTCCCTTTGGAAAATGCGTTCCGTTTCCCGTGGATGATCGATATAATCACACGTGTTCATGTTCAAGGTCAATGTTGGAGCAAAACCAAAATTAGCTCTCTGATCTCTTTTGAGATTGAGCTTTGAGAGAATTAGATTAGAATCTTTTAGAATAAGCTCAGCTTTCCTTTTTTTGTGACGTCATTTATTAGCTAATTATATCATTTATCTTTAAGACTCTATAAGTATAGTATTTTCGGTTCAGTATACCTTTTGATTAAATTTGGTGTAGTTGATCATGACGTCAAGAAGTTGTAGGTATCATAATACTGGCAAAGGATACGGTAAACCTTCGAGATTGAAAGTCGAGAAGTTAAGGCTGCAATATATAGGGTGTTCCAAAATCAATTAGAGCTGTCAATTATGTCAGCACAATCGGTGTATAACTGAATTTAAATTGGCGTTGTTTTCTGCCACCTTTTTGAACCACGACGACAGCAATTCTTCACTTTTTCCTAATACTTCCTTCGTCCGATACTCCCTCATCTTGTTGATGTAAACTTCTCTCCCTGGTTCACGGTTCACCCGTCTTCAACCTGGTTTTCCAGTTTCCGTTCAAATTGTGACTCCAGTTTGTTCTTTATATTGTCACGCTATTTTTGTTATTGGTTGTTACGAATTGTGTTCTTTGATCAATGAAGCTTTTGGCACTGTGTTATGATGTTGCTTCTAATCTGTTCAGAATTTAAGGATCTTCAGAAAGGTGTTCTGGGTGACATGTTCATTTTGGTAGGCCTATACCAGAGGTGGGGAACCTTTTTACCATTAGAGGCCACATTTAAATTAATAGAGAGGCGCATAAGCTGATTGACCTAAGAAAGTGACTTTTGTGAAATTATTATAGATTTAACAATTTATTGCATTTATAGAAAAATAAATATAATACTACAAAATTTTAAATATAATATACATAATATACAAAATAATATAAAAATATTTTTTTATTCACTAAGTTAGTGACTTATTTGCTTTGGTTTTTTGTTTGACAGTAATGACACTTTAAGAAGAATTATTTTCCTGAATATTTTTATGACACGTTTGCAAAGGACTCGTTCCATAAATAATGCACACCTGCTGAAAATTCTTCTCTTAATTAATAATTATACATATTTTCATGAATAATTTCTTTCATAAATATTGCACAGTCATGTGTGTCTTTCTTTCATAAATATTGCACATCATGTGGTCTTCTTTCATAAATATTGCACAGTCATGTGAGTTTCTTTCATAAATATTGCACAGTTCATCAATAATTTACTACAAAAGTGATGCTCGTTTAAGAAAAAATTTCTCAAAATATTGCACACCTTTAGAAAGAGTTATTTTTATGACACGTTTAAAAAGACTCATTCCATAAATAATGCACACTTACTGAGAATCATACTCTTGAAATGTTAATAAATATTTTTAAGAGTAAATTCTTTCATAAATACTGCACAGTGATGTGACTTTCCTTCATAGGGCCGCACAAGAACCTCGCGGAGGCCGCAGGTTCCCCACCTATGGCCTATACTGAAGTGGAATAAATTTGAACTTATTCAATTGAAATTCAAACAAATGTGACTTTAAATCTTAAAATTAAATTTGAACATAGGCGGATACAAAACTATAACAACAGTGTGGTAGCTTTAAGCGACCGCACCCCACGACTATGTTACCTGACGACAACTTCGTCGACTCAGTTCTATACTCATGGGACGTTTGTTCTGTTGAGTGGTAACCAATTGCGATAATCAGCTCGTTTTTGAGTTTTTGTTGTGGTAACTACTTTTTGGTATACTAAAAAAGTAAAAACTACAAATTACTACAAATAATCAAGCTCTTAAATAAATACAGCCTTGAGGTTGAAAGTAGTAAAACCAATTTAATGTTGGTTTCTAAAAGTAAGAAGCCAACATCACTACAACGACTAATCAAAACTCATCTCAGGAGTATCCCTGATCTGAAGTTCACAAATCAGTTCAAGTATCTAGGTGTAGTAATAGACTTTAAATTAAAGTTTGGCACACATGTAGACTATCTGAAAACAAAAATTCTGACAGTGTATAAGTTATCTATTTTAGGAAACAGAACTTGAGGGCCTTAAATATCACCAAAGAGTGATTCTATTTAAAGGGATTGTGTAGGCTATACCTGGCTACTGCTGTTCAGTGTATTATCCTAAGTTAACTAATAGTAAGGTAATGTTTTTGATTCAGAAAGCGAGGAAGTAATTCTGTTCAAAGATACTAAACAAGTAACAAACAGTCGCCATCACCCCCAGAGTGCCATTTTTGGTCCCCTCCTTGAGATATTATAGTTAAGGGTAGTAGCTGAAGAATTATATTATAACTTACATAGGTTCTGAAATATAGCTTTAAGAGGAATTTCCTTTATGAATTCGATATAAATCATCCAAAGTATATTCATAAAAAGGAGAAGGAGGAAGATGAGGTGAAGGAGGAGGAGGAGGAGGAAACCTCCCAAAAAATGTTTGACCACAAGTAAAAATTTTAATTTTGAAGGAAATGAAAGGGGGAAAAAATAATTCCGGAAAATAGAATATAGGAAACAAAAGGCGGGTAAGCTATCAAAGAAGGCGGTTTATTAAATTTCCTTTTTTTTTCCTTCCCTCTCTTTCAGAAGTCCTCACAAATCTTAAAACCACAAAGAGAAAGTTTTTCTACCTGCTTTACTTTCTCTGTACATAGATGAGATGATTTTTTTCCTTCTCTTCCTAAAGGAAATTCTCTCATCTCGCCCTTTAGGAATTCGTAATCGCTTTTCCTCCTCCTCCTTCCTTCCTGCCGCCATTCTCCTCTTCCAAACTCTGGAAAATATTCTAAAGGCAACTTTTTAAAGGACAGAGCCGCTTCCGGTTTACTTTAATATTTTCTTTTTTAATAGTTTCTCCTCCAAACAGGATGAACGAAAGAAGCTTTTATGTCTCTCTAATAGTTGATGGGGGGTATGTTCCAAAAGTTTCCCGAACACAAACTGATTTATGACGATCTTGTTAGACGTAATCCCATTTAAGGAAGTAGAGGAAACAAAAAGTTCAAAGGAAACATAAGAGGATGTGGACACGAGAGGATATGGTCAGTCAGAGCCTGGTAGCCATGACCAAAGCTCTGTGGGTAGAAGAACGAGAAATGAATTTAAGCAGTTTTTACATTGTTTATTGCTTATATGAGAAAACACGTGATCAACATTTTATTTATTTATTGTTTTGTTTATTTATATAAAAGGAAATTTGATTTTGAAAGCTCGAACTAGACACTGACCGGAAATAACAGAAAATTAGGAGAATAGTCTTCGATTTAGTAGGAACAATGAGTCCATAAATAATTTGTTTAATTGTCTTATAGTTTGAACAGGCACACTACCCTAAATCTAACGATAACCTTTCTCTCTTCTCTCTCATCTTCTCTTGTAACTGAAATGTTTTATCTGTCATACAAAATTTATTTATTTATAGAAGTAAAATCTCTAAAGCGACAATTATCACTTCTTTGGCGAGCTTTTTATACTGTTTGGTAGATTGGTGACTGTTGGCCTCTTCCCTGCTATTTATCTTCTTGACTGGTAATCGTGTTAAAGTCAACTGAATTTCACCGGCAGATTGTGTTGTCTTCTGTAGCGCAAATCTCGTGAGGTGGTGCCAGGAACAATCGGCCATTTTCGCAGACGCATAATTGGTAGATGTCGTAGCTCATACCCAGTGAACTTTGTCTGAAATGAAAATCGTATTGACGACTAAATTTTTCTTAGCTCAGCTATCGAACGAGAGTATTATAGTCACAGCAGAAGATAAATATTCAGACAGCTAAACATATTATCTAGTAGTGTATGCATAATTTTATCTATTTCAACTCAACACTGTCTAGTTTCTTACAATCGGTTCAAAACTGGTAGATTTAGATCTTTTATTCGAACCCTGGGTTTGATAGATAATGCGACATTATATAATCGGTGAACAGATAAATTTTATTCTGATTGTAAGGTTTAGTTTTGGTCATACCCATTTCTGTCTTCTGCTCCTACCTACGGTATTTTTATGTGACAGTCAAGACTTTTCCAGTGCGTGGTTGTTTTTAGATAGTTCACATAAATTAATTAAATATTAATTAATTCAATTTAATTTAATTTAATTCAATTAATCTACTCGTGACTGACGCTTTCATTCATTCACAGTTTCAGAGGTTCTAAAAGCGTTAAAGCTTTCTAGTTAATGAATGAATGGACCACTCAAATATGTCGACAAATTTTTTCTTGTTTTGTTTGTCAGCTTACTACAGCTTAAGCTAACCGGAAATAAGTAAAAACCGCCAAAAATCAATCAAAAGAATATAACTAAACCATTCGCAACCGGAAGTAGTTCGTAAAACAAACTTAAACCACATAAACCCAACTCTTACCTAGAGTTATGGGAACTATACTCATTTTTATTAGACCGGCCGCTTCCGGTCGAACCAGAATTAGCTTTTCTCAGTTTTGGGAAAAACACATTTTCCGAGTCTAACCGGATCTGGAAAATAAGAAAAAAAACCAAATTAGGTGAGATTAGTGGATTTTCCTTTTTCACCAGAAATAAGATTTTGAAGGACATTACCGCTCCGTCGAGAGATTGAAGCTTGAGATCCGTTAAACAAGATGCGCTTATGTCTCCGGCTCTGGATTCGATGGCGACTCCGAGTGGAGCTTTCATTTCTAAGGACCTTGTCGGTGATTCTAGTCTAATTAAAAAGAAGAAGAAGAAGAAGAGAAAATTACCGGATGAGTTACAGTAGATTGTCGGGAAGTGAATGGGAAGGGTGAAACGTGACGAATGTCTTTGAATTTTTAATTCCGGAATAATGAATAAAAATGAAAATTCACAAAAAGAGGAAATGAAATTAAAGCTTTTTTTCTGCCGCGGTGAGATGGACCGAAAGTAATATTACTACGACGACTTTTCCTCCTCCTCCTCTTTTCCTTCTACGGTTTTTATTATACCTTTCTTGAGAAGTTTCTTTCACTCGCAAATTAGTTCACTTTATTCCCCGTTTTAATCGGTTTTAATTAAACTTTTTTTTTGGAGGAAAAATATCGCGGAAACTTCTTTTGAGGAAGAGAGAAATGAAAATGGGAAATCTTTACCGGATATTTGGGGAAAATTGGAGGGAAAACACAAAATGAAACTTCGGCTTTTCATACACTGCCTCAGAGGTGGTGGTTTCAATCCCGTTTTTCTTAATTTTTGGGTATAACAGGATGCGGGAGGAGGATTCGAACTCACGACCATTTGCCTCCAAGTCAGGAACTTAACCACTACACTACTCCTCCCACGTAAAAATTTTAACCGTTTTGAACGTACAGTACAACAACCTCATTTCGAAGTCTCACTCGTAATACGAGACAGTCATTAAGCGAAGCGTTATATGCCACATTATTATTATTAATATAATGAGCTATGTATTGATTTCTTTTTTGTATTCCTTTTTAAAAGATGATTTAGTAAATGGTTGGCAAACCTGAGAAAAAAAAATTGACAGCTGAGAGTTTAGGGTTAGTAATACTATACAACAACTTGTTTTCAGTATCTAATAATATTTATAAAAAATAAAAGTTTGTCGGCGGCAAATTTCGGCAAAAGATTGTGTGCAACGTTATCCTATATATACTATAATTCACTGAAAAACAGCTAAAATACTAAAACTTTGTTTTATATTTAATTCAAACCTTGTACCCTAAGCTCTCAGCTGTAAAATTCATTTTTCAGGGTTGCCAACAATGGCGGCAAATCCAAATTCAAATATTGCTTTAATATTGGGACACTCTGTATATATGCAATAAAAACATCGGGGAAAGATATATACATATATGTATAATAAAGTATTTTAGCTGTTTTTCAGTGAATAAATATAGTAAAATATTGTTTTAGTAATTCTCAACCTGTCAAATTATTTTCTAGATACATATGTATTAATATATCTTTCCCCGATGTTTTTATTACATATATTATATATGGGCATCGATATATATAATATATATATTCTTCTTAATCATGCTTATTTTTTTACTCCATTTTTCAGAATAGGCCAAGGAACTGGGGTAAGCCTCTTCCGCGCCTGATAACTTTCCTTGTCCTTGCACTATATCCACCAGCTCTACAGAAGGAGGCCATATAGGTCATCCTCCCACCTCATTTTGCTTGCTTTCTACTCCCCTGAAATCATTGGCCATACTTGATATCTACCAGGTCTTCTGCCCATTTCACCAATAGGCCGTATTAGTTGATGTAAAATACTTAAAAATTCAGAAATTTTCAAAAGTACCAAAAAGTTATGTGTGAGACTTATTCAAACAAAAATACATAATGATAAGTTTTAATAAATACTAAGATTCTAGTCAAGAAATTCTGAACAAACTGATACAGCAATGTCGCCCATTTCGGGAATCTCCCTGTCTATGTTAGTCGTTATTTATAATATTGCTCGTTAAGCAAGGTTCCACTGTACTGTCCCTTAACAAAACTAAATTTTTGTAACAGTTACATAAACCAATGTGGTGATGGAAGTCATCTTGAAACCGGAAATGGAATTTTTTTTTCCAAAACTACTCCAGCGACGACTTTATGTTTTGATTTTAAACCAGGTTAGTCAAATCGAGATTCTGGTAAACCAAATCGTGATCAAATAACAATATCCAACCGGAAGTTTATATAAAATATTAGAATTTATATATATCTGGGATGGAAAAAGATGGAACCCATCTTTAAATCCGCATCTGAAAGCAAAATAATTGTTTTGGATGTCGTCAACCTGTAGGTTGACCTTCTGAGAACATGACATGTTAAATCGATTTGTGTGTTTTTCCAGATGAGTCTTCATCCTGTCGGACATTGAGAGGTTTGCTGATTTGTAAATCAGTAGTCATAAGCCAAATCGTGGGAGTTGAGATTGAGTAAGCGATTAATTGTTATTGGTACTTAAAAACTTTGCTCAGACTGTAAAACCAAAAAATGGTGGCAGACAAAGGTGTTAACTTACTTAAGCTCACTTCCGGCCGCTGATCGAATGAGTTTGAATGCTGCCGTCGAAAACGGCTCCTCCAGCTCCTGAAAGAAAGACAAGGCTATCATTGATGTCCATCCTCAAGGGGGTGCTGTAGACATCATCTGGTATGCTTAATGGTTACTCTTAAGACATCCGCTCCACAACGACTTCGTCTTCGCTCGCGACAAAACAGAGCCTTTCGTATCAAAACTGGAAACTCTTGGAAAGGCATTCTAGTTTATCTTTATCTGAAAAGGAAAATTTAAGAGTGTGAGAGGAAGAAAGGATCGTTTGTCAGGGGTGGTGGTAGAATTAAGCGGAAGTGAAACAAAC
>JADMLL010000009.1:9009943-9029560 GCA_016920875.1 Columbicola columbae | reverse complement strand
AACTACAAATTACTACAAATAATCAAGCTCTTAAATAAATACAGCCTTGAGGTTGAATGTAGTAAAACCAATTTAATGTTGGTTTCTAAAAGTAAGAAGCCAACATCACTACAACGACTAATCAAAACTCATCTCAGGAGCCTTAATCTGAAGTTCACAAATCAGTTCAAGTATCTAGGTGTAGTAGACTTTAAATTAAAGTTTGGCACACATGTAGATTATCTGAAAACAAAAATTCTGACAGTGTATAAGTTATCTATTTTAGGAAACAGAACTTGAGGGCCTTAAATATCACCAAAGAGTGATTCTATATTAAAGGATTGCAATAGCACTATACTGCTGTTCAGTGTATTATCCTAAGTTAACTAATAGTAAGGTAATGTTTTTGATTCAGAAAGCGAGGAAGTAATTCTGTTCAAAGATACTAAACAAGTAACAAACAGTCGCCATCACCCCCAGAGTGCCATTTTTGGCCCCCTCCTTGAGATATTATAGTTAAGGGTAGTAGCTGAAGAATTATATTATAACTTACATAGGTTCTGAAATATAGCTTTAAGAGGAATTTCCTTTATGAATTCGATATAAATCATCCAAAGTATATTCATAAAAGGAGAAGGAGGAAGATGAGGAGGAGGAGGAAAGGAAAACCTCCCAAAAAATGTTTGACCACAAGTAAAAATTTTAATTTTGAAGGAAATGAAAGGGGGAAAAAATAATTCCGGAAAATAGAATATAGGAAACAAAAGGCGGGTAAGCTATCAAAGAAGGCGGTTTATTAAATTTCCTTTTTCTCTTCCTCTTTCAGAAGTCCTCACAAATCTTAAAACCACAAAGAAAGTTTTCTACCTGCTTTACTTTTCTGTACATAGATGAGATGATTTTTCCTTCTCTTCCTAAAGGAAATTCTCTCATCTCGCCCTTTAGGAATTCGTAATCGCTTTTCCTCCTCCTCCTTCCTTCCTGCCGCCATTCTCCTCTTCCAAACTCTGGAAAATATTCTAAAGGCAACTTTTTTTTTTAAAGGACAGAGCCGCTTCCGGTTTACTTTAATATTTTCCTTTTTAATAGTTTCTCCTCCAAACAGGATGAACGAAAGAAGCTTTTGTCTCTCTAATAGTTGATGGGGGGTATGTTCCAAAAGTTTCCCGAACACAAACTGATTTATGACGATCTTGTTAGACGTAATCCCGTTTAAGGAAGTAGAGGAAACAAAAAGTTCAAAGGAAACATAAGAGGATGTGGACACGAGAGGATATGGTCAGTCAGAGCCTGGTAGCCATGACCAAAGCTCTGTGGGTAGAAGAACGAGAAATGAATTTAAGCAGTTTTTACATTGTTTATTGCTTATATGAGAAAACACGTGATCAACATTTTATTTATTTATTGTTTTGTTTATTTATATAAAAGGAAATTTGATTTTGAAAGCTCGAACTAGACACTGACCGGAAATAACCGAAAATTAGGAGAATAGTCTTCGATTTAGTAGGAACATTGAGTCCATAAATAATTTGTTTAATTGTCTTATAGTTTGAACAGGCACACTACCCTAAATCTAACGATAACCTTTCTCTCTTCTCTCTCATCTTCTCTTGTAACTGAAATGTTTTATCTGTCATACAAAATTTATTTATTTATAGAAGTAAAATCTCTAAAGCGACAATTATCACTTCTTTGGCGAGCTTTTATACTGTTTGGTAGATTGGTGACTGTTGGCCTCTTCCCTGCTATTTATCTTCTTGACTGTATTGGTAATCGTGTTAAAGTCAACTGAATTTCACCGGCAGATTGTGTTGTCTTCTGTAGCGCAAATCTCGTGAGGTGGTGCCAGGAACAATCGGCCATTTTCGCAGACGCATAATTGGTAGATGTCGTAGCTCATACCCAGTGAACTTTGTCTGAAATGAAAATCGTATTGACGACTAAATTTTTCTTAGCTCAGCTATCGAACGAGAGTCGTATTATAGTCACAGCAGAAGATAAATATTCAGACAGCTAAACATATTATCTAGTAGTGTATAAATAATTTTATCTATTTCAACTCAACACTGTCTAGTTTCTTACAATCGGTTCAAAACGGGTAGATTTAGATCTTTTATTCGAACCCTGGGTTTGATAGATAATGCGACATTATATAATCGGTGAACAGATAAATTTTAATCTGATTGTAAGGTTTAGTTTTGGTCATAGAAGGAGATTCTAATTTCTGTCTTCTGCTCCTACCTACGGTATTTTTATGTGACAGTCAAAACTTTTCCAGTGCGTGGTTGTTTTTGATAGTTCACATAAATTAATTAAATATTAATTAATTCAATTTAATTTAATTTAATTTAATTTAATTAATCTACTCGTGACTGACGCTTTCATTCATTCACAGTTTCAGAGGTTCTAAAAGCGTTAAAGCTTTCTAGTTAATGAATGAATGAATGACTCAAATATTTCGACAAATTTTTTCTTGTTTTGTTTGTCAGCTTACTACAGCTTAAGCTAACCGGAAATAAGTAAAACCGCCAAAAATCAATCAAAAGAATATAACTAAACCATTCGCAACCGGAAGTAGTTCGTAAAACAAACTTAAACCACATAAACCCAACTCTTACCTAGAGTTATGGGAACTATACTCATTTTTATTAGACCGGCCGCTTCCGGTCGAACCAGAATTAGCTTTTCTCAGTTTTGGGAAAAACACATTTTCCGAGTCTAACCGGATCTGGAAAAATAAGTAAAAAAACCAAATTAGGTGAGATTAGTGGATTTTCCTTTTTCACCAGAAATAAGATTTTGAAGGACATTACCGCTCCGTCGAGAGATTGAAGCTTGAGATCCGTTAAACAAGATGCGCTTATGTCTCCGGCTCTGGATTCGATGGCGACTCCGAGTGGAGCTTTCATTTCTAAGGACCTTGTCGGTGATTCTAGTCTAATTAAAAAAAGAAGAAGAAGAAGAGAAAATTACCGGATGAGTTACAGTAGATTGTCGGGAAGTGAATGGGAAGGGTGAAACGTGACGAATGTCTTTGAATTTTTAATTCCGGAATAATGAATAAAAATGAAAATTCACAAAAAGAGGAAATGAAATTAAAGCTTTTTTTCTGCCGCGGTGAGATGGACCGAAAGTAATATTACTACGACGACTTTTCCTCCTCCTCCTCTTTGTCCTCCTTCTACGGTTTTTATTATACCTTTCTTGAGAAGTTTCCTTTCACTCGCAAATTAGTTCACTTTATTCCCCGTTTTAATCGGTTTTAATTAAACTTTTTTTTTGGAGGGAAAAATATCGCGGAAACTTCTTTTGAGGAAGAGAGAAATGAAAATGGGAAATCTTTACCGGATATTTGGGGAAAATTGGAGGGAAAACACAAAGTGAAACTTCGGCTTTTCATACACTGCCTCAGAGGTGGTGGTTTCAATCCCGTTTTTCACGCTTAATTTTTGGGTATAACAGGATGCGGGAGAGGATTCGAACTCACGACCATTTGCCTCCAAGTCAGGAACTTAACCACTACACTACTCCTCCCACGTAAAAATTTTAACCGTTTTGAACGTACAGTACAACAACCTCATTTCGAAGTCTCACTCGTAATACGAGAGAGTCATTCACCGAAACAGTATATGTCATATTATTATTATTAATATAATAAGCTATGTATTGATTCCTTTTTTGTATTCCTTTTTAAAAGATGATTTAGTAAATGGTTGGCAACCCTGAGAAAAAAAAATTGACAGCTGAGAGTTTAGGGTTAGTAATACTATACAACAACTTGTTTTCAGTATCTAATAATATTTATAAAACAATAAAAGTTTATCGGCGGCAAATTTCGGCAAAAGATTGTGTGCAACGTTATCCTCTATATATATTATATATATATATATATATATATATATATATTATAATTCACTGAAAGAACAGCTAAGATACTAAAACTTTGTTTTATATTTAATTCAAACCTTGTACTCTAAGCTCTCAGCTGTAAAATTCATTTTTCAGGGTTGCCAAAAAATGGCGGCAAATCCAAATTCAAATATTGCTTTAATATTGGGACACTCTGTATATATGCAATAAAAACATCGGGGAAAGATATATACATATATATAATAAAGTATTTTAGCTGTTTTTTCAGTGAATAATATATAGTAAAATAATTGTTTTGGGAACGATTTCGTCAACCTGTAGGTTGACCTTCTGGAGAAGACATGACATGTTAAATCGATTTATGTGTTTTTCCAGATGAGTCTTCATCCTGTCGGACGTTGAGGGAGGCTTGCTGATTTGAAAATCACGGTCATAAGTCGAAATCGTGGGAGTTGAGATAAAAGGTAAGCGATTAATTGTTATTGGTACTGTAACTTTGCTCAGACTGTAAAACCCAAAAATCGTGGCAAACAAAGGTGTTAACTTACTTAAGCTCACTTCCGGCCGCTGATCGAATTAAAGGAGTTTGAATGCTGCCGTCGAAAACGGCTCCTCCAGCTCCTGAAAGAAAGACAAGGCCATCGATGGGTATGTCCATCCTCAAGGGGGTGCTTTATGAGACATCATCTGGTATGCTTACCGGTTACTCTTAAGACATCCGCTCCGACAACGACTTCGTCTTCGCTCGCGGAGAACAAAACAGAGCCTTTCGTATCTAAAACCTGGAAACTCTTGGAAAGGCATTCTAGTTTATCTTTATCTGAAAAGGGAAAATTTAAGAGTGTGAGAGGAAGAAAGGGCCGTTTGTCAGGGGTGGTGGTAGGAATTAAGCGGAAGTGAAACAAACCGTAAGCAACGTAATCGATATTTTGAGTTATTTGAATGCTATTCATGCATTCTCCTCTCCTATGATCTTTCCCCGAAGCTCAACAAGTGGTCGTCGTCCTCGTCAGTTTTCCCCTTTTGCTCGACTCGACTTAACATTTTGACTTTGACTGCTGACCAAGCTGCCTTTTTTTCTTTTCATTTTTGTTCTTGCGGGGGATTGGGGAGCGGGGACCGGGACCGGAAATTTGGGTAAATAATCAAATCCAAATTCTATACTCCTGTCATTAATTTTGTCATTGAACGGAATGATTTGACTGGGTTTCGAAGATCGCTGACTAGATTGTGAAAGGAGCTTTGATTCTTGAAGCTTTAAGGGGCTCTTTTGAGAGGGAAGTGGGGCCGTCACTCTACTCTCCTACAGTCCACTGTTCTTGTGAGTCTAAATCTCGAACTTTCATTTGGCACATCACCATCTGCGAGATCCAGATGATAGTCAGCAAACATGTCACTAGTTAATTCTGACTAACACTGAAATCGCTTACAATAGCTGTCCCAAAAGTTCCCGAAATGATTTTTTTTAAAAGTTTTCTTTAGAACCGTCCCAAGGATTTCGTTTTGAAGCTTAAAATCCAGTCTATGTCCCCCGAAGCTCACAACTACCCACTGTTGTATACAATTTCTTTGGGTTTAGTACAATCGCGTAAAAAAAATCTGGAAGAAGTAAGTTCGAATCACAGCAAACAAACTTAGGTTAAAAGTGACCAGTTTAGTTTTACCACTAAAGGTGCCCAACAGCTTCTTGGGGTTTCCGGTGTTTATAGTGAGTCACACTTAATTGTTTCGATAACAGTGACATTCTGTTCATGTTCCAGACTTTTTTTACGCGGTTCGATCATAAAACGAGTATCTTCAAAAACGTCGGATATTGTTTACCTGTCGCTTTGAGTTCTAAAAATTTTTCTTCTAAGATCTACAAATTACTTACTTAAAACTACTCTTCCAGACACTTTTCCTTTAGAATCTCGTGTCGTGATGGTAAAATTTCTAGAAGATTCGATTGAGATGGGCTGACCCTTTCTAGATCGAATATTGGAAGCGATTAACGCGTCCAAAACTACTGCTTGACCGCTTAATTGTAATCCGCCGGGGATTATTCTCAGCTGACCCATTCCTTCCTGAAATTTATAACCGGAAACAGATAATTAAATCAGACGGCAATTAATTAATTAAATAATTAATTTCAATTCTTTTTTTTATAAATTGTGTTTGGTTCCGCCATGATTCGGTGTGGGGTGGTTAAGCAAGAACGAGCAAACCGAGGTAGCTTATCTGATTGTAAAAAAGAGAAGGAAACGGGACTCAAGTCGAAAGCCGTTCGTTTCGTATTAACCCTATCAGGCGAACGGGTCCCTTCCACCCCCCCCAGCCCCAAAAGAAACGGAAAAGGGATTGGGGTTAATGATGCGGGTGGCGATGAGTAAGCCAAGAAAATATAGAATCGAGGAAAGGAAAAGAAAAAAGTTATTGTTGGGATTTAAGTGGAGGAAAGTATATGTGGTATCACGTGAGGATTGGGGACATTGAATGTTCGAGGACACGCGACGAGATCAACATGCGATTCTTGTTGAGCTGAGTTCTGTGTCGCTGCTGAATTAGCATGTGCCGACTTAAGGACATTTGGCATTTTCACAAATAAAACTTGACAACTGTAGACTTTATCGTTTATCTTTTCTCTTCCGCGGTTTTGCTTCTGGTCGGACGGGTTCGAGCCGGGACAGGAATTCCTGTCGTAAAAATGCACTCGGCGATGCAGGAAGTGAAGTCGTTGGCAGGGTTGTTTCCTCGTTAACTGACGAACGTCATGCTAGTTTTACGAGTACCATTGGGATGAGGCGAAGGTTCTTGTTCTTCCTGTAACCAGTTTATATGTCTGGGTGGTTGGTTACTTAAAACTCTTGCGTTAGACTTATTAGAAGTCTAAGATGTATAACACTTCAAACTGGTATGTGAACCGGAATGAATACTGTATATACTCCCCTGGCAACTATTCATGATCACCAATTGTTGTATATTTATCACATTTACCGGCTAGTTTATAAAACCTTCAACTTTTAATGGGGAACCTAACCAACTTTGCTCTCATTGCTCTTCTGTTGCTTTTCTGACGAAAGATAAGCAACCCAAACAGTTGTGTCCGTCAGGAACATTGAACGAACCTCCCAACAAGTAGAAGCAAATACCTGAGAAGTAACAGACGTATAAAAATTCGGAGCGAAGTTTAATTAAATTCCCCCGTTACCAGTTGGTGATTTTATAAACTAGCCGGTAAGTGTGATAAATACTCAGTAATTTGTCACTTCTACCAAACTTAGTAAGTGTTTATGAATAGTATACCGTAATAATTGTATGTAATAATGATTAAGAAATTATATATATGTACGATTTATCACTTTTACCGTAGCATATCTCACAAGTTTAAAAATTAGAGTTTTCACTCATTTTGTCCGGACTGTAATATCGTATGCTACGGTAAAAGTGATAAATCGGACAAATATGTCTAATATTTTCTACGATTATTTATAATCAGTAAATGAACTTGGTTAAGATGACAAATCACCGAATATTTATCACATTTACCGGCTGGTTTATAAAACCTCCAACTTGTCATGAGAAAATTAATGAAAGTTGGCTCATATCCTAAGCACAGTTGCTTAAATTCTGTCAGTTTCCTTTGTAAAATATGTCAAATTTTGATTCGATTCCCAATTCCAAGTTGTATATTTTATAAACTAGCCGGGAAATGTGATAAATATTCGGTGGTTTGCATTATTAACCAAGTTCATTTACTTATTACGAATAATCGCCTGAAATTGTAGATATATTTGTTTAATTAATCACTTTTACCGTAACATACGATATTACTTTCCAGCTTATGTTTGGGACAAAATGGGTTAAAACACTAATTTTTAAATCTGGCAAAATATGCTACGGTAAAAGTGATAAATTGTACATATATATCTATCTATCTATAGTTTTTTAATCATTATTGCGTATGATTATTACATTATATTATTCATAATCACCTACTAAGCTTGGTAGAAGTGACGAAATAAAGAGTGTTTATCACATTTACCGGCTAACTTAATAAATCTCCAA
This sequence comes from Columbicola columbae, assembly GCA_016920875.1. Classification (NCBI taxonomy): domain Eukaryota; kingdom Metazoa; phylum Arthropoda; class Insecta; order Psocodea; family Philopteridae; genus Columbicola; species Columbicola columbae. Next base: position 9,021,667 of record JADMLL010000009.1, on the reverse strand, counting down.
GTTTTAATTGGGAATTGCATTAAAACTTGACATATTTAACAAAAAAAGTGACAAAATTCAAGAAGCTGTGCTTAGGATAGGAGCCAAGTTTCATTTATTTCCCCCATGGCAAGTCGGAGGTTTTATAAACTAGCCGGTAAATGTGATAAACATTCAGTAATTGGTCACATTTTTCCTAGATTAGTTAGTGATTGTGTATAATCGTTAGGAATAATATGTATACTCGACTGATTTATCACTTTTATCGTGACATATATATTTGGTGTAACGCAGAGAACCGAAAGTATTTTCCGGTTCACCTAGTACAGTTAAAACAAGACCTAGTTTCGTCGAGCTTTTTAAGTTTTCGAATTCGAAATAAAATTTTCTAATTAAAAACTAAGACCTGGGAACACCTTAATTACGATTTCAGTCGTGGAGTAATAAGAAAACCAAGGCGGACATATTTTCCTCGACTTGAATTCTATGCCTTTTCTGTTTCCATCATTTACCCCCCCCACCACCACCACCTTCACCTCCTCCTTTTCCTCTCGCTTTCCTCCATTTTAATTCGTGTTTTCTTCATAAATTTCCATCTTCGAATAAATTGCTTTCCCTGCCTCGTTTAAATTTTCCGACGTCGAGGCTCATTAGTCCCGCAAAAACCAAATTTTCATTGGTTTCATTTTGTTTCAATTCGTAAACGGTTTTCGAATCTCTTATCTGTACCCTCCTCCTCCTTCTTCCTGTTTTCCGTCATCCTTCTGGAGGAAGTCGTTTTGGTTTTGGAAACTGGAGTCCGGAAAAATCGTCGATGGTGTGATGATTTAAGTGAAGGAATTAGTCATGAATGTGGAAAAGTCCGTCGGCTATGGAGTTTTCCAAGTTTTCTTTTCCTTCCTCTCCCCCACCTCCGCTTCCTCTTTCTTTCTTTCGCCTTTTCCGCTTTTCTTCCCACCCACCTCCCCGGTTTTTGCTCTCTTAGATGTAATTAGTTCCATCAAAAAGTTTTCTCATACGCAGATGTAATTTATGGGTTTTTCGGTGGTGGAAGAAAACGCGTCGTGTGTTTAAATATTGCAACTTGCCATTCTTCTATCCCCTCCTCCTCCTCCCCCCCCTCCCCTTCCACTCTTCTACCAACTTATAGAATTTGTAATAATGAAAATGAAATTTTCGGGTTCTTTACGCCCTCACTTCCTCTCCCTTCTTTCCTCCACTCCTCCTGCTTTCCTCCATCTCCTCCGATAAAGGACTAATCTGACAGTATCTCGAGGCCTTTTGTTTGTTCTTTTTGCTGTTGTTGTTGGAGAGAGTGGGGTTCTGGACTGTTGTTGACTATGTTCCCGTGTCACGCTCTCCCCGAATGGATAAATGTTAACGGAGGCCAAAAAGGAATTTGGAGGTCAGATGTTTTCGGAGTGGGTTTAGCCCCTTTTTTAAGAACTAATTCCACATGAAACTGTGCAGTATTTATGAAATGAACATCATTGGCAGGAGAACAATATTTATGATGTGGATTCTTTGTCAGAGTGTGCAATATTTTTTGACATTAACTTCACATAAAAGTGTGCATTATTTATGAAAAATCAAGTCGAACTTCCTCGAACACTTTTGCGTGAAATTTATTTCATAAATATTGCACAGTCTTGTATGGAATTAATTCACACACACTGTATATACATAAATAGTGCACACTTTCAGACGATGTTTATTTCATAAATATTGCACAGTTTGATTTTTCATACGTTGCACAGTTTCCCATGAACTTCTTTTCGTAAATATTGTACAATCTTGAATTGAATTCATTTTATAAGTACTGCACACTTTTAGAAGGTATTTATTCCATAAATATTGCACAGTCTTGTAAGGAATTAATTCATAAATACTGCACACTTTCAGATGGTGTTTATTTCATAAATATTGCACAGTTTCTCCTTAATTTCATTTCATATTGCACTCTTCAATGAAGTTTATTTTTAAAATTGTGCACACTTTTATAGTAACTTCATTTCATAAATTCTGCACACTTTCAGATAGCTGTAATTTTACAAATATTGAACACTCTTGTACTGAATTCATTTCATAAATTGCACATTTTCCAGTGGGCTTTATTCCATAAATACTGCACACTCTTGCTTAGATGCCATAAATCAAATTTAACATTTGTCTTTTAAATAAAGTTCTTGCTGGTCGATGATTGTGATGTATACCGTTTCTAGGTCTTGCAAGCTCTACTTTTAGACTTCCTCCAGTTCTATTTCTGGTTCGAATTTATTTAGCAGCTTTCATTCAAACTCATTTTACGGTCTCACAACCCCGGCCGGTGGGGGAGGGAAGGGGGGGCTTTAAGCTGGATTTTATTTTTTTTTATTAAATAAGAAAAAGGAAAAAAAATTATCTTTGTCAGGACCTTTTGCCTTTTCACGATTCGAAAATTTTCACGCGATTTCTGGTAGCAAATAAAAATAAAAGGAAAATGAAAAGAAAACGCGACATAAACCGTTAAGCCTTCCTCACCCTTTTCCTCCAAGAAGAAAAAAAAAAGACCAAAACAAAATCGTCACGAAATGGAAAGACTTCTCTATTCGATATCCCCCATCTTCTCTCTCTCTCTCTCTTCTCTTCTCTTTCCTTCTCCTTCCGATTGCCACATAAAACAACGGAATTAAATTTCGAGAGCTAGGAAAAGCGTGCTGCTAGTAATTTCATTATGGTAAATTGGCACATTCGTAATAAGCATCGTCGGGAAATGAGAAAGAGTAAAGCCGGGGGTTTTCTTTGATGGCAAAGAGGGCAGACGGGTAAGGTTTCCTAGCCTTTCTTCCTCCTCTCTCAACCTCTCACTCCCAACTCTCCTCCTTGGTGCCTTCTTTCATGTTGTGATTATCTTCTTATTCAATCATGGACACTACCTTCGCTCATTCATTTTCCTATATTATGTATTGGTCAGCCTTTTGATATCAGAACAGTGTTGCTGTCCTCTTTCCAGCACACAATCTTTATGTCTATAAGAACTTTCTGCCATCTTAGTTTCAACTAACTGCCGTCTCTGTTGTTGTTGTTGTTGTTGTTTCTCTGTCGTCTGTTGTTTTCTTTTTTGCCAATATTCCCTCTTTTTTGACTATGTTCTCCCCGGAGGGACTTAGTGTTGAAGATCGCGAATATGTTCTCTTGTTTAGGTTGGAGTTTTCGTATCTATTCCCCTGAGCAAGGAGATACCAGCTCCCCAGAATCCAAAGCCCAGCTTGTGCCGTAGGAAGATTGGCTACCTACTCGGGTAGTTCTTCCTAATTTTTCCTTCATGTTGTCGAGTCTTGGTTGGAAGAGATCTTCTTCTTGGGGGAGTAGCTGACCATCCAGTTTTAATTTTCCTGAGTTTACCAACCAGATATACTGAGTGAGTATAACTATGACTAGCAAGAAATTAATTTAAAGACAAACGTTACATTTGATTTAAGCAAGAGTGTGCAGTATTTATGGAATAAAGCCCACTGGAAAATGTGCCATCTATGATAAAGGATTCTGTACAAGTCTTCAATATTTCTAAAATTATATTCATTTGAAAGTGTGCAGAAATTATGAAATAAGCTTCATGAGAAACTGTGAAATATTTATATATATGAAATTATACACCATCTGAAAGTGTGCAGTATTTATGAATTAATTCCTTACAAGACTGAGCAATATTTATGAAATGAACTCCAAAAGCAAACTGTGCAATATTTATGGAATAAATACCTTCTAAAAGTGTGCAGTACTTATAAAATGAATTCATTTCAAGACTGTGTAATATTTACTGAAAAGAAGTTCATGGGAAACTGTGCAATATTTATGAAATGAACGCCATCTGAAAGTGTGCAGTATTTATGAATTAATTCCTTACAAGACTGTGCAATATTTATGAAATAAATGAAAGTCCAACGAATAAGGCGGTGACACATGAAGTAGTTAACGTCGAAACCAAATTGTATGAGTTGATTGGTCAAGTGTCTCAGGTCGAAAACTGTAAGGTTTTCCTGCTGGAAAAGTCCTAAAAAAAGGCGTAGTAACTTAGGTTTGCTGTTCGTCATTGGTAGATTATGTGGTATAATTTACAAATTTGTATTATACAAATGTATAAAAAATACTAAAAAACATTTGGCAAGAAGTATTTTCACATCTGAATTTCGCACACAATTAACAGATTTATTATATAGGCCTATATTATTTATAAAATATATATTTCTTTTGATATTCATTTTGTACGTTCATATTTTACGTAAATGTTGTTTTATATACAAAACCATACGTACAGTATAAACTGGAAATTAGTTTTCATTTTTAGAAATTAATTTTCTGTCAGAGCTTTAGTCAAATAACTGTCAGCAAGTGTTTGACCACGTTCTGATCCTTATAAAGTTATTAAATCTAAAGAATATATAATATACTTTAGTATGTATAAATCTATAAATTGTGCAAATAAACTTCGCCAAGTGATTTTGTGTTTTTGTTTAAATTTTATTTGAAAACTGTATAAATTTAAGCAGTTTTATTTTATATAATTTGTTTTGTATATATATAAAGTATAAACACAATATCTAAATAGATTTTCGCTGAAACCAAAATTACTGGGGAAAGAGGTTGAATTGTGTCTATCTTCTGAAACGCCGAAACATTTTCCTGCGAGCTTTAAAGTCGGGAAATTAGCGCTTTCCGGAAAATTTCTTCAGTCTGAGACTTATGATTCAATTTGAGTTGATCAGTTGTTGAAATGTTTATACTTTCATTTATTACCGCTTTGTGTATAAGTTTTTAGAGGAAGATGAGAGTGAAAAATCTTGTTATCGTATTTACCAGTCCTCCTCCAGTTCCTCCTCTTCTTCCTTCTTTCTCATTCACTTGTTGGCTTGTTACCAAGAATAACTTTTGACTCAAATCCTATAATCCAAATTGTATTTGTCTAGGAGGAGGGGATGGGAGAGGGAGGTGGAGGAGGAAACTCTTCATCTTGTGGAAAGATTATCTGACTTGACTTTCGTGTCTTTTTCCGTTTTGGTTGTCGAATGACTTTGACGAGTTTTGTGTATCGAAATCCCACCAACAGTGATATGTTTGGATTATGATCGTGTCAAAATGTTTTGATATTTTCATTTGATTTGCGTTTCCTGTAAGGTGTTCTGCTGTTAAATTTTTCGCTTACTTGGAGAACGACTTTTTGATGTAGCTGCTAGTCGCTGTCTTTTTTTGTTTTGTTTCGACCTAATCTGGCCCACGATTACTCCGTTTTCCTTCCTTCTCTTAAGTCCAGCACTCTTTCTTTATCTTCTGTGGTCTACTCTCCTCCTGTTTGATTTCTTTCATGTCTTTTTCTATTTCTTTAAACAAATTCTTCTTATAGTCTTTCCCCTCGAAGTACCTAAAGATTGGGTTGGAGTCTCAGTATATTTATATTATTGATTTGTTTATAGAGTTTTTGGAAAGTTATGACCGCTTGACTTCTTCTTACAGTTGCTTCGGTATGAAGAGTTGTTCTTGAGTCGTACAGTTATCACTCTGGGTTTGTTCTTCGAGAGTTGGTCTCGCCCGTTAATTTTCCACCAAACCTGTCGAATCCTGTCTATAGGGTCTGTCCCAAAAGTTTCCATCTCTGATAAAGGATTTAAAGTTTCATATTCAGAATACTCTGACAAGTTCTGAAAAGACTGTTAAGGCATTCCGGGAACTTTTGGGACAGGTTTTTATAACTGGAGGAATGTTGGTCATGAATTTCGATGTTGTCTTGAAGGAACTGTTGTTCTAGTGACCTTTCCAAGTTTCACAAGAGTCTAGAGCCTTGGTACTCAAACTGCGGCCCACCAAGCTCTAATAAGTGGCCCAGTTACCAGTGAAAATTTGTGAAAGGTCGATGGCTCATTGTTAAGTCTGAACTACAGTGCCTGACTAGTACGAAAATGTTAGGGCCTATGCCCAGAAACTGCTAACATTGTTTGCTTCAACATATCTTTGTGAGGCAATATACAGAAAATACATACAGAAACAGACTGACAGATGTACATACAGATTATGCCCTGAGAATGGACTGTACGTGTCGAAAACCGGACTTGTTAAAGTTTTTGGCATGTCGTGTGGCCCAGTCGCAAAGGTCACAATGGAAATTTGGCTCGGTAAGGAAAAGCTTAAGTACCAAGGGTCTAGATGTGACAGTGTTTTAGAAGTCCTCAAGTCTTTTCTTTTGATTCTGTTTAGAAATTAGCTTTGTGTATAACCACTCTTCTCGCGATCTGACTCATTCTGTATATCCGTTCCCCACCCCAACCGCTTCCGATGTATAACATCTCTAGAGACCTTGACGACTTTATTAGAGTTATAAAAATTTGTTTAGCAAGGAAAAGACTCCAATCCTTTCTCAATGTTATTCAAAATTACCTTTTTAAAATACCTTTCCGCTATCCTCTTCCTCCGCCAACCGACCACCCCCTCCCCGGTTACGCGTTTCCTACTTAAAATAAAGATTATTTCAGATTAGGCTAAATGCTGGGATTAACGCGAGTTGAAACTCGGAGCAATTTTTTCCCGTGGGCGGAGAGGGGCGGGAGGCAAAATTCGTTGGAAAAAAAAATTAATAACAGAGAATTTAAATGAAAACGGCTCATCAAGGAGAGAGAGAAAGCTTTTTGAAGGAAGCAGAGCATGCAGTTTTGACTCGATTTCAAAAAAAGCTTTTTTCCTCCCATAATGAGCGAGAGCAGACAAAAAAGAAAGGAAAAGCGGAGATGGAGCCATGTCGAGGATGATTCCCAAGTCGGGTTTTAAACGTAACAAAGTCACACGGATCATTATGTTTCACAGATTTCGTTACTTTAAAATTAGCATTTCCGTCAAGTTGTCAAATGGAAGGGAAAATTATCTCTTTAAAATATTAACTTTCTTCGTGTTGCTGTCGGAAAAGCTTCTGAAAATCCTTTTTTTTTATATATATACATTTTTCTCAACGCCCGGAATAAACAGAAACAAGGACTGGATATCGTAAACGATCCGAGAACAACCCTCAACTCTTTCATGTGATCTAAACAGATTTTAGGCGGGGAAGTTGTAAGCTTCTCTTCTATTTCCGGTTTAAATGTCTTTTCTGGACGGGTGGCTAGAAAAATTCAGCGATTATCATTCCGCTTCAGTGAAAACCATCATTTAAGCTCTCGAAAAGCGAAGTGTGTGGGCACGAAACGAGGTGCGTGAGTTATGATTTTAATTCCAGAAGAACATCCATGGATCCAAATTATAATAATTTAAATGGGAGAGTGGGGGTGGGGGTGGAAAGGCGAAGGAGAGGGTTGAAAGAGAGAGATTCTACCCCAGGTAACCAGAGCCATTTATTTAAATTAAATTTTTCCCAAAAATAAATTTTCCAAAAGTCGCGAGAAACCGTATTCGTTTTATAGTGAGGAAAAAATACCGTAAAACGGGGCAAAGAAATTTTAAAAAAATGAATTTGGAGGGGGGTTGTGTTAATAATAATAATAATAGATAGACGACTTATTTTTTTACAAAATTAATCAAATTACATCAACGTTTTCAACTTTCTTATTCACATATCACAGTTGACGCAAAAAAGTAATAAATAACGCTACATATACACCTTTAAATAGCTAAATAATAAATAAATAAATAAATAAACTTGCGATAATAAATAAATACCATACGAATAAGTAGATGATTCATTGTATTTTCATAGGGCGCTGTATTTTGCAGCAGCCGTGTATAATTTTAAATTTTTCTCTTTTCTGCTGTTTTTTGGAGGAAGATTGCCATTTTCTTTAGTTCATCTTATCCATCATTATACAACTACTTCCATCCTTTCCTCAATCCTTATCTTTCTTCTTTTAGGGACTTTTGGTTGACTTCTATTTCTCTTTGGCATAATTCGCATTGGTCAGCATTATGTCCCCAGTTTGAAGTTTGCGATTTCTCTTCTCTTTGCTCTGTTTTTCAGTTTAGTGTCTTTTCCCTCACCTTCTTGTTTCCTAGCTACTTTATTGGTTGTAAGGTATGTCATCTTTCAGTTCGTCTTCTTTCATTTTCTTATTCATCATCCTATCAGTTATATAACAGACTGGCCGACTACACACTGTACTTTGCTTTTGGGGGTTGTGTCATTATTCCCTTCCTTGAGGTAGAGGAAGAGAAGATATATTTAAAGACGACGAAGGAGTTGGTGTATTCTAAAGACGGGTGACAAACGATGGCTACCAAACCTAGACATGGAAGTAACGTATATAGTCATGTTTCCTTCCAAAGGATTCGTTTGTAAGAGCTTTTGATAAGGTGAAATGGGGTTGGTACGAGGAAAAAGTTCAAACTTTCGTCAACCAATGAGAGGGTGGGAGTTCGAATTCAAAACAAATTTTCGCACACATGATCCCGTCAAAGGCCGATTCCCCAGTCTCCTTCCTCTTCATTCTCTTCATAAAAATGTTTAAATGATATCAATATTCAAAATGTAATTACCTGTCATTTCGTCCGTGACATAACCAATAAAAGTGAAAGAAAATGCAAAAGGTAAATAATAATTTGACGAGCGAAGTGTTGACGCAGAAGAGGATGGGGAGTTTTAGTGTAGAAGAGAGAGATGGATAATGGAGAGAAGGAGAAGAGACGAAAAGGGCAAACATTATAATTGGGATACGGGAAAGAGATCCTTGTCATATGATGTTGGAAACACGTGAACCGTTCGGGGGAAAGGAAACCCGACTGTCTGGAGAGACTCGAACCTCAAAGTGGCGTCTAATTAGTCGTGAAGGAAGGATATCTTGACACATTGTTTCCCTCCTTGACGTTGATTTCACTAATTTTGATCGGTTTCCACAGGGAGAGGATGAGAGTTCACCTTCGAAATGGAAACCTTTGGATGATTTTCCCAAGCGTGTGTGTCAGGAAATGGGAATCGATACACCCCAACGTTCTCTCGTGTCATGATAAACGTTCTGTGTGGGACTATCACTAACGGCAAGCATCAGGTAACAGTTTGGGTTAAAGACAAAACAACAAAAATGAGACAAGTTAACCCGGTGGGAAATAGAAAAAGACAAAACCGGATATCCATCAAAACAGAAAACAAGTTCGACTTACCGAAGAAAATTCCATGACCTTGAGAACCCACAAAGTGAGTGCTAGGTTGACGACGACCATGATCAAAAGGCCGACTATTAGAAAGTAGAGACATCTCTTCCTCCAGCCGTAGATCCCAACCTGGAAACCTGGAGATGGTTTCATCCATTCTCGGCTCCCTGTCCTGAAAGAGAGAGAAGATAAATGAAAATGGCGTCTCAAGGTTTTGTCAACCGGGGATTCCTTCTTCTTTCCTCGTATAAAAAGTAATTTATCGGAAGACAAAAGGAAAACAATATTTCCTAAGCATTATGATTCTTTTATTCGAGAATGATTCGGGAGCCATTGTGCGGCTCCAAACTCAATTTTCACATAAACCCAGAATATCCGGCTGAGGAAAGAGAAGAAAACTAAAAAATTTATGTCTGGTTGAATGAATTTGATTCTTTTCGTGATCCTCTTAGCTTTTCGGGCTCTTTTGCCTTCGATTGTTTTCCTCCCGAGTCTTTTCTTAACCCCAGCAAATAACGCTTTTCGGGGTTTTCTGAAATCGAAACTTTTTTTTCTCCCTCTTTCCCATCGGATTTTATACTTTGTCGGTGCGGATAGATTAGAAAATAAAAGAGATTTTCCCTTTTCTGACGGAAACTGGAGGGAGTAAGCAGGGATGAAGCTTATTTGAAGGTCGTCTAAAAGCTCGAAATGGTTGCTGAGTTTTGTTGTGACACACGAGAAAAGAGACCTTGGGTTTCTTAGGTTTAGTTTTGTTGCCTTCTTTTTTTATAATTCTTGCTCTCGTTAAATCCGCAATGATATTAGTGTGTCAACGTCAGAACTGAATGTGGGGTTGTTGTACATTAAGTTGACCCAGAACCTATAACAATCAGGTATACTGTCTGGTGTGGTCTGCTCATTAACACGTTGACTGCCGACTACAAGATAACTCGTAGGTAGCGATCTTTCAAGAACCAACTGAGAGTTATCTCGTACTGTAATCTTTTACCATTCTTGTGTTGCTGATTAAACCTGTAATATATCAGTGCTATCGATAGATGGCTTCAGGGGAAGAACAAAAATCAATGTTGGCTTCCGAGAAGAGATTACTGTTTCCGACGCCAACTACGAGATAATTCGTACAACATTGTTTTTTTTTTAGGAAAATACTTTTTACTTTTTATTTTATAACTATGCTCTAGATTTAGCTTTTTAATAATATAGTAATAAAATCAAAATTTTGGCCAGAAATCTGAAAATTACTGTGGCGATCAACGTGTTAATCTCTGATGTCTTATACTATGTGTTTAGTATACACCCATAGTATTATTTTATATATATTAACTCAATATTACTTTTAAATAAAACTTTGTATCCTATTAGTTAAGCTAAGATTCACAGTATTTTGCTCAGCCCAAATATTTTTGTTAGAAACGTTTATACTAGAGTAAAGCTTAAAATTGGATCTTAAACAAGCTATAAAAGTATATGTATAAGTATAAAATGACTCTTTGAATTAGTTTTAATTTTGTAGTGTTTATATCTGGTTCTTCTGAGTGACAATTTTGCCGAACATTGGTTGAGAGTAATAATAAAACAAATACTTACATCTATATTGAGTGTATATATTAATATTATTATATAAATAACAATACTATTACACTAGCACTGATATATATTTACAATAATCACACCACCTATCTCACACAACTGTCACTAAGAGTCATGGTCCCAGAGTTTGTCATATCCTCTAACACAGGTTCCCAAACTTTTTGTGCTTGTAGAGCCCTTTGCCATGTTTTTCGGGTTTGGGTAGACCCCCTACTTGTCTTTATATTATATGATAGTATAATGTAAGTAAGGTGCTATCAGTCTATGTTGAGATCCACTATCGTAGACCCCCATTTTCATTTCATGGACTCCTAAATTTTTTTTTCGCTGACGTAGACCCCTTACAGGTTGTCATAGACCCCTGTGGGTCGATATAGACCACTTTGGGAATCACCAACACTCTGTTGGGCAAACCTCTGACATGATCGGGTACTGGCTACCCTTTTTTGCTGACGTCCATCAAGACCAAAAAAATAATTTGCCCAAAAATAAAAGCCACAAAGTAAACTTCTAGTTTTATTTTATTTTTCTTTTTTGAAAAATAAAAATTGTTCTTCTACCTCAAAGGCCTTTCCTCCTCCCTACCTCCCTCTCCATCCTTCTACCTTGAGAAAGAAGGAAGAGGTAACTTGATTAAATTCCATCGGATGTTTTTCAGATCAATTTGACATAAATTCGATTGCTTTTTCCTGTTTGAAGGTTTTTTTTATGAAACCGTACAGGAGATAAAAATTCGGGGTTGGAGGGAAGGTGGAGGAGGAAAGGAGCCAGAAGAGGAAGATGGTTTTGAACAATATAAAAGAAAACTCCCAACCTGGATAAGATGAAATAAATGTGCGGTCAATGGAAGCGGGAGGAGGTGGAGGAGGGCGTAATTGAGTCGGAAAGAGGATGAGACCTTGGCCAAGAGATTTCCCAAGGGACAGGGTTAAATTGCCCTTGTTGGATCCGTCTGAGGTGTAAGACTTTGTTACTTTCTGACATATTGACTAACTTGACATGTTTGTTTGCTTTTTATATTATTGTAAGATTACTTGACAATGGAGTAGAAAA
>JADMLL010000009.1:8984643-9009843 GCA_016920875.1 Columbicola columbae | reverse complement strand
GTTTCGCCCTCAACCCCCGACCTCCAACCCCCAAACCAAATGAAAACATAACACGATAAAATAATAAAACACGCGATTATGTTTTTCCTTTTTTTCGGGAGGTAGTAAAATTATTTCCCCAATCGTGTTCCCATCAATCACGCAACTTAAAAGCTCACCGAACTCAAAAGCTCAGATTTCGGTTTCTTTCGGGTACCAGGAAACCAAATTTTACTCGGTAACAGATGCGGTTGTTGGGGCGTGGCGTGGTGGTAACCCGCACCCAGCTTTTGTCAACCGAAACCCGAAAACTTTGTTGAGAGATTAAAAGAGATGGAGGCCGTTGATGATGTCATTTCCGGAAGTGGGAAAATAGTGATTCGTTGGTAGCAAATAAAAGACAAAAATTGGTTTTCCCGTTTGATGATGGAAGGCAAACAGAAAATATTCGGGACGGATTGGTGAGGAAGGTGTGAATGAAACCGACAATCGAGAGGAATGTTTACAATGAAAACAACCTCCCGTAATCGATTCGACCTCCATTTTCGATTGTAAATTTAATTCGAAATTATAACAAGTCGTAATTAATTCGATTTGATGAGCTTTCGAAAGCTTTGAGCGTTTGTTGATATTTCACCCCGCCAATAAGGACATTAAAACGGTTCAATCACAAAACACCGGATGTTAGATACTCAAACACAAGAAAAATTCGAGAGCTTTCGTGGTTGGTGAAGAGCTTTCAAAAGGTACAACAGTGTCTACATCTAAAGATTCTCGGCGCATTTTGGAGCTTTCTATCCTGACAAACGTATATTTCTCAAAGCTTTTAGAATATGCCAGAATCTTTAATTAGAAGCTCATTTAAGAAGCTTTGGGGGGTGGATATACTACAAGACAGCAATAAGACAAACTTTGATTTGATTGTCTTTTAACCAGGTTAGGTTAAATTTTCTGAAAACCCACAAAACTTCTCAAAAGAGTTTCTAGCTGATATGTGCTTAGCTGAAGCCACTAGGGTAAGACAACTGAGTACAGAAACTATAATATTAATGTTGCTGACGGCGTTAATATAAAATTTATACTCTGACTCAAACTTTTAAAAACACAAATAGTATGACGAAAGCTCGATGGAAGAACTTCACCGAACAAATATTGAATGAGAGAGACAATCATCAAGCTCTTCATATACGCGGGCGTACTCCTGACTTTTCCATTCTCTCCTCTCTCTTTCTCCTTCTTTTCTTTACTTCTTTCTCATATTTTCCTTTAAAATGGTCTGTATCTTCTTCTTTTCTTCTTGGTTTTTCTGTTTTCCTTTTCTCTCTCTTGATGTCCATTACCTTTTGATGAACTTCTTCTGTTTTATCTGTGGCCTCTTCTTCTTCTTTTTCTTTTCTCTCTTATTTTTCTACTTCTCTTCTTCTTCTTCTCTTTCTCATGCTGTGCATGATATTGTCCTTTTATTCTCTATTGGCTTGCTTGTCCTCTGCTCTATTTCTCTGCTCTCAATCTTCTTTCATTATTTTTCTCTTTTCTTTTATTTTCTCTTTTTCTAAACTGTCTCATGTCTGCTCCTTTTGGTGAATCCTAGCTTTTCCTTTCTCTATTTCTCTTAATTTCTCTCTGACTCTTTGTCGTCTTCTATTATTCTTTTCTTTCCTCTTTCTTTTCTCTGTCTTTTCCTTCTCACCGTTACCTCTACTCCCTTTTGAGATCATGGTTTTCGTCTTCCATTTTTCCTCTTTTCTTTTTTCTTTTTCTCAGGTTGACTTATTTTCTTTTTCTCCTTCTTCTCATGTTTGATGGTTTGATGATTGTGTTCTTCCATTCTCATTGTGCTGGTTTCTCTGTGTCTTGTCCTTTTCCTTTCTCTTCTCAATCTCTCTTCATTAATTTTTACGTCTTTCATTTTCTACTCTATCTCACGTTGTCTACTCTCGTCCTTGGCTCTTCTATCCTCTCCTTTTTTTCCACTCTCTTTCTTTATTCTCTTTTATTTCTCTTTTCTTCCTTCTTTCTTTCCTCTCAATATCTCTCTCCACTTCTACATCTCTCTCTCTCTCATGTTGTATTCTCCCTTTTGAAGATCTGGTTCTTCCCTCCTGTCGATTTTTCCTTACCATCATTTTCTTAACTTCTGTATAGATAGGCTTCAGTTCGCAATTGGTTAATTAATTTTGTAGTTTTGTAGTGTTAAAGTAGTTTCAACTTTTTGCCAATATTCTGACGACTCATAAACAAAGAGAATAAACACAACACAAGAAATTAACCTTGAAATTATCTAACATCTCCTGTCGGTGCTGAATTTTTAACAGTTTGCCCCCCACCAAGTTGGAGAGAGTTCGAAATATCAAAAAAACGAAACAATCGCCGACAGAGTCAGCATCTTGGCACCGATCTCCCATGCAAGAGATACCAACAATTGCATTTTACGTTTTTATTTTTTCTGTTTTAAATAAGACCCCCCCTCCTCTCTCCTTTACTCCTCCTTCCGCATTTCATAGATTTGGCATTTGGCTTGTATTCCTCATCAGCAAACACCACCCCTTTGATTTCCGATACTTTGAAAGCTTTCGTCTGATTGATTTCCGATATTCTTAACGCCAACTTTTACTCTCAAGGCCAAAATCTACGCGTCAGACAATAAATCATCATAAACAAAACAAAAATTTCCCCACAAAGAAAGACAACACAGGGTGTGGACTGGTTACGAAAGCTCGATACAAAAGCTCACCTTGAAACGCAATTTTAAGACAGGTGGAATGGTTAAGAGGCGAGCTTTTAAGTTTTTATTTTTCGCCAGGAGATTTTAGGAGAAAACATTGTCACTTTGGAAACACGAATTTTTGCGATAACTTTCTAAAACGACGGAGAGATTTTTAATATTGTCGGAGGTGGTGGTGGGGGGGTTGTAACGAAGCTTTCTAACATAAAGCTTTTAATAAGCGTTATTCCTTTCCTCAAGTTTGAGCATTTAACGGGAAAGAAATTTTTCCTTCGCAGAGAGAGAGGTGGATAGGTGGGTTAGGTTGGGTGGGGGATACACAACAGCATTCGAAAGGAGACTTTGAAAAATGCTTTTCTGTTGTTTATAATAAACTGAAAGTAAACAAATAAATTGTTAATGATTCCGAAAAAAGCTCCCTTTCGCGAAGTTTAATGAAAATTTTGTAAAATAAATTAATAACAGGGAGAGAGAGAAACTTTTCCGAGGAAGTGTTTCCGGCTTCACATCTTTTACAGAAGGGAAGAGACGACTTGGATCTCTGACGGTTTTCTTTATTCCTGTTTGATTGTGTTCCACTATGACCCTTGACCTCCAAATGAGTTTCCTGTCAATCTATCCCGCTGTATCTTTCTTTTCCTCCTACTCACAGAATTTAGAATATCATCAAAGCTTTCGGAAGCTGTTACCACTCGATCTGGATCATTCTCATCTGTAGTATAACTCAAAACCTCACCAAAGAGTTCATAACTCCCAACTATAGAAACTAGACGTTGTAGATAAAATTTATTTACTTGTAGATAGTGTAACTAAAACAGGTAGCAGTACGAGTACTTTTGTCTGACTCTCTACTTAATAGCTATGGCCTATACCGCTTACACTTGCTAGAATCTTGTCGCACTTCCATCCTCTCCTCGGCCCTTTAATAGTTTGAGAAGCTAAAGCTCTCTGCCAACAGCTGCTTCTGGTTTATTAAGAAGTTATCTGATGACAGCTAACATTGTGCCAAATGTATAACTTAAAGATTAATGTTATACTCCTCATTTTTTTGCTGTATCGGCCATCTTTCTAAACCACGGCACTGCTTTACTTTCTTCTTTCTATCATCTTCAATACTAGCTTATCTTGTTGCTGTGGGCTCTTTTCCTCTCCTCAAAAAACGATTTCCCATCTTTCGGTGAGAATCCTGTGGCTCTAGTTTGTCCTTCATCCTGTCACGCTGTTTTAGGTTTTGTTGTCGTGGTTCCTACTTCCTCAAAACCTTTCTTCTGTGTCTAGAAACGAAGCCGGTTTTGTCTTTACCATCAGGAAGTAGTGGAAGATCCTATCTGTCAGTTCCTGGGCTCATTCTTTTCAGGTATCCGTAGACGTTTATCTTTTCCTTTTGATATTATTGTAGATATTTTATATATTTATGTACTTATCTAGATGTTTGATTTGGTTATCTGTTTTATCTGTGTATTGATTATTAGCAAGATGGTGAGAACCACATATTAGTGACAAACTCCTCAAACCCATTCGAACCTGCAGAATTATATCGTCCCTTTGTCAGCTCAAACCTAGAAATTCTAGAACATTTCGAATCAAAAATTCTACAAATTATGATCGGTAGTCTCAGATACGTCCACAACTACATCACCCAAAGGAGAAAATCGGTGGGTTTTGCTCAAATACTCCTCAAAACTGTTCGATCATCTTAATCCTACCTCTGCCTCTCACCGACCACCAATTCGGTCTTCTTCTTCTGCATCTATCTTTAACAAATTCTATTCCAGGGGAGAGGTACACAAAATAAGGCACAAATGCCAACAAATAAACAATCCAAGCAGCCAACTGGTGCAGGGAAGTTTGAACAGCTACATCCTCTCATCTTTTCTCTCAAACTCAGCAGCAACGGCTCTTAATACGTTTTCATTTATTTTTTTCTCCAAGCGTTAAAATGCAAAAAAAAGAAAAGAGAAACCGGAAATAATAACAAAATAATAATCGCGGCAGTAAAATTATGAATATTTGAAGAAGGGAAATGCGGGAAAGGCGAAGTAAAAACCGGAAAGTGAAAATATTTAAGAATCTTAAGAATCGCTTTTATTCTTACCATCTATTTGAATATATATGACGTTCCAGTCATTTCCATTTCCCGTCCATTGCTCCTTTCCCTTCTCCTCTTCCTCCAGCTACAACATCTCGCTTTCACTTCTCCTCCTCGTCTTCTCTTTATCTCTCTCTTTCTCTCTTCTCATTTTCCATTTCGGATTAATTCTTCTCAATTATTTATGCGACATCTTCAGTGAATTCTCCTCCGACCCACTTAAAATCATGTTAATTTTCTCTCTTTTCCATTTTCTTTCCTGGATGATGGAGAACAAAAAAAAAGCGAAAAGAAATAAAAATAATTCTTTTGTGAAAGGTGCCCCGACTTGAAATGATCAAACAGAAATAAAAAAAAATTTGTCTTCGTTGTCTCTTGAGAGAAGTTGTGAAAACCTGCAGCACGCGGCTCGCCAAGCATTTCTTAAATTAAATTTATTTTATCGACCCTCTCCCATCTGTATAAATTATTATACTAAAATGGTAGTATATACTAACCCGAAACTGTCTTTGTGATGAGTTATTCACTTGTCGGTGACTTGTTCAAACATGCAATACGTGTGTTCTGGCTTGTTTGTGTTGTCTTCTGTCATACTGGTAAGCTGTTAACTAACAATTTCAGCGATTCTTGTGTTTCTTGAAAGACTGAGCGCAATATTATAGTCAAAAAGCTAATATTGGAGTTCAAAATTTAATTTTCCCTACAAATTTGTAGTGGCCTGCCAAAAATTTAAAAATTAAATTGGCCTTTGATTAAAAGGCTGCTCACTCCTGTTGGGAAAAAGTTTCTTTTCCAAGTATGAACAGTCTTAGATATGTTGAAGAGTTGGAAACTGTTAAGATGAGTGTTATTGACTGAAATTCAGCTTCTGATTATGTGGTCACTTGAGTTAATTATTAGTTAAATAAGTAAATAAATAAGTTTAAACATATTATGTATAAATAATTTATAAACATTGTATTTATAGTCAGGTGTTTATAACTTAATATTATACGAATAGTGTTAGCTTAGTATAATTACGGTTAAAATACTATATTAATAGTGTTTATAAATATAGTATTTGACACGCCACTACATATTATATAATTTATTTATAAAGAATTTGAGTATTTAGTTTTTGGTGGCAATTATTTAAATTTTTTGTAAATGATTTTTCGCTTTTACAAGACGTCGACATTTTAATCGACCTTCAGCAAACGTTTCGCCTTTTTTGGGAGCTTAAAAAGGTTAGAAGAACTTTATTGTCTGATAGACAATCCTCATTCCTTTCCTTCTTTCTACCCAGCCTTCTTGTTGGTAAAGTCCCAAAGTCTCCTTAAACCTGATATTCCTTACACCGTTACCCCCCTTCCATTCCTTCATTTCACTGTACCTTTCCTTTCAACTTAAATTTCTTTCAAAAAACGAGGAAACCAACCAGCGATTCACTGAAGATGCCTTTAGTTTCCAAAAAAGGCGAAACCTTTGGTGAAGGTTAGAGAAAATTGTCTTCATTTTCTAAAATGTCGATGCGGCGTGAAAGTCAACAATTATTTACAAAAAATTTATAAACAATCTACTTAAAATCATTAGATCTTCTTTTATGCGAATGATGAAGTTTTGAAATTTTGAACGGACTAAATAATGATTGATATTAATAACAAATATATTATATAAATATTAATTATTAAATAAAAAATTGTTAGCAATAGGAACGAGAGGTCATAGAGGTACGCTGTTGTGGTTATAGCAGAAGACAGTCATTATATTACAATATATTATTATTGCTATGATAGTCACAATCAATATTTTTTAGATATATCTATCAATACTTAAACATATTCGGTACAACAATGTTTATTGAACCGATAATATCGATATTGAGTGTGCAATACTTATGAAAGAAATTTTCACACGAAACATTCATTCGTAAACCGATTTTCTTTGTGGAAGTGTAGATTGCTTACCAAATTAATTCCTCATATGTGTGCATTATTTATGAAATAATGATCTTAGATAAACGTGCAATATTTATGAAAGAAGTTGTGCATTATTTATGAAAAAAAAATACGAGCTAATTTCCTACACTCACAAAACAAGACCTGAAATAGTGAGACCATCCACAAAGACACACCAAAAGCGTTGTAATCAAACCAACGAAATTAAATTTCGATCTTCTTCAACCACCACCCACCCCCAAATAAAAAACCCACCTACCTACCCCCCAGAATAAATAATAAACCAAAACCAATCAGATAGAGAAAACTAAAAATCGGGAGAAATGATCTAAGAAATTGGAAAGCTGCATGGCAACCGGGCGGGACAGCAGCATTGTATCTTTTAATGTTTCGTCCCGGGGGACCTGGGAAAACGCACCCAACTTGTGAAAATGGTCTATAAATGATTAAAAACAATCAATCCGAGTCATTCCGACTCGGACTTTTCCGATTTATGGTGGGAATACGTTCGGAGAAACCCAAGTTTTATGATTATTGAGACGACGAACGGAAATCTTTTTACTGTCCTCGCGTAAAAAATTATCCGACGTCGTGTAGCCGTGTAAGTGAGTCGAACGGTTTCCTCATCGACCACCATTCTAGTCAACTTTTTCCCTCTCACCTGTGACACAAATTTGTCCTAATCGATATTTACGGCCGCTGTGAGAGGGTAAAACAGAGAGAGAGAGAGAGAGAGGGCTTTGCCATAGTTTTCCTTGTTTCAAAATTGTTTCTAATAAATTTTTTGTTCCAGGTTATTAATTAAGCAAACGATCCGATTTATTTATTTATTGGAATTTGCACCTTTTTTTCTCTCTCTCTTGTCCCCCTTCCCCTCTCCCGTCCGATTGGTAGAGATCTTGAATCGGAAACTGCGGTCCAGGAAACGGATCGAAAGACGAACGGTGTCAACTCGTGAAAATTTGATCAAGTCGCCAGGTGTGAAAACAGAGATCCGTCTCCATTAATCCTCCACCCCCCACCCGAATCCTTCCTTTCATCCCCCGAGTATGCATAATTGGGTCATAAACACATAAAACTATTACAAAAAATGGTTTTACTCTTTAAGAACGTGGAAAAAGGGTGTTAAAGGTCAGGTGACAAAGCCAAATGACACGAAAGTGCCAAAAACGCTTCAAACTTTTCTCCGAATCCTCCAGAAACAAAAACAAACCGCGTAAATCAAATTTGGAACACGGTAACAAGATGAATGTTCGATCTTGCTACGTTAGAAAAATGAGCTTCCGGTTGATCCATATCCTGACCAAAGCGAACGTCTTATACCGGATCAGCAGACCCTTTTCCCGTATTACATAAAATTTTTTTTTTAGAGAGCTAATCTTGTTTCCCCTCTCGTTAAATCCGCGTCTAACCTATAAAAAGATACAACAGTTCCGTTTTCCTGAATTTTCTTCTTTCCCCGGCTTTGTGACTATCAACGTATTCAGTTCCTTTCTTGTCCGAAACCAGCCACAGCTGAGAGTAATACCGAAAGTGTCGAACAAAAGCACTGTAGTGTAGCACTCAGTCTCTCAACAGCAGCTGTTCATCTGACATCCCGAATAAATGTCATAATTACATCTTAATTAATATTACTTGTTTCGACGACAGGAAAGAAAATTGAATTAAAAACTCAGCACAACAGAGACCCGAATTAAATTTGTTTACAACACAAAAAAAAAGAAGAAGGAAAGAGATAAAAAGAAAAAAATCCCAACAGCCTACAGAAAGGAGACAAAAAAACGTCCCAAATAAATAAAATAAAATAAAAATAAAAAGAGTCGGCTCGGAACAAAGAACCTCGAGCCTATTACGCTAAGCCCTCAATCTTCATCGGAAATTAGTTTGATTTAAGTCTGGGAAATGAAAATCTTTTCAGCTCTGGGAAAGTGATAAAAAGAAGAACAGAAAAGAGGGGAAGAGGAACAGGAGGAGGGAAGTGAACGAGAGGAACATAAAAAAAAAGCAACAACAGCAAAAAACAAATAAGGCTTACCGTCGAAGACATACTGTCAGCTAACACATGCCCAATAGTTAGCATCGCGACCTAACCAACAGCCTCGGATGTCTGTCCTAAAAAATAATGAAAAAGGCGAGTCAGCACTAATTAAAAAAAATTTAAAGGAAGGGACACGAACCCTGAGGGTGTTTGCCTCGACTTCATATCCAACCGGGGAAAGTTGGGAAAAGGGGCGTCCAAAATTTTCTCCGACGATACGTCCACCTGCTGACTGTTCGTTTTGTTCTGGGATCACTGACCTTGAATAATGAGACAGCAACCAGAACCGGGGGAGTGATTACCATTTGGCAGTATAACCTCTCCAAAATGTTAGCATCATATGAGAACATGTGTCGACTCACGTTCTCATGGACCTTTGCCAAATCGTAGGAAGGCCATGAATCAAGTTAACCCGATCGGATTGTCTAGTCAACTACACTTGCCTTTATCTATTTTTAATCTACTTTCCTCTTCTTTTTCTATTTTTGCGATCTATTGGATTTGGACCTCCCCTTCGAGGTCGAAAATTTTTTGGGCGCTATCTCACTTCTCACTTGAGTGCTAATTGTAGGCTTGATAGTGAGTTTTACGTCATTGTCTTCCTCGGTGGTGCTAGAGAAGGATAACAACACTGGGAGTCAACCTGTAATGAGTTTATACTATAATATAACATATATTTGTAATTATATACTCTTTCTGGGTGTCTCTTTAATATCTACAAACTATAGTAATTATACAGATAATAATATATAACGAATTACCTGATGAATAAATAATAAACCTATAAACTAACCTATAACCAAATAGATAAATAAATAAATAAACCTTAAACCTCATTTATAAGCCTGCATAATGGTTGAAGATAACAGTATCAATAATATTGAATAATAATATATCAGTAATGGTGTTACACTAACATAATTTGGATCACACAACCTATATCATACCTGATTATAGGGTTAAACATGTCCTTAAACAGACTCCACTCTGCGTGCGCCTTCTGTTAGCTTCATCTTTAGTTCCTTTTAATATAAATTGCTGTTTGGTACTTAAGTTCATCAGATTGAAGACTGTCTCAGCATTCATATCCAGATTCATAACATAAGTTCCTAGGTGCTGTATTCGATTTTCAAATACCATCTTTCTAAAAGAAAAACAAATTTGAGTTAGGAGGAAGTAAGCAGCAATCTTTTTGGGGATAGGATTCGGTTTGGAAACGGCGACGCCATCGTTTCCAATTCTGCGGTTTTCAGACTTCGGCTGAAAAGGGGGAGAAGTATTTACCAATGCCCCCAAAACCGGTATATACTTTGTTTCAAATTGGTGTTTGCTGAGGGAAAGAGAGGAAAATACTTTAAGATAACTTCAATATTGAAAGTAAAAGTTTTTCCGTTGGAAAGTTCTGTTGTGTGTTTGCATTGGAACTTGTAAATTGCAACGGAACTTCAGACAGTCACACAAATACAACTTTTCTATTAAGTCGGGAAAACCTTTTTTTTTTTATTTTTCCCTTCAACCGAATTCTTTTCAGGTAATCGTAAAAAGCTTAAAAACACTTTTTTCCTTCCTCCTTCACCCACCTCCCACCTACTCTTCCTCTCTCTCTCTCTCCTTCCGTTCCGAAGGTGATGATCATCGGCAAGAAATAAAAATGTCCGACAGGTTGATAAACTATTTTCCGACTTTCGTTTCTCCAGTTATTTCCCCCAGAAGTAAGTCAAAGCACGGAGATTCTTCTTTCCTCCTCCTCCTCCTCTCCCCTACTCCTCCCTTCACCCACGGCCTCTGGAAGAAATAAACGATGATGTCTTGGAAAATGGATGAGAGAAGTTAGATTTATACTGCCCGGGGCCCTAAATTGAAGTCAATGGAATCTCTGGATTATATTTCATCCTCAGATGGACACAAAAGCTCGTGATGAGAATAATCGCGCCTACGTTGTTCTAGTTTTATGTCCCGGCCTGAGCTTTTATTGGTGACGAGGAGAATGTACCTGGAGTGTAGAATAGGAAGCCAAAAATCATTTTTTCGGTTTGAAGCTTTCTAAAACACTTCCGACAGCTGAGTTACTACTAACTTTATTAGCTTTAATCAAGCATTCAAAAATATTATCTACTAACACCTCGATTACCTAATTACTACTTATTAGTGGACGCCATGTTACTTAATTACAGATAATTAATATCCAAAGTAGTTAATGCGTAACTTTTATTATGATTGAGTTACTCTTTTGATTAGCTTTCAAAATCGGTTGTAGTTAGAACATTAATTTGTAATCAAATTCTGACTTGAGTAACTTATTAAACACAAATATTATATTAATATATAATTAAAACTTCGATAAAGGTGTGTAGTATTTATGAAACGAGTTATTTGGTAAATTAGTGTATTAATTATGCAACACATTCCTAACGAATTCCCATTATATATTATAATATATAATATGTATTATATAATATTATTACAATATACATATATTCTTATATATATTTATGTATTTATATTCATTTATGTATTTTAAATTTATTATATTTGTAATGGGGATTATAATTATATATAATCCCCATTATACATATAATAAATATTCTATATATTATTAATAAATATAATAATATTTCTTATTATAAATTATATACATAATTTTATATATATTATAATTTACCCCATAAATATTATAACGAATACCCAAAAGTATTTATGCTGTATATATAATATATTAAGTAATCCCTGCAGGATTTAAGACATAATTATTTCATAAATATTGCACACTATTTTGAAGAATCCAATCTTGAACTCTACCGAGGATTCATTTCATAAATACTGCACGCTTTTAGAACACATATTATTTCAAAAGTAATGCACACTACCTTCGGTTTTTTAAAAATATTTCAGCCTCTCGATCAGAACTCATTTCATAAACTACTCAGTTTCGTCAACAACTTTATGTACAAAAACGTCATCTCATAAATATTGCACACACCTTTATAAGACAGTCATGTCATAAATACTGCACACTTTTGTCAGGAATTCGTTTCATAATAAATGCACACTTTTGCGATAATTTACAAACACTACACATCTCATAATTCAATAGCTGAGTTACTAATACCCAAACTGATCAGTTAGTTTGGTTAGTCAGATGTTAGCTAATGTTAGTGTATAACTTTTGGCTATTACGCCGCGACAGATTTTTCATAACATAAGAGAGTCTTAGCTTTCGTAGACGTTTTGTCTTCTTTAGTGTCTAAAAGCATCTTCCATACCTGGATGATTACCAAAAGTTACATTAATAGTAACAGGCGGAATGTTATTGACTAACAACTAATAGTCTAGCTACATTAGTTAACTAACTTTTGAATCGATGGGGATGTGCGTTACAACACTAACAACATACCAGGTGTACGAAAACACCCGCAACAGAAGACAAACGAAAATTTCAAATTTTCTAGCTCCTAGTCGAGCTTTCGAGCTTTTGCCAGAAATAAAATTTTGTCCAACCCTGAAATAAACACATTCTATATTCCACTTCAAAGTTCTCAAGTCTGCGTGTGAGTTAAAATATCTATTTTTACAGTAAAAAGAGAATAAAAAAAAATTTTAGTCACTAATTATGTTCGGAGGTTGAAGTTTCGTCTGCTCACTTTCGAAAGCGAATTTTTAAAAAGCTCGTTTTTGCGTTTTTCGAAAGCTCGGGAAAAGGTTTTTAGCTTCTTTATATGCTTTTCAGGTGAATCCGATTTCGTTTTGTTTGTGCGTTGTTCTCTCTTTTTATGTGTGTGTGTGTGTAAACATGTGAACGAACGGATCGAACGGTTACGTAATTATTTATTAATAGAAAATGAAATTTTTGAGAAACCGTCGGATAACAGTGAGACCGAACGAGTGAAGATGTCATCGATTTCTTCCTTTTCCTTCGACACGTTCTAATTGATATTGTTAGTTTCTAAGTGATAGTGAGAACGTTGAAATGAAAGATGAACTGCTTAAAAGGACTTAAGGTAAGATGACATATGTCAAATGGCGTTCGCTTCTTTTGTTTCTAACCTACGCAAAGGGTTCTGGTTCTCAACTAGCCTAAGTTACGAGGGTATCTCACAGTCTCAACCACAGGCACTAACTTGGGATGTGTATACCTATTTGCTTACAGACAAATTTTCAATATAAGCAGAAGATATTACTAACTTAAGACGGTACTGCTCTCCTATAACCTCCTGTTGTTACCTAATACTATCAAGCTACAAAGGAAGGACTTTAAGCGACAAACTTGATACGTTTTTGTGGATCTCACTGCCTTGTTCCCCACTACTTCCTCTTCAAAAGTTAGCCTAACTATTCTGCTAACATCTACCACAGTGCCTGTTTTGAAATGGAGACCATTAATCAGGAAACACACCAAAAAGTATCCGCAATACTCCGTTGTCAGTTTTAACTCAAACGAATGCTTTGCGACAGTGTGCATTAATTATGAAATAATTCCTTTGCTCAAAATGTGTATTACTAATGAAACTCAGCTTAGTGTGCAATATTTATGAAATGAGCTGTTGAAATGAATACATAATGAAATGAATTCATTCCAAAAGTGTATAGGCCTACAATTCATAAAACGAGTGTGCATTATTTATGAAATGATTATTAGCCAAATTATGGGTTATTAATAACAGAAACTCTGCCTATACTGTGCAGTATTTATGAAATAAATCATTGCGCATCAATAATTAAATGAATTAAATCCGAAAGTGTGTACCATTCATAAAACGAATCCTTGGTAAAAGTGTGCACTATTTATGAAATAAATCGAGTTTGAAAGTGTGCCGTACTTTTGAAACTAAAGGTTACTAAACTTCTTAATTAGTAACGAAATAAATCCGTGACAAGACTAATTTTGATATATATCAGATGGTTACGTGATATTTAGTTTGCTGTTGCGTATTGTTTACGTTTTGCTGTTGTTCTTACTACATACAGAGTCTTTCGATTTACAGATTTTTACAGTTTATACTCTTAATTATATATATATTATACTTATATTTGCATTTTTAATTTAATTATATATTTTCGATTTAAATATATCACTCCAATTAACAATTTATAATCCAAATTCCTCATTAAAGTGTGCAATATTTATGAAATGAGTCTTTTGCCAGGGTAGTATTTATGCAATGGTAGCTTCGTCAAAGTGTGTGATGAATATATAACACAGTATATAATATTATAAGTAGCGAACAGCGCCGAGGAATCGCTGAATAATATCAGGGGCGCTGTTTTCCACTGTCGTGGAAATTCTTTCTCAAATTCTCAGGGAAAATTTGCTGAAGGACTGTTCACCAATTCCTTCAGAGACCCACTGTCTTCTTTCGGAGCATAGATATGATGAACCGTTTGGCTCGCGATTCTGTTCCGAATAGTCTATTCCAGGAACGTTGTTCAGAGCCTGAGGACTAGTCTCATGATTCCGTGTGAGGCCTCTTCTTGAGGACCACGTGAATATGTAACAACAGAACGGAAACACCTAACTGCATTCAGTAGATTTATAACTGTTAGCGACAATCATCAACTCCTCAAGGACAAGCTACTGTCGTCATTCATCAAATAAATGTGCATAAGAGCGTGGTGCTGTTCTCCTGTTCCGCTGTTCTACTCAATCAGAATTATCCAAAGTCTTTCAAACAGTTTCATTAAAGCGTAGTCAGTTATGTAATTTGAAAGATTCCAGCGACAGCACCCGACTTGGAAGAATTAATAAAACGGAAAAGGAAACGCCATTTTGGAAAATCGTCAGAATTTCCCTTCATTTTTGTTTTAAGTTGATAACTTTAATCCGGATGTGAGGAAATCGCATAAATCAAATCGTTTTTATATTATTCACAGTTACAGTATTTATAGTGTGTAATTTATTCACTAAAGTGTGCAGTATTAATGAAAGAAACTAGAACAAGTAGAACCCGTAATGATTATTAAAATCCATTTCATAAATAGTGCACAGATTCATTAACTAGTAACGGCCAGGTGTTAGATTCCGTTTTTGATTTTGAGGTTGAGACAATGTTAGAGAATGACTGATTAGATTATGTTTAGATTATGTTCGTGGCAGTCAAAATAATTTTCTTTGACTTTCTCAGTTTCCAGCAGCTTTTGGATGATGTAGAAGAGCTGCTTCCAAAGAACTGTCTCAAATGTAATAATTCGAGTTGTGCGATAGTTAAAAGCTTGTGCACTTAAAAGTGTGTCACGATCGACTTGCGTAGTATGTGAGAGAAGAGGGGTTGTAAAATTTCATATAAGGTTCATAATATATGTTTCAGTATAAGTTAAAAAATTCCAGAATGGATTGACTAATTGCTGAAAAGCTTTGTCTTCTACAACCACTTCAAAGTTTACATGGAATTACACCCCGGATACTGTTCGCCACCCCGATATATATATATATATACTGTGTAATTAGCGAATTGTCTAATAGCCAAAGTCAGTTACTCACCATTTATACGGGTCAGACATCATGCCATCATGCATACACAACAGCCTTGTTAGCAAGACACTACAGTCCAGCTTTCTATCAGAAGTTACGCCATCGCATGAATAAACCAAAACCAATGTAGACAACCTGAGGAAAATAAAACAAAAATAAAATTTGCGTGAAATATTTAAAAAGATGACCTTTGCCCTACGAGCAGTTGTGCCAACTTCTATTTAAACAGATTCTCGAATATTGTTTTAAAAATAATCTCGAAATCATTTTATTAAACGTTATATCGCCGTCAAAATGCAAATTTGGGGGCAGGGGGTATGTTAGCCCCCGTAAAAGGGTCATTAATCGCCTTTTCAAGGGCGACATCGCCCACTCAAACAACTTCTGCCCCATTTTTTGCGTATACAGCGGCCCCGTTCATGTTCTTCTTGTAATCGATAATTTAGTACGCGTGCGTTTATAACATATAAATATAATTAATTGTATACTCTTCTCGGGGGTTAAACTGTTCGTATAAGTACAAACATTACTAATATAGAAGAAGAATTGCAAATTTATACTTCTGAATATTTAATATAATAAAGAAAATAATATAAATAGTGTTACTATTAGTATCAAGTATCATTTTTCAAACATTATATTATATGAGTGAGTGGCTACTTATATCATCAAAGACAAACATCAAGACAGAGATTTGAAAGACTGAATAATAGTCATAATCAAGACAAAGACCTGATTGTGAAATGATTCCTTCACTTAAGTGTGCATTATTTATGAAAGAACGCCTTTCCTCGACTGTCTTAAACAAATTCAAATTCCAGATTTAAATAAACAAACAAAAATCACTGGAGACTCTATTATTTGAAATTAATAAAATCGCACAAAACGAGTTTTAAAGATGAACACAGACCGCACAACTCAAAATCTGAAACCAGATTGTAGTTATTAGTGTTAGTTGTTGTTCTAGTTACCTGTGTCAGTTGTTATTGTCATTTATATTAATATTAGTTGTCAAGATCAATTTTAATATATAGTGTATAAAAGTTCTGTAGATAAGTTCATACATTCCGTAGATAAATATATATTAACACTAAGACATCCGGACGTGTAATGTAAATTTTCCTGAACTGTCTTTCACACTACCTGAGCACCAATATTTTAAATTCATAATATATGAACTTCAGTGATAATCGTCCACATATTTAAATGAGTATAAGATCGCTAGCGACGAATGCGCAATAATTTCCGAATGTGACGTCACTGGCACTCAGTGTTTGTGAAATATTTCATGGCACCACCGTGAGGTCACCGGATACTCTTTTCATGACCCACAGTGGGGCCACCGTACGTCATAGTGTTAGTTATAAAATGAGCTATATCCAAAAGCTCGCATAATTTAGGAGATAAGTTCTTCAGATGACTGTTCATTATATATGGAATAAGAGTTTCTTAAGAGTGTGCATTAATTATGAAATGATTCCTTCACCTAAGTGTGCATTATTTATGAAAGAACGCCTTTTCTCAACTCCCTTAAACAAATTCAAATTCCAGACGTAAATAAACAAACCAAAATCACACGAGACTATTTCATATTAAAAAATCGCACAAAATGAGTTTTAAAGATAAAGACAGACCGCACAACTCGAAATCCGAAACCAAAAAAATTTTTTTTGAAACTCCTCAAAAACGTAAAATCTCCAAAATTCGAGAAAAACTCAAATTCAAAAATTAAAAATATGTCCACCATAAAAAGAACCTCAAAATCCCCTATTTACATAAATAATAATAAAAATCCAAATACATAACATACATAAAATCATTAGAGCGGATAAAAAAAAAAATTTCTTTCGGGGGCGATTACACAAAAAAAGTCTCAATTTACATTTTCCTTAACAAATCCGATTTTATTTATTTATTTATTAATTTCCAGAGGAAAAATTCTGCCTGCTAAGGAGAACCTTTCAGCGCTAAACCTTTTTTTATAGCTGACTTAAATGAGGAAGAGGGAATTTGATGTTATTAAACTTCCTTTCCGACTAACCAAACCATAAAAAATTCCTTCTTTTTCTGCGTTTGTAATTAAAAATACTCCCTCCTGTTTCCTTTTCCGCTTTCCTTTATTTATTTATTTATTTATTAAACTCTTTTTAAGTTTGTTATGTAATTTATCGATCGTTTGAAGGAGGGATGTACGTGTCGATGTTAATCATTTTGTGTTATGTTCTCGTAATTAGAGGCCATGATGAACTCTTTCCCTTCCTTCCTTTATTATTTAATTAAGTGTGCCGTCTTCTTACGAGTCTCGTTTCTTACTTCTTATTAATATATACTTTGGAAGTTTTTAATAATGTTTTCCTGGCCGGACGGTGACCTTGGTGGAAGCTTTCCTTGGGAGTTATGGCCGTAAGTTCAAATCCTCTTCTCCTGTTATAAGCAAGCTTGAAGTCTTCTTCTTAGGTTCATGGACCCGCTTATCCGTTAGGGTCACGGGGTAAGGAAAGCAATCAAGAACTTCCAGCTGGAACGGTTCTCCACCATCAAGGTACCCGGGGCTATCAGACGGGATTCGGCCAGGACCTTCATCCCCCTAAGCCATCCCTGCGACGGACGGCCACGAGGCCGCTTTCCTCCCGGTCACTCCGACCAGGCGTTCTGTGGGGAGCCTCTGAACGTGCCCAAACCATCGGAGGATGGATCTCTCCACCCGGAGAAGAAGCGGCTCAACCTGAAGCCCATAGCTAAGGGCCATGTTGTGACACCTATCCAACCTCGAAACACCGGCGACCGCTCTGAGATACCTCATTTCAGGAAGCTTGAGATTCGGGATTAAAACTAAACTAAACTAAACTAATATTAACCTAACTACAAACTACCAGATGCTCCTAAATCTATAACCCACTCTCAACTACTTATACTATTTATACTATTTATATTTACAAAGATATTTCCCGGTACTGCCGGTCTACTTATTTTAACAACGCCAGAACTTTTTTTACGCGTTATTAAATTTGAGCGATCAAGAAATTTGATTTGATTTTAAATTAATCGCCATTCTTGTGTTATGATACTCTTTATGGTTGTCCATCGCACAAAACAAGACCTAACACCCCTCACTGTTAGTTTACTTAAAACTTTTCACTAATTATCAAAAGAACTCAGTCAGCTTAATATGAACCTAAAAATATTTTTAGAATCACTCACACCAACCTTCCAACGAAGTTTATGACAATCAAAGACGAAAGACTAACACTAAACCTAATCAAAAATATTTGGTCGCAATTAAACAACAAAGACCCTCAGGTTGAGAGAATGGGGAGCCGTCCGAGAGGAAGTTTAACGACCTCATTTGGACATTAAAAACACTCAAAGAAAAGCTCTCCCACATTTCCGGAATGAAAACATCGTCCGTGGAAATGATTTCCAAATCCGGAAATGAGACTCGTGAGGAATGGAAGAGAAGATTTTCTTGAAAAGCGTAAAATTCATGGCGAAGGTCCCCATTTCCATAAAACAAGAAGATAGAAGAGGAAGAGCGATATCTATTTCAATTATCAGACGGCCGGTCATTTGTGAGGTCCTTCTCATGCGTGACTCAATTAATAATTTTTGGGCCCTCACATTCTCTTGTTTACTGTCACATTTATGTAAATTTTAAGGAAATGAGAGGTGGGAGGCTGGGTGAGAGGGGGTGGTGGTGGTGGGGGTTGAAGAACGTTTGCTCTCTTCCCGCCGAGATTTTCTGACAATAACAAATTTTTATATTATATACGGTAACTTATAATGAATTGAGTGGGAGGGAGGGGCTTACAAATAGACTTCATACCTGAAGTGTGTTTTGATGAACCTGACAAATGGTTTTGCTGTGTTGGAGAACCTCATCAACCTTCCAGAAAGGCAATGGGAGTGAACTGACCATTCCCATTATGAGTATATTTATAATTTATGAGAATATAAATAATTTCTTTTTGCTCCTATCATCCGAAGTCGACAGCGGAGTCCTTCGCATCTCGCAAAACGGTCTCCGCTGTCTTCCTCATGGTGGTAGGTCGAGGTAGTAGGTGTCAGACCCATCATCTTAAGATGCTTCTTATAATGATGGGTCACTAACCTGTCCCAGATTAAAACGACCAGGATTTAGGTGACCTCGGCTCTGTCCATCCATCTTATCTTCCTAGAGTCGGTCTATACTATATTATTAATATATAGTATACTACTAATAATGTTTGTTATCCTCTATTCTTGACTGCGGATATCGCTACTCGCATTAGCTGCAACCTTTCTCTGTCCTGTTTCCTTTATCATCAGTGATGGAGGGAGCATACAGGGAGTTAGAGGAGAACGGGTAGCCTCCCATCAATACTGGATTACATTATATCCAAGAGAAAGGCGGAGGAGCCGTTTTTAATAATATTATAAATATAATATAATTGGCAGTAAGATAAACCGTGATCACTAAAAGTCCTGTTGTGGTCAGTGTCGGGGTTAAAAGGCATAAATTGAGTATTCAAAGAACTGGTGGTCATTTCTCCAACAGAAATCTGCGAAAGGGTGAAAGCCTAACAAAGAAAATTGTTTTGGAGAAGAAACAGAACATGATGGATGGAAGAATGAACTAGCAGAAGAACTGAGAAAGTGGAGGAAGAAGTCTAATCTAAAGAGTGGTCCAAGAGGAGGCAAAACTGAGGAAACAAAAACGGAAATACCAACAACACCCACAAGCTCAAGTTCAGCTAAATTTCCCAAAGCTTTCTTTACGCCCCTGCCAAAGATGAAAGATAAAAGTCAAACAGAGAGAGAGAGAGAGAGAATGAAAACAAATTAAGATTCAAAGTCTCGAGTCTAAAAATTTTGTTTATTTATTTATTTATTGTTTCACTTTCTTTTTCGTCCAAAAAAAAAGTTTTCTATAATAATAATATGAAATTGTTTAAGCAAGGATTTGACAAGTCTTTGGTTCGTGACGGGATGCATTTGTCGGATGAAAATGGCAACAAAGCCGCTAATTCACGACAGCTTTTCAAAAATGATGGAAAACAACAGCACGAATCCTTCTGATAATATGAAAATTATGCGAAACCTCCTCGACTTGCTTATTAATTACTGACTTAAACTTTTTCTCATAGATTAAGCATTTTCGGTGCCGCCTTTCACTCTCTTAGCTGACCCCTTCCCCCGCACTCACCCCGTCTTCCGTGGGACCTTCTTTCTTCACGTGTTGTTTGTTTACTGCCTTCAAGACTCTTTTTCCGGGGAAGAACTATTTGGAAATTCAGCGAATATTGGGACCCATTTCTTTCATTAATAATGCACACTTAACCACTACACTACTCCTTCCACAACTAAACTTAGTTAATGTGACAAATGACTGAATATTTATCACATTTACCGGCTAGTTTATAATATATCCAACTCATAATCCGAGCAAAATTTTATTAAATCTCCCATTACAAGTTGGATACTTTACAAACTAGCCGGTAAATGTGATAAATAATCGGTAATTTGACATTTTATTTAACAAGTTTAATGGTGATTATGAAGAATCGCCGGAAATGGTTTATGTATACTCGCCTGATTAATCATTTCTAACGTAAGATATATACGACATTAGGTTCCACTCCACATTATATATATTATACAGCAATTATTCATAACGACCACGAAATTCGGTGTAAATGTGAGAAAATAATAAAAATTTATCACATTTACCGGCTAGTTTAGAAAATCTCCAACTCGTTATGAGGAATTCAATTAAAATTTGCTCTGGTTCTTGACTTCGTGTCACTTTTTATGTATTTCCTTTTTCATGTTGGGAAGTTCCTTCACTGTTTCTGACCGACAACAGCTTGGATTGCTTACCTTTCGTCAGAAAACTGACAGAAGCCATGCATGCGAAAAAACTTTGCTTAAATTTTCTTTTTTTCGAGTTGGATATTTTATAAACTAGCCGGTAAATGTGATATAAAATGTGTCAAATTACTGACTATATAAGTTTATGCGGTGATTATGAAGAATCGCCGGAAATTGTATATATGTATACTCTCCTGCTTTATCATTTTTTACGTAACGTATATACGATATTATGTTTCAGTTCCCATAATATATATTCTCCAGCGACTATTCATAACGACCACGAAATTTGGTATAAATGTAAGGAAATATTTATCACATTCACCGGCTAGTATAGAAAATCTCCAACCTTTAATGTGGAATTTAATCAAAATTTGACCAATTCAACTAAAAACTGACAAAATCTAAGCACCGGTTCTTAGAATGTGTGAAATGTAATAATTATATGCAATTATGATTAAGAAATCATAGATAAATTTGTACGATTTATCACTTTTACCGTAGCATATCTCACAGGTTTAAAAATTAGAGTTGTAACCTGTTTTGTCCCAAACATGAGCTAGAAAGTAATATCGTATGTTACGGTAAAAGTGATTAATTAAACAAATATATCTACAATTTCAGGCGATTATTCGTAATCAGTAAATGAACTTGGTTAATATGACAAATCACTGAATATTTATCACATTTTCCCGGCTAGTTTATAAAACATACAACTTGGAATTGAGAATCGAATCAAAATTTGACATATTTTACAAAGGAAACTGACACAATTTAAGCAACTGTGCTTAGGATATGAGCCAACTTTCATTAATTTTCTCATGACAAGTTGGAGGTTTTATAAACTAGCCGGTAAATGTGATAAATATTCACTCTATAATCTATTCTATCTAATCTATCTAATATTCTATCAATAATCAGTAATTGGTCACATTTTTCAAGATTATTCGGTGATTATGAATTATCTATACTCGCCTGATTTGTCACATTTACCGTAACGAATCTTTATTGGGTATATCCCAAAAAGTGTAATAAATACTCAGCGATTCTTTACATTAACCAGTCTTAGTTGGTGATTATGAATAATCGCCGGGAATCATATTTGCCCAATTTACAGTAACACATGTATTTGAAGTAACCCACGAAATTGTCATTATTGTCCAACCTACATTATAAATAATGCAATGATTAGCAGGGAGCCGTTTCATAAATAATGCACAACTTCACCAATATAATTAAACGATTGGAATTTATATAACGCACTCACGTTTCATAAGTTTTGCACAGTTTTGGGTTGATTTGATTTTGTAAATTTTTTCATAATTCCACGAGAAACTCATTGCGTAATTAGAGGGAACCTTTCTCAAGGATGCAAGTCCTCAAATTATTTTTAGACCAAAGACTCTTTCAATAATAATGCACACTTATACAAGGAATTTATTTACTGAACACTTTTATTAAGTATTCATTTCATAAATAATGCACAGTTTTGTGAATGACTCATTTCATAAATAATACAAACTCATAATCCTAGTGTTTCCGGAAGGCACTGTTTAAGCTCTAAACCCTCTGGCGTAACTTCAAAAACCGTATAACTCGAATTTATATTAATTAGTATAAGTTATAAAAAAAAAGGATCTGATTCGAGTCACGAACTTTTTAATTCGCGAGAAACAAACTATGTTCGTGATTTTAAACGAACCATCATCAAAAAAATTTAAATTCGCAAAGTTTCTCCCACATCCGAGAAACTTCCTCCTCACTGATGAGAATTTCAATTACGAGAAACTCATATCCGGTTTTCAAAACACCTTTCAAATTACCGGAAATACTTTATAATTAAAAAACAGATTCGCTATAAATTAATTTAAATTTTTTTTTTTTGTTTCAGATAACCAGACAGAACCAATATTCAACGTCGACGTCGGTCGAGCCTAGAGAGACACGGTAAGTTAGGCTAATAACAAGCCTTCCACGGGTTGGAATCAACCCCCGTTTTAAGGGTGGTTCGCGGGAAATAATTAACACTCGAAAACCACAAATTACTTTCAAATTTTGACACACTTCCCTCCTCCTCCCCTTACCCCCCACGAACGTTTTCGAGGTGCTATAAAAATAATTTAAAACACAAAAGTACGAACGTGAACGCCAACGAAGAATGGTTGTAGAGGGACTTGGGGGTTTGAAAAATCGAAAAGACTTTTACAAGCTCCTAATTTAATATTTATACTAATTTAGTAATAATATTAATATACTATTGGGTCCTTGAGTAAGTCCTCGCTGTTTCTTTATAGAAGGCAGCAGCCGTACTCCCCGCATGAAATTACGAATGATAACATACATACAAGGAAGTACTGTGTCGAAGTTTAGTATAATATACTGTATTGTATTTATAATATATTTAATACTATTAAATTTAATTTTGAGATTTGTGACAACCAAACCAACACGTTCATCAATTTGTATCAGACAAGTCTAGGACATGCAGAGACTTGAATGAGGGCACGATACCACACATACAACGAAGTACTGTATCTAAACGTACTGTATTATATTATACAGCATCGTGTTTACTATAACATAATATATTTAGTAATAATATTAAAACTATGAAATTCAATTTTGATGCTTATGATGATCAGGACAACACGTTCAAACATGTAACAGACATGTCTAGGACTTATAGAGACTTGCATGACAGGGGGATGAATCTTGGGGAGAGTCTACAGGAATCGTATATGTAGAAGTTGAGACCAAGGTCAGTCAGTGTAATACCACCAGTCGGTGAACTAACTCGAACGGCTATCAGAACCAACCACCGCGTTATTTTATTGTTAATAATATAATTGCACGCTAAATATTATTTATATTCAGTATATTATATTTTATATTCGTTCAGAATTTGAGTGTTATGTCGCAACAATCCCCTTTAGTTCTGACAATACTAATTTAATATTAAATTGAATTGACGACACTAAAAATATTTCAAAATGGCCGCAACTTAATCTCAACAACTTTCCAATCTTTAGATTCATTAAGCACAAATCTTTCAAAATTTCCTGCGTTAGGGAATAAGTCAAATTCTTCTGGTTTTTGCGGTGCACATAAATTCTAGTCATAGTGAACGGTTCCCGTCACGCGGCTCCCCCAAAAATTTAGAAACAGGATGGCAAAAACCGCGGAGTTGTCTTATTAACGCGAGGTTGACGTCCAAGTTGGTGACCCACTAATTATCCTCTTTTTAAGCCTTTTTCTTCTCCAACCCCCTCACGACCACCACCCCCTGCCCCTGCCAGAAAAATACAAAATCAAAGGAAAAATCTGGTATTTAAATTCTATCCGACAGTTTTCTCCCCTGATTAATGGTCTGAAACTTTTAATCCTTTCCTAATTTACACGCCAGAACCTGACTTTATTTTTTATTTTTATTTTATTTCTCTCAAATTTTTATTTCCTTTTTCTTATGGTCTTTGGTAACGCACTGAAAAACGGTTATTTTCTCCTGCCCCCACCCCCATTCCTCTTCCTCTTTAGCCTCTATTCTTCCTCTTTTCACCTTTCCATTTGTGACCCAAATGAGGCTGAGCTTTGACTACCAAGTTAAATCATGGTATCCACATGACAAGAAATCAAAAACCATTTTAACGGTCGTCGTAAGCTAAATATAAGTTTTATTTAACACGGTATGATGATAGTCGTTTGGTTTGGTTTGGCGGTGAGTGTTTGTTTCTTGACCTTGATTTGTGCGATTTGAAAATTTGCGTTTTTGACCCATTTTTACTGAACCTGCCAGGTTGAGTGTTAAATAATTTTTCCTTTCATTTTCTTACTCAATATTCGATTCTGTTTAACACACTTAAACGAACATTTTTCAAATAATGCACACTTGAAAAAGTGAAACTATTTTCACAAATAAATCAGGCTTTTTTAAAATATTTCTTTCTTAAATAATGCACACTTTGGTGAGGAGTATATTTCATAAATAATGCACACTGGTGAAAGATTTAATTCCCAATAAAATTCAAACTTGAAGGGTGGGTACATTTCCTACAGATCTAGCTGTTATAATTAATACTATTCAAATAAAATGTATTGTAAAGTGTGCAATATTTATGAAAA
>JADMLL010000009.1:8962427-8984543 GCA_016920875.1 Columbicola columbae | reverse complement strand
GCACAATGTCTTTAGGATTTTGTTTAAAAAATTTTTCATAACATTTTTAGAATCTCGTTCCAAAAATATTGCACATTTTCCACACAATTTCATTTTATAGCCTAAATATTTCCACATTTCTGTTGAATTTCATTTCAAAAATATTGCACACTCTCTGTATAACTTCAATTCATATATACTACACAAATTCTTGAAGGAATCATTTCAAAGTGCTTGTAGGAAGGAAGATCCATTTTAACACTACAAATTGTCTGTGAGTTGTCAGGCACATTATCAGGTACAGGGGTAATTGACCTCAGAGTTTACGCCCCGATGAAAATGATGATGATGTGAGTATATTGTGACTCCAAACCAAAACAAACCAAAAACGATCAAAACAGATTTTGACCAAACTCCACACACATACAGTACATCAATTCCAATCAGGGAAGATTTGCTTGTTTTAGTCTTAAATTCTATTCATCACATGTTATTACAATGCAACGACCAGTCTTCTTACATTTCATAAAACCGGATTTAAAAAAAAATGAAAATCAGAAGAGTTTTCTCAATTTCGACGCCATCACACACGTTATAGGAGCCGTGATTATCCTAGTATGAGAAGACAATAACATAATATATCATCTTTTCAGTATGAACTCGAGAAGATGTCAAGAGGAGAGAGAGAGAGAGGAGGAGCGGGAGATGGAGGGAGGAGGAAGAGGAGTCACGCTACGTCAATCATCTCATTCCGTGTATTAGCAGCCACTTTCCGCAATGTCGCTCCTCGCAACACCAACGCCTACGTTTCCATACTTAAATTAGAACGGTGGTTTTCCCGTGGGAAAAAGAAAACTGGAATCGAATCCCGAAATCTCGGGAGACGTAAAACAAGACCACAAGATCTATTGGATCAGAAAATTTCCCGTTTTCACCTTTTCTGCTTGAAATGAATAACATTTCGCTGATTAAATCAGAATCAATGAACTCGACAGAGAGAAGAGGATCGTCTTTCTTCAGGTATTTCCGGTTTTAACCGTTTTCATCTTTTCCTCTTTTCCCTAATTTTATTTTTGTCTGTGAAACCCCGTTTCATTGGACCCTGACTGTCGGATGTTTGAATGAAGTCTTCAAATCGAATGTTATTTGGGTCAGTGAAAGCGATTCTGACTAACTTTTGAAATGACTTTGTACGAGAAGTGATAGACCGATGAAAAGATGGCTGATCATTAGGTGAACCGGAAAATAAAATCGGTTCTGTGTGTTAAGCCTAACATATATGTTACGGTAAAAGTGATAAATCAATGCGAGTATTTATAAGTGTGTCAAATTACCGACTATTTATCACATTTACCGGGTAGTTTATAAAACATCTAACTCGTAATCTGAGCAAACTTTTATTAAATCTCCCATTACAAGTTAGATACTTTACAAACTAGCCGGTAAATGTGATAAATAGCCGGTAACTTGACACGTTTAACAAGTTTATTTGGTGATTATGAAGAATCGCCGGAAATTGTGTATATACACTCGTCTCATTTATCATTTTTAACGTAACAAATTTTGGTATAAATGTGAGGAAATAATACATATTTATCACTTTTACCAGGTAGTTTAGAAAATCTTCAACTGATAACTGAGAGTTTAATTAAAATTTCGCTCAGGTTCTTGACTTCGTGTCGCTTCTCATTTATTTGGTTCTTCATGTTGGGAAGTTCCTTCAATGTTTCTGACCGACAACAGCTTGGATTGCTTACCTTTCGTCAGAAAACTGACAGAAGCCAAGGATGTGAAAAAACTTTGCTTAAATTTTCCATTACGAGTTGGATAAATTCCAAACTAGCCGGTAAATGTGATAAATAGTCAGTAATTTGACACATTTATCAAATTTATTGGTGTTTATGAATAATGACCGGGGTGTTTTCACCCGATTTATCACTTTTACCGTAGCATATACACGATATTACTTCCCAGTCCACATAATAGCAATAGACAGGGTCTGTAAAGAGGTGTAGTAGCAGAAATTCTAAACCCAGATCGAGGACACAGACAACCTAGAAACTCATCCACGATAAGTGAAGACAGTTTTAAAAGACTCCACAGGTACACTGTTAGAGGGTGAAGATGTGGGTAGGGGTTGAACACAACAGAGACAGAAGGAAAGTGTCTTTAAAACATTTATCGATTCAAGATTTCGTCGTTTTAAATTACATCGATCAGGGAGCAAATTGAAAGGAAGTAATTGTAAACAATGTTACCATTTGAAAGGAAATCGACGTCAGAAAGTGACAGAACAACCCTTCTTCCTCCCTACCACCCTCCACGGATATGACAAAAACATAGCAGAACCGGTTACCAACAGCGCAAGATCGTTCAACACCTTATAAGATTTTTCTCCTCGAGCTTCTGGAACCTGTGCCTGATTTGGAGACAAGGAGATGTG
The DNA here is from genome assembly GCA_016920875.1 of Columbicola columbae. Lineage (NCBI taxonomy): Eukaryota > Metazoa > Arthropoda > Insecta > Psocodea > Philopteridae > Columbicola > Columbicola columbae. Next base: position 8,982,121 of record JADMLL010000009.1, on the reverse strand, counting down.
TCGTTTGTTTGGGATGGAAGTGAAGGAAGAAAAAAAAAAGGGATTTGGAAGCTCGAAAACAAGGAAAGCAAAGAAATGCAGTGAAACAAATAAAGCAGAATCAGATAAGGGAATCCGGAGGTGAAGAAGGTGGTAGAGGAGGAGGGAAAAGGTAGAGGATAAAGCCATTTAAGAGCGAAATAGTAGGTTTTTGGTGGAGGGAAGATTCCAATCGTTTCAGCACGAGTGAGTTCGCCGATAGTAAGCCCTCTCTCTCTTCCTCACTACCCCTAACCACCCACCCCCCGTCCACAGCATCCAGCTCTCGTCTTTATCATTCCTCTCTCTCTCTCCAAGATGTTGCTTTTTTCGATGGTGTTCTCGGACCCCTGTAAAATCCTCTTTCCTTCCTTCCTCCTCTTTTTTTTTCTCCTGTTTGCTTCTTTCCAGCGAAACCGTTTTTAAATGTTTGCCTTTCCCCTCACCTCCCCGTGGTCCCTTCTTTCCCGACCCAGAGTTTTGTGACTTTTTGATGGTGCGGAATAATCTTCGGCCGTGGTTTTTTGTATTTGCCAAATGTCAGTATTGATAAGATTAATTAAGGCTGGGTTAAAACCGCCATTTTTAAGATGGAGGGAGGAAGAGTTTTGTGTATTTTTGGCGTTTCAAACTGTGACCTTCTGGTGCGAGTTCCCCGAAGCGAGAATTCAAATTTTGGTGTAATTTTAAAGCAAATTAATTGACGGACAAGAGAGGAGAGGTTTGGATGGGAGACGTGTGACGTGTTTTAACACGTCGAGTGAGAATTTGTAACGGATCAACATGTATAGCGGTGTTGTCAATTTTTCATTTATTCCGAGACACTAATTTTGGTGTTAAAAAGAGAAATTGGGATTTGGATTAAGATTAGATCGCTATCAGCAAATTACAACGAAAACAAGAGGAATTTACGGAAGAGAGAAAGGAGAAAAGAGTTGAGGACAGAAAGATGAAGATGGAGGAAAAACACAGAAGGAAGGAGAATACTAATCACTGAAGCAGGATGAAGGAGATGAAGAAACAAATGAAATCATAACAATATCAAGTGAAAGAGAACAAAAAGAAGAAAGGAAACCCTTAGTGAAGCAGAAAGAACATAATAATAATAATAAGAAGATGATGAAGAAGAAAACAAGGCAGAAAAGAGCAAAAACAGGAAAAAACAGAAAAAATCACTTAGTAGAGTAGTAATTTAAGTGTAGAAGGAAGAAAGAAGGACAAAAGAGACGGAAAGATGAAAAAAAACATAGGAAAAGAAGGAATAAAATGAGAACAAACAAGAAAAAGACAGAAGGAAACTTGTAGAGGGATAAGAGTAAAAACTGAAGCAGGAAGAGGGAAAAGAAAAATGAAAATGAAGAAGAGATGACAAAACAGAACAATAAGAAAAAGAAGATGAAGAACAGGAACAGTAGAATAAGAACATGAGTTACAGAAAATGAAAAATACAGGCGGAAATGTATAGAAATAAAAATAACAGTAACAGAGAGAGAAAGAGATAGAAAGCAAGAAGAAAGAACAAAAAGAAGAGAAAGACGAACGAATAGAAGAAAAGAAAGCGAAACAAAAGACGAAAGAAGAAGAAGAACCACGAATAGAACCTAACCAACTGTTCTGCTTGAGAGCTAAACCGGACAACAAAGAAGATTGGCCTTCTGTATGTCTTAAAGCAGCAGAACATGAAACGACTTCATAACCAAAACATAATTTCGATATTTCTGTCTTTGCCTCCTAGTTGCCCTCAGGGCCGTAGGTAAAATTTATAAAAAAAGGGAGCAGTTACGAAAAGAAAACCAATTTTTAACCTTTTTGAGGACAAACATCGATTCCTCTGGGATCTCTTAAATTTTCTTCCTGAAGGAAAAGCTTTTTTCGAAAATTGAAAACAAGAAAGCTGTCATTCCTACAGTCGTGCCTAGTATCATCTTCCTGTCGTCCTCTAATCCTAATTCGATATTATTTCTATAGTCAAGACCTAAACCAACATTTCCGACTAACAAAGAACCGGTAGAAAGTTTACTAATTCAGACAACAGCCAACAGCGTTTAGAATTCGATTTTGACTCAAACGCCACTTCCGCTTTATGACTAAAAATCGCGTGAAACAAAACAAAAGTCGAAAAGACATTAACAAAGCCCAAATGCTGTCGATGCCTTTCTGATGGAAAGAAAGGTAAAGGGATTTGGGGGGGGGAAGGGGCTCAAGTTTTATTCCCAAAAAATAAATTTCGTTTCGGTTATTATCGAAATCCTCGGTCACAATTTACCCATTTTTGGCTTTTGTTTTTGTTTTGTGTTTGGGGGCGGCGGCGGTGGTGGCGACGGCGGTCATTTTCTCCGAAAATCGAAAATATGAAGTGGAACTCCTGCCTTTCCCGAAATATAGTCCGAAGGGGGCGATCACGGGCTCTGTTTCCCCGGTAAAAAATCATAAATATGAATTAAAAGTTTACAGAAAATGAGATAAAAATCTCGGGGGAGTTCTTTGAACAACAAAAACAGAAAAACAACAGAAAAAAAGAGCGCGGATTATGGTGAGTTTCCCTCTCCACCCGTCTCATCCACCTTTTACCTCATTTCTCCTTTTTTACTCTTCCTCTTCCTCCTCCTCCTCCTCCTCCATCTTCTCTACCTTTTGGGAATTCCATTGTAGAAGATCAAAAATCGGCGTTTCGTCGCCTGAGTTCCTATACAGTTTGCTGTTTGGACTCTGATCGGGATTCAATAAAAAAAATTTTTTAAATGAGGAGGAGGAGAGTGAAAAATATTTAATTAGGCTAATTAATTCTTGGTTTCCGTTCGCTTCTAAGAACAACGGTGTTGTGATTGGGTGTTAAAAAACTAACGCAAGATTTTAATTTGCCGCCACTTTGTAGTAAATTGTTAGCTACCCTGGCTGATTTGATCTAAGGTTTAAATTAAATATAAAACAAAGTTTTTAGTCTTTAGAATATTATTAATATTATTATCTAGATTAGGTCATTTCCTCCAGCGAATCATCACAGTATATACTGTATATATGGGTTGCATATACACTCTTTTGCCCAAATTTGCTTTTTGAAATTGCTAGAAACCTATTGCATCAAACAAATAAAAATAAAATAATTTTATAATACTATAGCGTTTTACTTTATCTTTAAGGACGAACACAATACAACAGCTACAGTGGTACCAACATAATAAAATGATATATAGCCTTTATATTTAATTTTACGAATACATTTTCAACAGAAATATTGATACTGTTGCATAGTATAACACTCCACCTTTTACTAACCCTGAACTCCCTATCAAATTGTTCTTCTCTCAGGGTTGCCAACAATTTACTACAAAAATAGCAGCAAATTTGAAACACCCTGTATAAGTAGATAAAACATACACCGAACTATATTCGACTATATAGGCTAGATCAACCTCGATTTTGGGTTACCAGAGCCTTCAGGATCATCTGTGTGTGTACGACAGCATATCGGTCAGTAATATTGAAAGTTGATTTCCCTGGTGGGAGGTCTCCATAATGCTTATCACGTCCCTGCTTGGCTTTAGTAGTATTTTGAGATTCAGCAGTGTTGAGTCAGCACACAAAATTATTTTTTATTCATCGTCTTGAAAATTACAAAACTGGGGTCAGTAAAACGACTGTAGCTTGTAAACTTACAGTCTAATTTTGACAGATACTGTTTATAAGTTTTTAATATTATCATAGTATCATTATAGGTTACTACTCGGAGGTGACATGGGTTTCTCAATAATCCTGCTGTATGTGTCAGATGGGGGCCTGTTGAGTGCTGTGTTATCAATCTTGGCTAGAAGGTCTGCTATGAAACATCCTTGACAATGATCTATACAGTTGCTAACCCGACACTTAATACTACCCAACAACTTCTGTATTCATACTTTAAATATACTTTCAGGTTTCTTTCTTCATCCTCTCCCAAAATAGTTTTGATTTTCTTATACACTCGTAAGCAACTCATAATCTCGTCCTTTCAACTTCCAACAGGCCGCTAATATTATTCAATCCTCCCCCGGCTACTCCCGAAATATAGACTAATTGGATTTGGTTATGACTTCTCGCGACCTACTTAGCTTTCCCATTTGAGCCCTGCTTACAATGGTTAAAGCCTCTAAGCAACAACGTAAGCGTTTTCTCTGTTGTGCCCTTCTCCTTTCTGCCCGGTCCCCATTTTCCTTTTGCTTTCCGTTTCTTAAGACGACTTAAAACTTTTCCCTAACAACTAATCGCTGGAAATTGTCTTAAAGGCAAAATTTAAAGCAAAGTCCCCCGTCACCCTTCGTCTGCCCTCCGGGAGAAAACCGTTTCAAATTTATTATTTATTTATTGATTGATTAATAAATGGAATTATTGAATTTAAATTTTAATTCGATTTCGTTTTAATTAATTTATTTTAAAAGAGGCGTGCCCGGGGGGAGGGGGTTGTTTTGAGAAGTCGTCGGGATATCAAGATTTTCCTTTGTGCGTTCGGTTCGTCCTGTCGGAAGGAAGAAGAAATATTTTATCAGTTTTGGTCCATCACCGAATAACAATGGAAAAAGAGGGAAAAACATAAAAAAAAAGGAAAAGAAATTCAATTCAAGATTAATGCAAGAACCCAAGAGATTAAAGTTTCCTCTTGGGCGAGTGCGGGAGGAGGAGGGAGGGAGGGAGGGCGGCAAACAAGAAAACAATTGGTTCAATGATAAATCATGTTTGGCAGAGACCGGGAAAGCAAAATCCGGAGGAGGAGTGAAGTGGTAGAGATGTAGCCAGGAGGGAGGGAGGGAGGGAGTTTTTAATTTTTAAACAGAAAGATACCGGGCCATTTGTTTTTCCGGGGGTTTCCAAAAGCCTCCGCGTCCTTCCGTATCCGATACCTCGCATATTATCTCGTCACGTCTCCCGACCGGGCAATTTCTACTTGATCCTAGTAGTAGCTCTCTCTCTCTCTCTCTTTGACCTCCTCGCTTGAGCTTTTTGCTTCGGTTTTATTCCCACCTCTGTTTCCCTTTTTTTCCTCCCACTCCTCCTCTCCTCTCACTTTGGCTACCTCTATTAAATCAATCTTTGATGAGGTAAAATCGATAACATTTGTAGGCGGTCTTGGACTTGGCCCTGGGGGTTGGATTTAGAAATGCTAACCCTCAACTTTGAGAAACTTTTCTTTCTCCCTTTCACTGGAGGGTGGTAAGAGAGCATACATACAACTTATACAGTAACAATAATATATATTTGTATACATGTGTAAGCTTCTCGAGTGTGAATGTTTTTTAGAAGGGTCAGTTATACTTAACTAAGTAGGCTATTGTTGTGTAAATTAACATAACTGTGGACACTCCGACATTACAACAGCTACAGAACTCTCAATTGCTTGCTGAGGTCAGTTCACTCACCCATGATAGCTAGATACAAAAGTCATAGAGTAAATAAAATCCAGATCTACTTTCTATCTTCCTCTCCTCATATTATCTGTATGTTATTTGCAGGTACTTCTTATTCTGTTGATATAGTTTCCAGATCTTAATAAAAAGTTACATAGTCCAAAAAACGATAAATAACGAATGAATCTATAGATAAATATCTATATAAGTATAAAAATGAGTTATGTGTGTATAAATAATAAACTCACAGACTCACAATCTAACTACAACAGTACTCACGACAGGTATCAGACACATCATTCCGGTTCCTTCCCTTCCATTTAGGACAGTCGCCAAACAAGGTAGTCATCCTCGCGATATGGGTACCAAGATAGAAAGCTCGCAACAGGATGACAATCAGTCTGAGAAACATTGTTGTAAGGAAATCGATATCTTGGAGGGCGTTCAATAATTAATCTGTGAGGAGGAGAAAGCATTTACAAGTTGGAATGGAATTGTTGGGGAGGCGATCGCGGATATTTTTACTGCCCAATAAATTTCGAAATTATTGCTGAACGAAAATAAATTTTTTGTTGCCATTACCATTCATAAAACAGCTTCCAGACAATAAAAAAAGGAGAAAATTTATTTTTTATGTCTTAATTACGAAATAGCGGTTTCTAAAAATAAATTTTTCTCTTGTTATTAATTAATTAATTAATTTTGTTTTAGGAGAAGAGATGAGGGAGGTAGTCCTGATGAGAGGATAGTTGTCGAGGTTTAACAACCAGAAGGAAACGAAAATCAAAAGCTGCTGTTAAGAGATGGAAATGAGAAGAGAGGTAAGTTATGTAACAGTATGATAACACCCAAAGTTAGACAACAGAAGTTGATGTTAAGGGGTAACTGACCCAGAAAGCGGTTGAAAAGCTCAAAATCAGCAGTTTTGGTTAGATAAAGTGAAAAGCTAAGAACTGGATAGTAGATGAGATGGGTTATACTAAAAGCATAAATATGGGTTGGGTTAGGTTGATGCCATTCTTGAGTAACACCCAGTAACCCATCTGGCCACATTAGTTGATGGGTCCACCATCCAGGTATCCTCAGGGTTTAGAGCTTTGAGAACACTCATTTCAAGATCGAAGAACAGACCTAACACTTTGGTATGTAGGGTAGCCAACTTGGAACCTTACAGCTTACAGGTTCTCGTCATCAGCAAAAAAATTGTAATTTGGCATCGATTTTTGTCACCCTCACGACACGACGACTTTTCTTCCCTTTGACTTCAACCCCCTTTTCACCAAAACACCCTTGAACTTTCACTTCCGGTTTCGAACCGCAGTGCGATTAAATCGACCTGCACAAAACTGAATCCGAAGCATTAATTACGTTCGAGGACTCTCCGTGGCGCTGGATTTTTTTGTTTCAAGTGGGATACCAAAGCTCCTCCTCCTCCCTGTCACCTCTACCTCCCTCTTTCCACCTCAGTCCCTCAAAAGAAATAATGATGGTAAGCCTTGAGTCATGAATCGGCGAACGGCGCGTTCGAAACAAAGCTCACAGAGAGAGAGAGAGGGAAGTGAGATGGAAACATGGCGACCGCAAGACAAACCCGTTCGGAAGCGGAGGCATTGTTTTGGGGGTGTATTGGCGGAAGACAGTTGGGGGTTTGGGGAGCCGTGTACCCTCGATGTAGGTGCGATTTATTGACTCAGCTGACTTTGATGCTCGAGATTTATTTCGTTTTGCTTTTCTTAAAGTATTCATGCGCCTTTCGCGAATTATACCACGGTTCCTGCTTTATCTCTCTCTCCTCTCCCCCCCCTCTCACTCACCTCCTCCATCTTCCTTTTTCCCGAAACAATAAATCTAAAACCTTTTCCTCTAATAACAATAATAACGAATTCCTTTGACGGATATCCGCTGTCGAAACCGTTCACGAATTCCTCACACGGAGGGCTACGTCTGGGATTGGTTTTTCAACCGACCGGAAATAATGTATTTTGTGTTGCTGACTGAACTCTCGATCGTGTGTCACAGGTTACTGGAAGGAATGGAAACGGATTCAAATTTGGCAACAGCAGCCGGGAGGAGTAGAAGGATGAGGATAAACTGTCCGCGGGATCCAATCAAGGTCGCTTCCCCAACGAACCCCGATTTTTTATTTTTTTAAATTATCTCGTTACATCCTTGTGTATCTATTTGTCTATCAATTTATTTCTACTAATTAATGTGTTTTTTGTTAGATAATTTATTTATCTTGGTTGTTGAATGAATCAAAATGGCGTCGGAAAATTGTTTTGGAGGAGGTGAGTTAATCGGATTGAAAGTTTCTTTAGGATGGTGGTTCGTTTGGGTTCATTTATGATTTAATAGGTTTGTGCGTTAGTGTGCAATACTTTTGAAATGAATTGATCATGCAAGTGTGCAATACTTTTGGAATAAATCTCTCAAAAACCTCCATTTCAAATGGCGGATAGTTTTGGAGATGGAGAGAATTTGACGGTAGTGTTCGTTCAGTTTCATTTAAGCTTTGCTAGGTTGGAGGTTTGCTCGAAAGTGTGCAATACTTTTGAAATAAATGTGCCTTAAAAGTGTGCAATATTTATGAAACAAACTCCTCAAAAAACCTCCAAAATGTCGGATGAACGGAATTTGGGGATAGAATAGTCGATGAGTCATACTTAAGACGCAGGGACTTTGAGGTAGTGATCCGTTCAGTTTCCTTTCAGGTTTACAAGATTTGAGAGTTGCACAAAAGTGTGCATTACTTTTGAAATAAATGGTGCAAATAATTTGCAATAAAAACCTCGAAAACAGACAATATACAAGATTTGAAAATGGAATAGTCGATAGGTCATGGTTAAGACGAAGAGGATTCGTTTCGAAAGACATAATCGAACTGAAACTAGGAAAAGATGGAAAGGAGGTCGTCGAGAACGGATTTTCGGAGCGTTCGGGTTTGGCTGAAAATGCAAAAACGGGGAGACGGGGCACCAGATTCGACCTTTTCCCTTGTGTTTATTAATTTTTTTGTTGCTGTCGTTATGCGTTTTATGTCGGCTCACCAGGAATTAAAGTCCTACGTGACAAAAACCTCTGCGGAATGAACGCGTCCGTTGTCTCGTTTTTCATACGCCGCCTATTCCCACGGCTGCAATGGAGGGATGGGGGTTGGAGGGGGTGGGAAGAGGAATAGGTGTTTTGGTACCCGAACGTGATTAGAAATGATTTTGTTTTTGATGACTGTCTTCTGGCTCCTGTTTGTGTCACCCAAATCGGTGTGTTGTCTTCACGATTTCCTCTTTCCTCTCCCTGTCGTTGTGAATTTTAATTTTTTTCACTTCCGGTTTTGGGATGCTGTAGTGTTTAAGAAAATCATCTTCCTGTCGAACCGATTCCTCACCTCCTCCTCGTAATAGTTTTGTCTTCTTCGACTTCTTTCTCATATTTTCTGTCTCTGTTTCCGGTTTAGATTTCTCTTTTGACGTTTTGTCTGTCGTTTCTTCCGTCTTTGAAAATTATCCCCACCCAGCCCACCATCTTTAGATTAAATTTCAATTTTCCTTCCTTCCAGTTTCTCTTGAAACCTTATTCTTCCTTGATTAGAGCAACCATCATGTTGCGCATTTTGCCCTGTAATTATTTCCCAACATGTCGGAATGAGAGAGAGTCGTTTCCAAAAAAACGCTTTTCCACCCCCAAGTCATTTTACGTCAGCGAAAGCTCTACGTCTGGTTGTGACTTTCCCTCAGTTTTCTTATAAATAAAAAGAACCGGAAACGACAAAACTCTGATTCCGTAGAAAAAGTTTCAATTAAATTAGTTGTAAAGAACGAATTTGAAAATAAAACTTTTTTCCTGTTGTTGTTGTTGCTGCTGCTGTCGTTGTTGAAGGTAAAACTTGTTGAAGTCACGTGAGATATTTCAAATGGAGTCTTTTCAACGAAAGGCTCGACACACGAATCCGACAAGAAAAAATTTGATATGTCGCTGGAAGTGTTGATAAAATTTGCAAATTTTTTGATGAATGTGTAGCGTGGAGTTGGGAGTTGGTGTAGTGCAGTGGCGTAAATAGGAAAAAAGGATTTTTTGTTTGGTTTTGTCAAACTGATTGGGTGTGAGCTTTGATAAATTTTGATTTGGTGGTTTTAAAAGCCAGAAACTGTTTTTAACTTGTTGCTTGAAGTGAGGAGAAATGGTTTTGAACTCAACCTCCTGAACCGTCGGAAAGCTTTTTGGTTTTTATTTACTCTATGACTTTTGTATCTAGCTGTTGTAGAAACGGCTTCGTGTACTTGGTCATGCTGTTGGAGTTTTAGGATTTAAAGGAACACCAAACTGAAGATCGAATTGATCGCTCCACGAGTTATTGACCAAGTTCACTTGTAGACAAGCTTTCAGTACCTGGAAAGTGTTACTTAGACTTTTCTGGGAACACTTTACCTAAACAGTCTGGGCGGGAAAGGGTAGTAGACCTAGAAATAAGGAAAGAAGATGAGGTTTGGTATTGAAGAAAAGCGCGATGAGCAGAGGGAATCGTAATTATAAATCCTAAAACCTTTTCACACATAAAAGAATGCCAGACGAACGAAAGATCTTATCTTTGGGATGTAGAGCCTGTCCCAAAAATTCCCGGAATGATTTTCTGTCGCTGGTATAGAATCTAAAGCTTAAAACAAAACCGGTGTCAGTGTAGTTCGAAAAGATCCTGAACCAATGATTTGAGGAATAATTTTGGGAACTTTTGAAACATTTTCTGTCAGGATCATCTTAGAGATCGTAGGTTCACCAACAGCAGGGGGATATCTGTCGCTAAAAGATTTTTTCTGCCAGTCGCCAACGTTTCAAATCCCCCACATGAAGGAATCACCACGCAACTATCAGCTGGAGGTTCAATTTTCAGGCTACCTCAATTGATGGTGAGCCGATTCAGCCGACATATATGACTTTTGCAGGTGTCGACATTCAATTCTGTCAGCAACAGAATGAAATACAAAGAAAAACGAACGACCGGGGGAAAAATTCTTCCCCGACTACGGTCCTTAAAAATTTAATTCCCAAAGACGCCCACATTTCCCTGGAAGTTATTAATTAAAATGACGGACACACACAGACCGGTACAAAACTTCGGGGGCTGTAGTAAGGAAAAACTACCCCCTCAGAAACCCGACATTTTGTTTTTGGAATCAATTCCGTATTAAAAAAAGAAAAATTTCGCGTGTTCCCATTCAACCCTCTCCATCACCACCCTCATCCCCTCTGTCGCCTCCTTTCAGCGTAAATAATAATGATGATTATGGAGGTGACTCAAAACTCGGGTCATATATCCCAAACGGAAGTGAAAACATGGAAACCCGGGGTCATTTTCATTCTCTAACAATTCCGACGAAATATTTTATTAAAAATTTTTGGTTCTTGAAAGGAGAAGAAAGAGGTCGGTTTTGTTGGTCCGTCCGTACGTCGGTCAGTCAGAAAGAAATTACATTTCACAAGTGAAGGAAAATTAAAAATAAATGGAATTATAAAAAGGGAAAATGGAGGATGAGGGAAAAAAGGGTTTGGCGGGTAAAGTGAAAATTGGTTTCCGGTCCAGACACCTCGCACAGGCCCTACTTGATTAATGATTAATCCTTGCATTTATAGTCCTCTACACAATTATGAAACTTTAATTACTAAAATTACGTATCGAATGTCGGGCAATATTTTAATCACAAAGGAACCGCCGCTATATAAACCAATTAAATTCAATTGCGGTTTTTAATTACTTTTTTCTATCGCTATTCTCCGCCGGAAAATTTTTTTCTTTCTCTCCTTCCATTCCTCTCGCGTTCTTTTTTTCGTCGACCGGGTTTTTATTTTGTTTTATGAAAAGAAACAAAAACAACAGGAACGGCAACAGTAACAACACCGTCGGTGATGGCGGGTGAGGGCGAGAGCTTTTCGTATGGAAATTTAACGGAAACAATTTTCCCTTTCGTAAATGATTTCCCTTCTTCTTTGTTTTCATTTTTTTTAAATTTTTATTAATTGAAGTTAGTTAGGTTAATTAGAATTGATGATGTTAGTGGTGTTAACACCCAATAGACTAACATTAGAAAGTGTTTGTGAGGAGAGATACTCAGGTTTGTGGGTTTGTGTTTGGTGTGTGTGACCACTCAGCTAAAGCTTTCTATGTAGATGTTAGACTAACTTCTGATTTCAGAGAGGTGTCAATCAATCAGTCAACTTCCTGTTGCTCTGTGGAGTGAGTAGGGTATACACAATACAACCCCAATGTTCTTGGTGAAGACTTCCAGTTCTTGCCAGGATTTGTTCCTTGTTTCGGCCATGACAGATCTTCTCCATGACATTCTCGGCCTTCCTCTCCTCCTTTTGCCCCATGGGTCTTGTCTTCTGATGACCTAGAGTTTGTCCGATCCGCTGCCATTTTCTTTTTCTTATTTGGATGCTGACAGGTTCCACCTCCAAAGTATAAGCCCTATAAGCATTCAAGTTACGCTTCCTGAAGTTGGTATTGTCACTCCCACGACTGTCCTTTTTGCTGAACAATTTCCAAGCACCCTGACAGCTGGTAGGCCCTACAAATCTTAAAATTGATTGAAAGGGGATGAAAATCATCCCCAAAATCAGGAAATCAAAATTACGACTTCAGTTGGGTTATGTTAGGAGTTCGAGGTAACAGTAGGTTTGAGAAGTAGTGAGTGAGAGAGCTTTTGCAGTATGTGTTAAATAAGCTAATCGCGTAACTTCAAACCTGTTTTATGCTAATTGAAAGGAGATAGTTATGATTAAAATTGCCGTGAGGACAACAGCTTTAGGGAAGGAAGAGAAAAGCTTTCAAGATGACGACAGGAGATATATTGGTTTAATAACTCTCCTTCCAGCAATTCGCATAACTTGAAATCATAAAACTAATTGGAAGAAGATAGAAGTTGTATTATTGACTTGAATTGTAAACATCGTCTTTATTTCAGTAGTACCAACCTAACTAACTATTGCAACCACAGACTATGTAACAGCAATCAGAAGATCAAAGCTCTTTGAGAGCAGACAAAATTGTTTTGAGGCAGAGACAGAGAGAGAAGAGCTTTCAAGAGACGTATTGGTTCATGACAGAGTAAAAATCTTTCTAAAACTGTTGGCAAAACTCCAAACCACAGAGTTAATCGAAAGATAAAGGAAGTCACCCCCAAAATCAGAGAATATCAAAGCTGTCAGCTAAAACCATCATCACAACCAAAATTCGAGAGGACGATACGAGGAGCTTTCGTATTTAATGACAGTAAGAATCGAAGTCAGTCATTCGCATAACTTCAAATCCAGTGAGAATCCGCCCCTAAAATCGGAATATGATTAAAGCGCCGTCGAGACAACGAGAACAACAGTTTCAAGAGAGACAGAGAGGAGCTTTCAGAATGACGTGTCTGTTCTTCAAAAGAAAAACTTCGAAGGAAAGAGAGAAGGAAGGGAAACTCTGGTTTGGAAAACCTTGGGAAACGAAGTTTCTTCTCCCGGAAAAAAAAATTCTCTAATGGAAGAAAAGAAAATTGCTGTTAAGGAGCTTTGATAACTCCAGTTTCCTTTTTTTTTAAAGCTTCCATTACACCATCAAAGCTTTTTAATGTATGGTTGGGTTTATTATGGAAACGTTTTTTTGCTTTCCTTTCTAATAAGCAGTAGCATAAAATAAAAGAGTGTAGGTTGTAGAAGAAAGGATCTGATTTCGTCAGCTACCGGGGGCTTAGATTCGACACGAGGCCATGAACTCTGCTAAAGGATTCCCATGCGTCTGGTTGAGTGAGCTTTTGTTCTTCCTTCCCAACTTTATTTTGATGGAAAGTAGTCTTTGGAGTGTTGAGCGTGGATTTCTTTGCTGATTTTACTTCCGTTCTGCCGCTTCTATGGTATTTTTTGTTTTGCTTACTCCGGAAGACATTTCAATTGCTTCACATCTTTAATTGCTGACGTTTTAATTTTTTTTGTCTTTTACGTGCCTAACGAGCTTGATCAAATGGTAGGTTTAGTAAGCAGCACGGAAGACAATATAACACGTGAAACCTTGTTTCAGCAAATAAAAATTCACAGGAAACGACAGGTCGGAAAAGCCCGCCAAAAAATTTAATTAACTTTTTTTTAAAAACCAAAATTTGCTTTTCCAAGAACAGTGCTTATTTACTCTATGGGTTTAATTATTTCAGTTTTTTTCTCCAGGAAAAAGAATTCCGGAAGTGAGTGAATGAAGAGAGAGTAGAAAAAAATTTTCAAACCGGATGTTAGAATTTTTGGCCGGTTTTTGAAATTTGTTTGAGCCTTTTTGGTTGCTAGCTTTTTTGCTGATGGGAGGAGAATAAGATGTGGAAGGGAAGAAGGAGGCTTGGCTTTGCTGTTGGAATTTCTGACGAAACCCGCTACTCCTCTCATTCATAATTTATCCGGCTTCAATCAAACTTGAAATTTTTCGATTTTGAGTTTTCGGGGCCGATCTCCCCCTCCCAGAACTTAAAAACTTCGTGCGTGCTTCTCTCTCTCTCCCGTTATCCGCCTCTTTTTCATCTTTTCCTCACCCTCTCCATCCATAATTTGGATCCCTGAGAACTGTATTGAAAACGAACAGAGTGAGAGGAAAGCCGGGGAGTGAGGGGGTTGAGGAAACTATATATTACATTCGTGACACCTGATTCCATCAAAAAGTGTTCACATGAAGATGGTTCAGCAGGCCTTTTCTTTTCTCCATTTGATCTGCCTCTCATTAAGGAAGAGTGGGTGGGTGGAAGGGTCGAAGCCTTCATGTCGTGACAGATTCAAAACGCGTCTCGGAGTGACGACAGCAGGAAGGAGGAGCGCTTATACGAGATCGTTTTTATTTCGTTTTAAAATCCTCGACGAAACGTCGCACAGGATATGGCCTAAATACTAGCGTTCCATGTTTTCAAAACGACCGGAAATTAAGAGATAAAGAGAGAGAGAGAGAATGAGAGGAGAAGGAAGATGTGAGTCAGGAGAGGGAGGAGGGAGAGGAGAACGTACATAGTTAACCCTTAAGAAACAATGAAATTATCGTTTGTGCAAAAAGCTGTGTTCTCATGTAAGACTTTGAGGAGTCGGAGGTGGAGGAAGTCTTTAGCGAGGCTTTGTATGGAGGCTAAGGGAACATAGTCGGCGCTCATCGATTAATGGAGCCCCCTCTCCTCATTCCCCGGCCTATATTCATCTTGAAAGTCGGAAACGTGGTTTTCTACAAATTGACTCAATTGTAAAACGAGTTGATGAGACCCGAGGGCATCCGGATTGTTCCCATGGGCTCTTCTTCTGCTCTTCAATTGATTCCACTTTTTTTTTGCACTGCTCTGCTCAAGGCTGTTTATTTATTTATTTATCTTTTTCCAATTTTCCACGGCTCCGAGAAACAAAATCAAATTCAGTTCTATGTATGTGGATGGGAGAAGGAGGAGCTTCGATCTGGTCATGACACCCGATTACCTTTCTGCCTTTACTAACCAGAAGGTAGTACATCAATACTTACAATCAATTTATAATAAATCTATATATGATAATTTATATAAATATATATCAGTAACTGTCTTACACTAAATTACACTCATACAGCTGGAATAACAGCTCTGGATCAACTCAATTCTAGAGGAAGGTTATTGCCTGAAACACACTCCGCTGCACGAGCCGTATGATAGCTTCATCTTTAGCTCGTTTACCACATCTCACATGACATCACAGGTGACTTCGACAGGGTGACCACTTTTCCACTGACCGTTTTCTTGTTTCTCTTTTCCTCTTTCTCTCTTCTTTTTGTTTCTTTCCTGTCTATCTGTCTTTCTGTTTTTTGTGTCTTCGTTTATTCCTTTCTTTTCTGTTTATCTATCTTTCGTCCTGTCTGTTTTTGTGTTTACTTCCGTTTTCAGTTTTTCCTTAAATTTTGTTTCTATTTTCTTCCTCTTCTTCCTTTTTTGTTTATTTCTTTACCTTTCATCCTCCATCTCTCTCTTTCTTTTCATTTCAAGTACAAATTCATTTTTTCCACCTCTCACACACACACGCGTGCAGTTTTTCTAATTAATCATTTCTTAATTCAAATTTGTATAATCATTACTAACTGGGTTTTTGGGGAAGGGGGTGGGTGGAGATTAACACACACCCAAAGCTCTCGAGAACGTCTTAATCGATATACGACTTCTGTTCCCCTCTCCCGCTTCTGCTGCTGTTGGCTCCGCCGCAAACCACCACCACCGTCACCTCCTCGACTCGAAATTTTCATATCTCTCACCTGATTAAACCTTTTCGATCACGTGATAAAATAATAAGGGTATAAATAACAAAAGTAGGAAGGTGAGTTGCCCCGAAAATTACAAAACAGAAAAATAATAATAAAAAGTAAAATTCGGGAAAGTTTTTATCGGGAGTTTCCATCGCAATAATTACACGGAACGAGTTTTCGGTTTTACACACATAAGTGGAAAATTCAAACAAATTCCGTTAATAATATATTTGTTTTGTAATTTTGTCATTAGCCCCAGGTCAAATGATACGCAAACACCCTTGGAAGGAGATGGAGGAGGCGGTGGACGAAAGTGGAAGAGAGACGAGGAGGAAATGGGTAAAGGAAAGCGAAGAAGGAAAAGTGTGCAAGACTAATAATATTATTAGGTTTAGCAGAGGAGGAGGAGGAAAAGAAATCCGTTCGTGATGGAAGTGTTAATAAACAGCGTTCGCGCTTTGTTACAAGTTAACGTGGAAAGAAGGAAGAAAAAGTTTTGTGCCAAGTCTTGGAAAGGAAAAAGCGAACAATGAGAGAAGTTTTTTGGTTTTCTGACATGAAAATTTTATTTTTTGATTTTTTTTTGTGTGTGAGGGGGTGAGTTTTAGGGGTGATTTTATTTTGAGGAGATGGGGTGAAGGGTTAAAAGCTGATAAGAAGGTTGGGGGTTGGTTGTAGGTGTGGGTGAGGATTTTGGTGTTTGGGTTTATCTTTAAAGGTTAACTTATTTTTTGGTGGAGGTTTTCCTTTTTATCATATTTTCCACTTCCGGTTGAGGGGGAATTTGAGCTTTAGGACAATTATTCATCTCTCTTCCTTTCTCTTTCTTCCTTTTCTGTCTCTTCCTCTCTCTCTCTTCTCTGTGTTTATTTGTGTTTGTATTTTATCTCTCTCTGCGCTCATTTAGTCATCTCTCTCCCTCTTTCTCTCATATCAGTGTCTCTATGCCTGTTCTGGGTGTCTTCTTCTTTCTCTTTCTTTCCCTTCTAGGTGTTAATTTTTGATTCTCCTTCTCATCTGCGGCTCTCCTACTTCTGTTCCTTTCTCTGCGTTTATTTAGTTCTTCTTTTCCTCTTTTCTGTGTTAATTTTTGGCTCTTTCTTCTCACATCTGAGGTTACTTCTATATCTGTTCTGTTCTGTCTTCTTCTTCTTCTTTTTCCCTTCTAGGTGTTTATTTCGTCTTCTCTCTCTTTCCCTTTTGTGTTAATTTTTGATTTCCCTCTCATATCTGCGTCTCTCCTACTTCTGTTTCTCTATCTCTGCGTTTATTTAGTCTTCTTTTCCTCTTTTTCTGTGTTAATTTTTGACTCTTTCTTCTTACATCTGTGTTTCTTCTATACATCTGATCTGTTCTATATTGTTCTATTTCGTCTTCTTCTATTTCTTGTTCCTTTCTGATGATTTTCGACTTTCTCTCTCTCGTCTGTGTTCTTTTTTCTACTTAATTCCTCTCTCTCTCTCTCTCACTGTTTCTTTTTACTTCTGTTCTCTCTCTCTCTCTCTCATCTGTGTTTCTTTTACTTCTGTTCCTCTCTCTCTCTCTCTCTTGTGTTTGGTTTATTATTATTCTCTTTTTATTCTGTTTTGTCTTCTCTCTCTTCCATTCATCTTTCTACTCTTCTATCTTTTTATCCTCTGTTTTCTGTGTTTTATTTCTGTTCTACCTCTTCTTCTTTAGTTCTTTTCTCGACCAGTCTCTGTTTTCCCTTCTTTGTTTTGTTTTGTCTATTTTTCTCTTTATCTCTATTTTTGTTTTTCGTTTTTCTTTTTCTTCTTCTCCGTTTCGCTCTTCCTTTCTGTTTGTTTTATTTTTTTGCTTTTCTGTTCACCGTTACTTTCAACTTTGTCACTCTCCTGTTCTATTTTGTATCATCTCTCTACTTCTGTTTCTCTTCTCTTTTTTTGCATCTGCACTGATTTCTTTATTACTTTATTTTTCTGATTTCTCGGTTTCTCATTTTTGTTTTTATCCTATTCTAAGGTCGGTTTACTTCCCTCTTTGGTTTGTTTTTATTACAATTCACAAGTGAAGATTCATAAAAAATTTTGTTTTGTTTCAGGCAAAAGTGAAAAGAAGACGAGGAGACTTCCTAGATGTTTCTCTAATCCGCAAAGCGAACACTAAATTATGATAATCAAAAACTGTGGAGCAGGTACGGAAGTCAGGTATACAAACCGAAAAACAGTTACGAATAAGTCATCAGTAAGGTAGGACAAATTAAGTTAGAAACACGGATGATTGATTGAATGAATGATTTCCCAGACTCACGACAAACATTTTCCACGTTTGCAAACTATCCATAGTCACGTGACAAATATGGCCGACTTATTTCCTTCCCTAACTCGCGTAAGAAACAAATTCCTCCGGGTCTCGTTCCACGGGAGACTCTTTCCTTCGTCTAAATTATGCTCTCATGGCTTCTTATTCCATTCATGCTTCCCTAATGACTTCCTCCTTCTTTTGCGACTCGAGGAAAGAAAAGAAACGCAGAAAAGGGGCTACCTATTGAAATGGCACGCAAATCCTTTTAAAGAGAGAGGACCGAACGGACGAACGGATTCCGTTAGGCCCGTGTTCTTCAAAATTTAAAATTTCATTTGAACCTTTTCTTGGGAAAAGTTTTCCCTTTTCCCCCACTCTTGACCTTTTTAAATTTCATGTCATTGGTTTTTATATTTTTGTGTCAACGCTGCTGATTTTCTACCCCCGGAAAGGTTTCGATTGGGGCTGTTGGGGAGGTTGGGCGACGGATTGTCATCGGAAAAATCTTCGATTTTATTTCACTAATTTGAGAAGAGGGTTTGAGGGCTCCTCACACTCAAATTTTATTAAAAAATTGTCAAATGAGCTTTTCAGACAGAACCGGAAGTTGAGTTTTAAATATTGCGGAAGTCGACAGAAAATTTAGCAAAATCTGTCCAACAGTTCTGTGTCTTAATAATGACTCATGGTTCTTTCAGATGAATAATCGAGCTTTTCTGGGTCATTAGATGGTACATAAACCGGAAGTCCACTTGTCACCCTGCTGCTGGATGAATTGGATGATGTCCATCTGGATTTTATTTTTGTATTAAATTCATTCCTACAGGCATCGTATGTTCCATGTACACATAACAGCTGCGAAGACAGATGATGGCTACACCCTTGAGGGTGATCATGTTTAAAACAGTCCCCAGAGGGGGACCAACAGAACTAAAATGAGTGAAGGTGGTAGAAACCAATCAGAGGACGAACTTAGGCTAATCAAAAGCAGTTTCAGTATAGTTTCCTGTAGAAAAACAAATGGTAACTTGTCACGTGTAGGGCTTTGGTCGAAGGTTTGCTTTATAGAAATATTATGAAACTGGGAGTTCTATAAGGTTTCACCCAAAAACAAAATTTGGGATGAAATATGAAACACAATCTAAGGGAGGAAGTGAAGAAGGTTTAAACAAGTCATCAGCAGACCAGTCTACGTGAGTCTAACACAGTGTAGGAGTGGATATTGCCACGGTTCCGGCTGTCAGTCTTGATTCACTGACTCGCGTTATGCCTACATAATGAACCGTTCGAACTGTCTAACAGCGCTCTCATTCATTCGCGGAAAATCCGGGTAATAAACCGACTCCGTTTCCTGTCGCTTACAAAGTTTGAATTTCCTTCCTCCAAAACTGGAGAAAAACATATTTTTGAACTTCCTTTTTCCGGCTTCAGAAACAGATAGAATACCCGTCAACTAGGTCAGCGGTAGATAAAGGAAGAAGAGGAACAATAGCACGAGTGGCACTTTCAAGTCAAAATTAGCTTTCCCGTTCGCTTTTCCTTTCAAAGAAGAAATTGGACTTTCAAAAAGGATTTATGATAGCTCTAAAGTCTGGGAGGTAGAACGGAGGAGAACGACTAGCGCGTTCGGTTCTTTCTTTGTTTTCGAATTTGTTAATCATCGGAGGCGCAATAGTTTTGACAAGAGTTGTGTATATGGTTCATTGTTGTTAACTTTGTCACGAAAGTGAACTTTAATTATAATTTAGCGCCTACAAACTTTTTCAACCGAAGAGAGATTG